>CM034157.1:251434249-251782954 GCA_019776745.2 Taxus chinensis | reverse complement strand
CAAACTTGTTGAAAACCAATTTAAATACGTGGTTTGATTGAAATGAACAAGCAACAAGATCAAATTCTTAGGTATATGTAAAAGGGAAATAATGATGTTAAAACATAGCAGAGCCCAGTTTTGAATGATACAAAATTGAGAAAATAGATTTTACATCATCTCAGGCATGAAATTAAGCCATTAAATAAAGTGAGAACATGCATGATATGAGGTATAACATGAACCATAAAAGCTACAACAAGATATAGAGCTTTAACTACTCAGATTTGAGAAAATCGACAAAACTGAGCTCTCGTATAAATATTTTGTAGTGGAATACCCTTTATCCACTCAGTGGTCAAGAAATACATCCAAGAAGCAACGAGATATTCAAGTTCAAACCCTAGGAGGAGATCCATGACAGTCAGAAATAGCAAAATGGGTTACCACAGGAAATAAAATTAGGATGAAGTTAATAAATGAAATCTCAGAGTAGATATAAGCATGTTTTTAAATACCCACATCTAAAAAATGTTTGGATATAGAGTTAAAGGAAAAGAATGCATGAAGAGAGAAAACCCACATGAGGAAATAATCAGATCTAAAGTAAGACAGAGAAGCCAATTATTGAGAACTCGGCCACAGAAACAAGAAATGTTCAGATTCCATGAAATAGAGGAGATTGGAGCTCTCAAAGAAACAAATAACAGCAACACTATAGAGACTTTTCAAATACGTTTGACCCAAATACAAGGATATTACTTTGCATAGGAGTCAAATTATCAGGAAGACCATTAAGGAGAAAGAATATCAGCTAAGAAATCAATATAACTATGTAGATTCTTACCTTTAGATCGGCGGCCAATGTAAAGTGGTGGGTTAAAATTCAACCCCATATTCCAATGAGAGACTACAGAGGCTCAAATAGCAGCTAACACATAAACCCGGTGAATCAATATCTTATATACAAGCATAGAACTTGAATGAAGAATATAGAGAGAGTAAATTCTTCAAAACCAGAGACAAACGCAAACCTATTAATGGGTATTGGTGGATCTAGGTATCCCGACCTCTTACCTAAAATTGAAAGGCAAGCAACTCCATAGGCATGATCCCAAGCTCACAAAATAGGCCAAGAAAACATCTATTATAGGTGCCAAGTAGTGAAGTATCAGGGTCTTACAATGGTGGCTGAGAGATCACACAAAGGGTTTCAAACCAGAAGATTGCAAAAATCTCAAATAATTGAAAAGAAAATGCATAGAACTCTCTAATCACATAAAAATGGAATGATATAAAGCTCAAAAAATCAATCATCAATGGCATCAAGGTAAAATTGGCCAAGGCTTCGCCTAGCTAAGAAAATCTCGAGAGTGAAAAAATTTAAAATGATAGGGTTTTGACACCTTTTTCCTCAATAGACTCTGGTAGGAGTTAATTAACTGGATGTGAGTTAAGGTACATACATGGATGGATTAAGAGAAACCCTAACCTAAGTTAAATTAGAATTAATCAAGAGCCATTGACAATATTTCCAAAGGGGTGATTCACCGTGGGGAAGGGGCCGGCCACGTCATCACTTAAAAATAGAATCATTGCAGTTCAAATGTCATAAGATCAACTATAGTCTGAGTGTCCAATGTGACAAAATCCAACCAAATCATTATATAATGATCAAATAAAAGATATTTCCAACCTTTCCCTTCAAAATAATGCCAAGGCCAAAAACTATGGGGCGACAAGTATATACCATAGCATGTGTTATCAAGGTGGCTGAGTAAATCATGGTGGCCCTTTTTACCAAGTGACCCCTATGCACATTTAGACATAATAATATGCTAAGCCCACCAAGGTGGCCAAACCAAGTATAAGACAAAGGTGGTCCCCACACCAAGGAATTGAAGTGGAGTTGCAAGTGTTATCCATGTGATCACTAGAAAACAAAATGAGTGTCAACATCAGAGACAAAAGTGGTCCAAGTCAGATTGATATTTGGATAAATTATTTTTCAACGTATTGCAATTAATGTAATTATTTTTCTCACAGGTAGAGAATTTCTTTTTTGCATGCTTCACACGAAGAGTACTGAAGCAATTTTTACTATTTTTACCTTCTGTGTGTGAAGTATTTTCTGCCTTTCCAATTATTTGTAGTCTTGTGTATGTTTCTATTAGTCTTGTGAATGCAAATTCCCTGACCAATCATCTTACCCTGCTACAAAATTTAGTATTTTCTGCTAAATTTTAATGTGCATGTTAACTTATCAGTACTGTTGTGATTTTCCCTCAGTACAACCAAGTTTTTTCCCTTAAACATTTTGCAAAAAACTATTGGCTCATGCACCAAGAATCCTTCTCATAGAAATCATGCATATACTCAGTCAAATCCCTCATATAAATTTGGTGTATCACCCCAGTTTTCAATTCATTTACAGTCATCTTTTACCCTCTAATCCCAAAAATCATTATTTAGGATACATCAATAAGGAACCGGCCTTTTAATACTGGAGACTCACCTCAATAATAGGTATACCCACAGACCTGAGGTGATTCCATTATATCTACAAAAGAGAGAGATCAATTTTTACAAGCTTAGAAAACCTGCAGCCATCTCTCTATAGGGTGCATTTTTGAGAGATAACAGTTTTTTGCATGCCTGGTGGGACAATGAAACAGATTTGCAGAAAATTACAGTAATTTACAAAAGATTCACAACAAATAAAAGTTTACTTTTAGGAGCAAAAAGCTGCAACAATTTATTCTAAAGATTTTAATATCTTTTGGTGACTCCGTAGAGGCTGATTTCAGACCATTTTTGTAGCATGTTCCATGCCTAAAGTGACTACAACATCATCGGTAAGAGGAATTCCTTCTGATTTTGTTTCTTTACCTTTGAAATTTTATAAGAAGAAAAAGAGTTGGTAACACCCTACCTTATAATAGACAACCCTCCTCCTAATATTCCTTCACCACATATCAATTTCTCTATTAACATCCCAGTTTTTCCAATGGCTATTCAACCACCTAAACATTTTGTAACCTTTACTAGTGGTAGCCCATTAATAATCCCAGTTTACCATGACATTCCTAATGCTACCATGAAAATTTTGCCATCATTCACGGGTGAAAATCAGGTTACACCAGCTGAGCACATATTAAATATGTTGCAGCCCTATGTGTAGTCCATAATATAACACATGAAGACATGGCTCTTGAGACTTTTGGCTGCATCTTTTAAAGGGCAAGCCTTGTAATGGTATATAAAACTAGAAATTGGTAGCATCAGAACTTGGTATGACTTGGGTGAAAAAAATTTGAAACAATTCCAGGATAATTCAGATCATTTGTCTCTCATCAAACAAATGTCTACAGATTAATTCATAGATTTCCTCATGAATTTATGGCCAATTTTAATATCACAATTTGCCAGAACTTTACGAAAAAATTCTAGCAAAGGTGAAGCCTCAAGTTCACCATGCTTTCTTTATTATCTTAGAGCAAATACAACTAAACAATGATATCAAACTATGATTTAGAATGGGAGGAGATACATGCTCCCAAAAGCTTATGAGATTGCTATAAAGACTGAAAGCAGTCTTATTTGCCAGAAAAGTAGCACTAAGGCCTTCAATGCCTTGTCTTGGAGTAGATTTGGCACCTATCTCACAGCATCAAACCATTACAGGTTACCTCTTGTTTTATCTCCTTTGATGTATTTAAATTTTACACGTATATGGTACTAAGGTTACTCAATCGAAAACATTAGGTCCCAGATTCCATGACAGCCTCATATCAAGCTCCTTATGCAGCAAAACTAGCTAATTAGGCAGCCATCTATTAACAGCAATCAGATTTATAGATATGTAGCAAAGACAGGTTTCGGCCCAAAGGCAGATTAGTGTTTCTAATTTGTTATTAATATGGATAGAAAATACATGGTGTCAAGAACTTGTAATGAACCCATTCAACTGCCAACTACCTAAATGCATTCCTGAATATAAGCCTTGTTGCATGAAGAAAATCTGAAACCATTCCCTTGTTGTCCAAAATAGAAAATTCAACTAGAAGGGATGTGGCAGCTTCTTTGTGATGGAGCTAAAACTTGAAAAGGAAAAGGAGTGGGTCAGTCACTTTCCAGTGAAGAAAAAGGTACTTTCTTGTTATTACTTGGTCTCCAATTTTCAAGGCTTAAGAGAGAGAAAAATGAAGCAAAATTCATGGCTTGCTATTAGGCCAGACAGAGAGGTCATTAATGCTAACAAATCTTTGGTGCCAAAAATCTGAGTAGTTATCAATCAAGTAAGAAAACTTCAATATTGTAAGTTCAGCACTAAAAGTCTTACAGACATAACAGTCACAGACTTGATGGAGGATTTTACTTGCAGATATCAAAAGTAGCTGAAGTAGAGTCAGTTTTTCCTAGAGCCCAAAAACAAGATAGTAGATCTATTTCCAACAGCAGTTTGCTAGTTTTAATATTGTTGGAACAATGACAAAGCATAAATTAATATCTCATATGTAAGCTAATGCTATCAAGTTCTATACTTCCAGGGTAACGAAATAGATTGGCAAGTTCTTCAAAGTGATGCTAAATTGCAGATTTCTTAAAACAAGAAGAAAAGGAATTGTAAGTTAAAACATTTATATGGTGATCAGATTGTTTAGTTGAATACAAATAAACTAGCTCGAGGTCTGGTCACATTGAAGACATCTTCAACACTGACGATCAGTTAATGAAGGGTGAAGACTAAAATTTCAACCCCCTCTGATAATTGGAAGAGATCTTAAATGAAGGGAAAAAGCTATTTCTTGGAAATATATAGTTCCTTAACAAAAAGCAGTCATTTATTGAATCTTTGTAAAGAGTTTAAGGATATTTTTTCTTGGAAATAACAAGATCTGAAAGGATTTGATCCTAGTCTAGCACAACATACAATTGAGTTACATCCAAATGATAAGCCTATTAGATAGAAATAAGGCCTGTAAATCCAAAAATAGAACCTCTGATGAGGAAAGAATTATCTAAATTGATTGAATCAGGTATTATCTTTCTAGTTAAGCATTCAAGTTGGGTAGCCAATCTTGTTCCTGTTAGGAAGAAGAATGGTGAAATCAGACTATGTGTAGATTTCAGAGATCTTAATAAAGCTTCATTAAAAGATCATTACCCACTCCTGAATATGGATCAGATTTTGAGAACAGTCTCAAGTTCAGATAGACTATCTCTTCTTGATGGTTATAGTGGCTATAATCAGATTTTAGTTCGAGAAGAAGATAGATACAAAACAACTTTTACCACCAAGTGGGGTACCTATGCTTACAAAAGAATGCCTTTTGGTCTTTCAAATGCCAGTGCAATTATCAACGTTCAATGGATATGGCTTTCTGAAGCTTGTTAAATAAATGTATTCTTGTTTATTTGGATGATATTACCATGTTCTCAAAAAAACCATAAGAACACTTGATGCATTTAAGGTAGACGTTTCAATTGTGCAGGCAATTTGGAATATCCTTAAACCCACTAAAGTCTATCTTTTCAGTACATCAAGGTAAATTACTTGGTCATATTGTTTCTAAGAAGGGTTTAGCAATTGATCCTTTCATAATCAAAGCCATATCACAGCTATCATTGCCTCATCATAAGAAGGCATTACAAAGTTTTCTTGGAAAAATCAACTTTGTTAGAAGATTTGTCCCATATTTTGTAGCATTGGTTAAACCATTCACAGCTATGCTAAAGAAAGAGAAAACTTTCTCTTGGACCAGTGAAGGGAGAGAAGGTTTTGAAGCAATCAAAATAGCTATCTCTCAGGCTCCTACTCTTGCAAATCCAAATTTTGATAAAGATTTTACAATGTATGCACTTGCAGGAGCTGAAACAATCTCAACTATTTTAACTCAGGTTAATGATGAGAATATTGAGCAGCCAATTGCTTTCTTCAGACAAAGTTTGCATGATTATGAAACAAGGTACACATTTCTTGAAAAAGCAAAGTACTTTCAGTAGTCAGAGGACTAAATAATTTCAAGTATATGCTTTCGAACAATAAAATCCATGTTCTTGTTTCTCATCCAAGTGTGAAAGCATTCTTACTAAATAAGGAGTTAAATGAGAAAAGAGCAGGCTGGATAACAAAGGTTATGGAATATGATGTTGATATCCGGGTTGCTAAGATAGTTCGAGGTAAAGGTCTATGTGAACATCTAATTGCTGATATGGAAAAATAGCAAGCTGTAGAACCCAAAGATTCAAAACAACATGCTGAAATTACGTATCAACAATCAAATATCATGGTCCAACCAGAAAATCAGCAACCTGAACTTGCTCGAGAGATCCAAGAATCAAGGTGGATGAATGATTTGGTTAACTACTTACAGCATGGCACCTATCCGGAAGGTATGGATAAGAATAAAAGAAGATATTTCAGATTACAAGCAATTCCTTATCTTTTCATTGATGGTTTGTTGTTCAAAAGGGATATAAATGGAATCTTGCTGCGATGTGTTGACTATGATAAAATTCAGAAAATATTATCAGAATTCCATGAAGGACCTGTAGGAGGTCACTTCTCAGCACGTACTACAGCTTTAAAAATCATGAAAGTAGGTTACTATTGGCCTAGCATATTCAAAGACTATTTTGAATGGATTAGAAAGTGTAAGAAATGTGCTTTCTTTGTTGGAAAGAATGTTTAGCTTCGTTTCCTTTGCAGCCTATTTCAGTTGATCAACCTTTTATGCAGTGGGGTCTTGATTTTATTGGCATGATAAACCCACCTTCATCACAAGGACATAAGTGGATCTTAACTGCTACAGATTATTTTACACGATGGACTGAAGCAATAGCCTTGAAAGATGCTAATGAAGCTTCGATACTATCCTTTTATGAAGGAATAGTTTGCAGATTTGGTGTTCCAGCAACTATCATATCAGATAATGCTCTAGCATTCCTTGGTGCAAAGATAACAGATTGGGCTATTAACCATGGAATATATCTAAGTTCTTCATCTAATTATTACCCACAAGGTAATGGCTTAGCTGAGAGTACTAACAAGAATATGTTAAGGATTATCAGAAGAATGCTCAAGGATAATCAAAGAGCTTGGCATCTAATGTTGAATTCAACACTTTGGGCTGACAGAGTGACTCCTAAAAGATAAGTTGGTAATTCACCGTACAAACTTGTGTATGGAAAAGAAGTGAGAATGCCTATTTCAGTTGAGTTACCTGCATTAGATTTCCTGCATCAAATGGAGCTACTTGAGAATGAACCATTATAGGTTCATTATGCAGAGTTAATGGAATTACAAGAGCTAAGAGATCAAGCTCATTTAAATATGGAAAAGAATCAGAAACAAATCAAGAAGACTTTTGACAAGAAAGCCAAATTCAGAGTCTTCAATGAAGGAGATATTGTGTTAAAATGGGATGTTGATCGTGCAAAGCCAAAAAGACACTCAAAGTTTGACACACTCTGGAGTGGTCCTTACATGATTTCAGCTAGCAAGGAGCACAATGCTTTTCAGCTTTCGAAGCTGAATGGAGAGGAACTTCCCATTCCTGTGAATGGTATGTTTCTCAAACACTGTTATTGAATATCTTACAGTGATTGTTAGAGTAGGATTTCCCTTCAATAAGTGTAGTTTCTACACATTGCATCATTTTTCAATTCAATAAGTGCATTCGTGCACGTGATCTGGTTTACCAGATCCTTTCCTAGTTTTAGTTTCATTTTGGAAAGGTTGGACTTTTCAGAAAAGGAAAATTGTTGTTACATGTTTGGACTCCATGCCCAATGGACAAGAGCAAGGCACTGGTATATAAGCTAGCAGGCAGCTTTCCCTGTAGGATCACCCAGAAATGTTGACAATTTTTGCACTTGTGTAAAAATGGGCAACTCGAAACTTTGTTACGATGGATAGCATT
The DNA here is from genome assembly GCA_019776745.2 of Taxus chinensis. NCBI lineage: Eukaryota > Viridiplantae > Streptophyta > Pinopsida > Cupressales > Taxaceae > Taxus > Taxus chinensis. The sequence continues at coordinate 251,775,050 of CM034157.1, read as the reverse complement.
GGTGAAGTATACCTAAGCTAGGGGAGATTATATTAGATTATGTTGTTACTGCTGATTTATTTAAAAGATTACATGAAATCTGCAACTATGTGTGCTGTTACAAAATGTAACAGATCACATAGTCTACAATTTCATGACCATCCTCAGCAAAAGAACACAAGCCCCGAAGGACAGTTGTGTTGTCTTGATGAGGACATCCAATTGCAGAATAGGTGAAGTGTAAAGTTTTGGAACAACAAACATAAGTGCAGATTACACAAAATTAGAGTTCATTACTGAATGTTACAAGTTCTATTCAATGTTCTTTCCTTTATGATTAAGACATTCAATTATGTTACTGAGTTGTTTAGTTCATTATACAATCCATACAGAAAGCATAAATGTAGAAAGAGATATACAACTCATTTACAGAATTTAATGTTTTATTCACAAGGAGAGTCAAATGTTTCCCACACAAGCCATGGGATGTAACTGAAAAGTAAAGTACAACTACTGAAAAGAAAGATACACATGCATGAAAGAGAAAGCAAAGGAGTATGAGTGAACCCATCATTGCCTTGGGGTTTCTGTTCTTCGAGTAGCTTCATTCCAAGCTTTGAAGCATCTTTTTTTTCTCTTTCATCTTCATTGTAGAAGCCATTGTACCTGAAAAGAAGAAAAGTTAACCATCAGTTACGAGCTCAGGGATCAAACCATATTCCTACACTATCCTACTTCGTGCATATGAATCTTCCCCTAAGCAGGAGATGTATTCTACTTGAAGGACAAACTACATGCATGCTTTATTCACTCAGAAAGAAGAAAGTGAAAAGAAAGAAGAAAACATGGACATAAGAGAGGCCAAAAATCCTAATTATTTTCTAACTATTTTCCTAAGTGTGCAGGTACAGGTTGCAGCCAAAAAGAAAAATAGACAAGTCATAAGTGCATGCAATAAAAGGAAGAATGTAACTAAAAGTTCCAACAACTGTTCTGAAATGGAAGAGGTTACAATACAAAAGAGAGAGTGGAAGATAGAAACACTTGTTTTAGTTGCAACAGAAGAGGGAGAATCAGATTTCAAGAAGCTGAAGCTAAATGGAAAGAAGGGATTACAGCTGAAACAGGATGAGAGAGAAGATTCTGGGAAAATTTTGACAGGGCTTCGCCATGTAAAATGGACATTTACAAATTTTCATCATGTTGTTTTCAATTACTATCTTTAAAGGAACTATGAAATCAAATAAGTGATAAGGAAGCAGAAAAGCATCACATGATCAAGATAAACAATAACATATTTTCAGTTCTCAATATTGCTATATCAGTTCAGAAAAGCACTTACAAAATATTCTGGATCAGTACAACTACTATTTCTGGAATAGAAACAATACAACCAGGGCTATTAACATTTCTTTTCACAGTCAAGTATTACTAGAAATGAAGCAAATATGAGAGCATAGAAATACTATAATGTCAATGAAGTATATTCATTCAAGCAAAGTAGTACTCATCTATGACATGATGAGAAGCAACATAACAACTGAAAGGGGCAAGTAATTCCCCAAGAAATCATGAATCTGGAATACAAATCAACATACCAAGTCAAAGAAAATATTTCAGATATTTTAGAAATTTGTGATCACCATTGAATTCAGATTAAAGTTGCAATATCATAGTAAAAGAAGATACATGTTAAAAATTTACAAGGGAAAGATTTACAATCTACAATGGATTTGAATCATAGCCACCAAAGGTCTATACAGAGCTCAAGATCAATCATGGCATCCACGTTTTCCAAGCACAAACACCATATTTCAGTCATATAATTCCATTGAAGTCAAAACGGCCACAGAAATAACAAATTTTTGAGCTCAGTAATGCTAAAAGTAGCTATGAATAGATTCAAGCTCAAAAGAAAGAAAATGGTGGACATTTACAATTATCCAAAGTTGTAGAGTTTAGAAGAATGATCTTCTCAGAGGAGCTCAAAAAACTCATGGTGGCCCAACTCAGGTGCACAAAGGAAATGTTATGTTAGATCTGGTGATAAAAATCCTCCATCACAGAGATGATCAAATTCAGAGTTCAAGATCATCACTTTTCAGGGGTCAAATGTTACAAAGCATGATCAATAACCAAAGGAACATACATAAAATCAAACAGATGATCAAAATGATATGATCTTTATTAAAGGAAGGTACAAAATGAAAACAAAGAAATTTTACAGTGCTAGCCATAGTAAATCCGAAAACCTGGGTTCTCAAAAGGACAAACTAATGTTCAAACTTGTGAAACCATTTCAAATCTTGTGTTGAACTCAAATGAACAAGCAAGATCATCTTCTTCACGATATGTATAAAGGGAAATAATGATGTTAAAACATAGCAGAGCCCAGTTTTGAATGATACAGAATTGATAAAATAGCTTTTACATCATCTCAGGAAAAAATTAAGCCATTAAATAAAGTGAGCAGATGCACAATATGAGGTATAACATGAACCACAAAAGCTACAGCAATATACAGAGCTTTAACTACTCAGATTTGAGAAAATCAACAAAACCGAGCTCTCGTATAAAATTTTTGCAGTGGAATACTCTTTATTCACTCAGTGGTTAAGAAATACATCCAAGAAGTGATGAGATATTCAAGTTCAAACCCCAGGAGGAGATCCATGACAGTCAGAAATAGCAAAATGGGTTACCACAGGAAATAAAATTAGGATGTAGTTAATAAACAAAATCCCAGAGTAGATATAAACATGTGTTTGATTACCCACATCAAAAAAGGGTTTGGATCTAGAGTTAAAGGCAAAGAATGCACGAAGAGAGAAAACCCACATGGGGAAATAATCAGATCTAAAACAAGATAGAGAAGCTGATTTTTGAGAACTTGACCACGGAAACAAGAAATGTTCAGATTCCATGAAACAGAGGAGATTGGAACTCTCAAAGAAACAAATAATGGCAACAGTATAGAGATATTTCAAATACGTTTTACTCAAACAGAAGGAAATATGCAATAAATAGTTTTTCATATTTTCAAAGGAAAGTTCAAACAGATTGAATACAGAAGGATATTACTTTGGATTAATGTTATCAAGAGACCATTAAGGAGCAAGCATATCAACTAAGAAATCCGAATAACTGTGTAGATTCTTACCTTTAGAGTGATGGCCACTGTACAGTGGTGGGTTAAAATTCAACCCCATATTCCAATGAGAGACTACGGAGGCTCGAATATGGCTAATGTATAAACTCCATTTCACCAGCAATCAAGATCTTATATACAAACATAGAGCTTGAATGAAGAATACAGAGAGAGTAAACGCTTCAAAACCAGAGACAAACACAAACCCATTAATGGGTATTGGTGGATCTAGGTATCTTGACCTCTTACCTAAAATTGAAAGGCAAACTTAGACAGTCCTCCACAGGATGATCCCAAGGCTTCACAGAACAGGCCAAGAAAGCATCTATTATAGGTGCCAAGTAGTGATGTTTTGGGCTCTTATAATGGTGGCCGAGAGATCACACAAAGGTTTCAGACTAGAAGATCTCAGAAAGCTCAAATAATTGAAAAGAAAATGTATAGAACTTTCTGAGAACCTCAAAATGGAACGATACCAAGCTCAAAAAATCAATCATCAATGTCTTTGGGAAAAATTGGCCAGGGCTTTGCCAAGCTAAGCAAACCTCGAGAGTGAAAAAATGACAAATGATAGGGTTTTGACCCCTTTTTCCTCCATAGACTCTGGTACAGAGATAATTAACCCAATGTGAGTTAAGGTACATATGTGGCAGGATTCAGAGAAACCCTAACTGTAGTTAGGTCAACATTAATCAAGAGCCACCGACAATATTTCCAAAGGGGTGAGTCACCATGGGGAAGGTGCCAGCCCACATCAATCAAACAAATAATCATTACAAAAGACTTTCAAAGTCTAAACCATAGTGTATGCCTTCAATAATGACAAAATCTGACCAAATCATATGCCAATGATCAAAGAAAAGGTGAATTTCAAACCTTATACACTTCAAACATGCAAATGCCAACACATATATACCATGTGTGTATTTATCAAAAGGTGGTGGAGAATATATGGCATGGCCATGTAAAATGGTCGACCCTTTTATATTGCTAAGTCCACCAAGGTGGCCAAACCAAGTATAAGTGAAGGTGGTCCCCACTTCAAGGAGTTAATTGGAGTTGCATGTCACTATTGTGATCACTTTTGGAACAAAAGAGATGTCAACATCAGAATATGAACAGTGGTCCCCAATCAGGTGTTACCAAATATTACAAATATTGTAATTATTTTTCACAGGTAGAAAATTGATTTTTGCATGCTTTAGAAGAAGACAGAACAGAGACGAGACAAGTTGCATGCCATGGAGAGAGACTTGCCTAGCAAGCAATCTATTTTTGGAAAAATTATTCACCCAGCCTTATTAAAAATAGAACAGTCAATTTCAGTTGACTGAGATGTAATCAAAGGCTATTAATGCCTCTTGTACTAGTTTGTATTATTTTATCCTTTTATTTATTATTAAATAAAGGATAAAATTAGGATGCATGGGCGAGTACAGCCTTAGGCTATTTTTAGGAAGGGTGGGAAAAAAATATTTTGCTATATATTGTGTGCCTTTGCAAAGCACAAGGGGATTCTCTATAGGACTTTTGGATATAGGAGTACTGAAGCAATTTTTTCCAGTTTTTCCTTCTGTGTGTGAAGTATTATTTGCCTTTCCAATTATTTGTAGTCTTGTGTATGTTTCTATTAGTCTTGTGAATGCAAATTCCCTAACCAATCATCTTACCCTGCTGCAAAATTCAGTATTTTCTGCTAAATTTTAATGTGCATGTTAACTTATCAGTACTGTTGTGATTTTCCCTCAGTACAACCAAGTGTTTGCCCTTAAACATTCTACAAAAAACTGTTGGCTTTGTGCATCAAGAATCCTTCTCATAGCAATCGTGCATATACTCAGTCAAAGCCCTCATATAAATTTGGTGTATCACCCCAATCTAGTTATTTCATAGCCATCTTTTACCCTTAATCCCAAAAAATCAATTTAGGATACATCAATAAGGAACAGGCCTTTTAATCCTGAGACTCACCTCAAAATAGGTATACCCACAGACCTGAGGTGTTTCCATTGTATCTATGAAAGAGAGAGATCAATTTTTGCAAGACTAGAAAACTTGCAGCCATCTCTCTACAGGGTGCAATTTTGAGAGATAAGAGTTGTACAAGAAGATGGAGAGAAACACTAGGATTTCAAAGTATTATTACTAATAAAGCCAAGATGACTGAGAGAGAAAAGTTATAACTTGAGGAACCAGAGGCTCACCTTCAAATAATGGCCTCCATTAGAGTTTACACAATTTTCTTCTAAATCCATAGAAGCAAAATGTTTCTAAAGTATCAGTTTCGAGTTACAAAATAACAATGAAATAGTTACAAGTTTGTAGAAGAAAAAATATCACCAGTTCATTTTATGAAGACCACATAACATAGTTCAAATAGAGCACAACATGCCATAACCGTGAACTTCCAAGATCTAAGGCTACAAAGATAGCAATGAACATTGACCAAATCCCACTCATAAGCTCTAAACAAATAAAAAACAATGAAAATAAATATGCACAATATCTCACAAGATAGATTTATCAGAAGAAACCAAACTCAAGAAATATCAACAATGGTATCCTAAGGAAATTTTTCGAGGGCTTCACCCACAGAGTGAGAAACACATAATGAACAAACAGTAGGTTTCTTTTCCTTTTACCCAACTCGAACTTCAACCTATCAGGCTTAACTCTGCCAGAGTTGTCATCAACGGTGGAGATCTGAAGGTACATGATCCAACAATCAGAAATGATAACCCAAGCTAGCTACCAAGTCATGCATCGACGATCCGTGTCAGAGGTGATAGAAATACAACGACATAAAACCTTGACAAATCCAATGTAGGTTCACATTTATTAAAGATAGAGGATCAATGATAAACATTCAAAGGTAAAAAGATCAATGGCTTGCATAGCACCAACCATATTTATTACAAAATCTAAACCCTAATCGTGGATTTGAAAATTAACGATAGATATCAAATGGTAAAGGTAATAAACAATCACAGTCAAAGTCCCACTTTCCTATGCCAATCAGGGTTAAATCAAATTCCACCTGTTGGTGCTCAAAATAGTCTCACCCTAATTTGCCTATGAAAACTTATTGATTTACAACCTCTGTCATTTTCTCCTTCCCCGTGTTGTGCTTGGTTAGTCTTTGTGGCCATTTTTAATTTTTTCTTGGGTTGTAAATCACTTAAGAGTCTATATTTTGAGTCTCTTGTGTTCTGTTCCTTCAAAAACTCAGGTTCCCCCATGTTTTTTATTCTCCATAGTTGAGATTTGTTTTCCCTGTCATTTCTGCCCTAAGTACTTGAAGAAAATGAATGGATGTGTCCCTGAAGAACATATTTGAGCCTTGTAACATTTCTAAGCTTCTTTCCTTGAAGAAAATTTCATTCCCAGGCTCAAATGGTCATTTTTCTGTATTTTACGGTTTGACAGGCGTTTCTCCTGGTCAAATTTGCATCCTTGTATCTACAGGGGACATGGCACCTTTTTATTACATGCGACTCAGCTGGGTACTTAGAAAAATTCATGGAAAATCCTTATCTCAAAATTTTTCCACGTGGAGGCACGACGCTCATTTGAAGATCTACTTTTGGTTTTTGCCTTGGAGTAGTGTCGGGAGGACACGTGGAGGCTTCCACTGCTTGGCCCAGACTTAGACAAATTTTCATGCAGTTGGAGCAGTTTGGTGGAACAGGACACGTGGTGAGCTCGTGCTCATTCAGGGTCTCCGCTTTGGGCACCATCTTGAAGTTGCACCATGGAGACACATGGAGGAACCACGCATGTTCGGGGACCGGCCCTTGAGTTTCATTCTAAAGAAGCACCAGGATGACATGTGGAGGCCTCCACTCACTTTGCATTTTACTTAGACTTTTCAATGACCAAAAGGAGACTTCCTCAGAGCATGACACGTGGTGCCTTTTCACTGAGCTTCAAGCATTCAGTCACAACCTTGCCAGAGTAGGACACGTGGCGAGCCCGCGCTCGTTCAAGGTATCAAATTTTTAGGACCGCCTCAAGGTGCTCCATGGTGACACGTGGCAATTTGAAAATTCAAAAAGGTGGGGAGGTGGGCCATCAGAGGAAACTTGGATTTTTTGCCTTCTTAAGGATTAAAATTTCAAAATAGCCCGCAAGCCTAATGAGAAAAATAGTCAATGTTTTACCCCAGTCAACAGCGGAGGTGCAGGCTCTCGGGGGAAATTTGGAAAAATTTCCTTTTGAGAAAAAAGAGTCAAAAGTTAAAAAAGAAGTGTGGCACCACTCTAATCACATTTGGACACATGTCAGGCTCATTTCTCAAGGGCAGAGCTGCGGGGAAAATTTGGAAAATTTTCCTTTTTCCAAAAAGAGAGTAAAATGGTAGACTTTGACTGAGGTTCCGCTCCAATCATATTTGGACATGTGCCAAGATCATTTCCTGAGGGCAGAGGTGCAGAGAAAAATGTTAAAATTTTCCATTTTTTCAAAAAATTGTAAAAAGTCATGGGAAGCCCTCAGGTCTTTTCTAAAGTTGTAAATCTACCACATGGACAGACAAAATTCAAAGTAAAGATCAACGGCTACTGTGAGTCTAAATCTGATTTTCCCCCCTTTTTCTCTGAAACACGTCTGGAAGTGCAAGTCTCCATGATTTCTTGGTCTTTTCTACATGCCAAGCAGAGAAGGAAGTTAATGTTGATATCTGAAGTTTGGTGGGAAGATCTGGAGGACGTCTTTCACCATTAAAATGGTCTGACTTTCATGCCCAATCAGATTTTCCATTTTTCCTCTCCCGAGCACGCAAGGGGCCAGATTTGACAGATTAGGGGTGGAAGTGGTTGGAAAATTGAAGGAAGAGTGATCTACCAGAGCAAGGAGTTGAATGCGGGAGGCATTCGATGAAATCTACCCCCTCGAGCACCTGGAGACTTTTGCAGATCTGATTCTGTGAATCACGAAAGAATCATGGTGAGCACTGGTGCATTAAACATTTTTTGTCTTTTGGGGAGAGGAGGCTCTGTTGTAAATGCTATAAATGGCACAAATTTTTCATGCAAATGGTTGGGATTTTTTCGAGTGTGAGGGGTCTGGACTGATTTTTCTAATCAAAAGCTTGATAGAGCCCATCCCTTTTGAGAAACCATTCAAGAAGCTTGTATATCTCTTTTGTATTAAAATTTGATCATGTCAAGGTGGTTGCAAGTGTACAACCATTGACAAGCTCTGAGACTGTTCTAGAAACTTTCCCCTTGCTGATAGATTTAATTGAATTCAAGTTATTTCTGTGTTGTCTTGAGAAAATGTGTTGATTTTACTTTTGAATGTATGAAAATAGTTTTTCTTGTTTCTGTTGCAATCTTGTGTTAAAATCTGATTCAATCACACAGGCCTCAATCCTTATGATATTTTAGTGGCATCTGCAATTCCATTTCTCAGAAGAGATTTCATTTGGGTTGGAATAAATGATTTAAAATCACTTTTCTCTCATCTGTTGACAGAGATTGTCTGTAAGCCTTTGGGTGTACCTTAGGCATGATTTGGCTTAGACCTTGATGCTTTGTTGGGTTTTCTAACTCAAGCCTTCGTGATAGAATCTCAGAGATTGTGTGAAAGAGTGCTAATCTGGGCCTCCATTGAAGCACATATTCTAGTTGAAGAAACATTTTAGCTATTCTGTGGCATTTTGTTGGTCTGACTTTCCATTTTGTAAGGTTCTTCAAGGATCTGGTGAATCTAGTTTCACCCTACCCCACCTCCCACCAAAAATTCATTCAAAAACAACTAATCTTACCCATCCTACCCCTGTTTTTCATGTGTGTATGCCAATGCACAATCCTCATCACCTAAACATGCAGAAGCAAGAAGGGTCTCAAATGTCTTTAGTAACCTTTGCCTTGTTGTGAAATATCTCCATGATCTGGAAGTGACAACTCGTGAGAGTCAGATCTGGTGTGTTGATCATATTTTCTCAAGGTCTTCTCTATAAAGTTTATGCAAAAGAAGGATTTATCATTTTTCTTCAATAACAGAGGTTACAAAATAGGTTCTCTTACCTTGGTTGAAAGGCACAACCTAAAATAGTGAGGATAGATCAAATCCTCTTGAAGGTGCTATCCATCTCTCCACAAATCCAAGTAACAAAGGGACAGTTAGATTTCTCCCCGGCTACAAAATGACATATATTTGTGATCTAGCTGCCTCTAAGCCCCCCGTTGAATCTGTGTTGTTGCTTGGCTTGAAAAGGAGAACAAATTTGGATACCAACACTAGTGGCACCATTACCAGGGACTTATTAAATCCAGAGTTTCATTGAGAGATTGATTTTTTGATTCATTTCCAGTCCATATCTATTTATCCCATCAACAACACCAACACTAGTGGCGTTGTTGCTTGGGATTTTGTTATTCCTTGCCAGTTCAAAATCAAGAACCTAGTAAAACACTTCTTGTATGCTCTAGGTGTTGTGTGCAGTTACTTCAGTTATCACATCCTAGTGCACTAGCTTTTATTTGATAAATTTTGGTAAAGAAAGGTCAGAATCTTTCTATTTCCATTTTCCTGCATTGACAAACATTTGACAGATCATATTTAGTGCATTTGCACAACTAAGGTGGAAATCCTTAGTGGCGACTCCCTGTTGATCTGATTCTTAATAAGTACCAGTGTCTTAAAACTCTGTCAAAGTCAGATTTGTTACTAATATTTGCAAAGCTGGAAGGAAGAAGATCTTTCTTTGCTAGGGATCCTGCTAGGACATTGTTTCCAGAGCTAGGAAAAGAAAAATCAGAAGGAAGAAAATCCTGGAGAGATGTTGGAGGTCAGCAGACAAGAAGAGGGATCTCCATTGATGAAAGTGATCAGCCTATCATTGAAGACTGCCATTCAAGTGACTCTGAATCAGGTAGCCTCTTTGTGGAATTGAACTCTCTAGCTGGAGAGGGGCCTTCATTTGATTTTGAAAGGTTTTCTTCACACTCTGTCACCTGTCTTTTCTGAGGTTGATAGAGATTTCCAAGAAACAAGGCCTTTGGGGGGTATCCATTTTGAAAATTATACTCCTGTGTTCCAAGAACCCTCTGCCCCCATCAGTTTTTCACCCCTCCAGGATCACCTCCTCAAATCAATATGGCTCAACCCAGGCCTCCATTTGTTGTAAACACCTTTGGACCTATAAATTTTGTGGGAATGGTTGGTTACCCAAATGCAGTGCCTCAAGATGTAAGGAACAAAATGCCAAAGTTCCAAGGAAATAATGCTATAACTGGTGATCAACATCTAAAGCTTTTTATCAATATGATGGAAGATTTTGAGATTGAACATGAAGATGTATATATCAAGTTATTTATCCATACCTTGGAAGAGGATGCTAGGGACTGGTATAAAGCATTGCCAGATAACTCTATTGATTCTTGGACTGAGATGAGTAATGCATTCAGATTGCAGTATGGTGATAGGACTGACCCTAGGTTTCTTTTGACAAAATTTGAAAACATCAAGAAGAACCCTAATGAGTCAGTACATGATTTCAACACAAGGTTTAATAAGACCTTGAGGAGATTACCTATTAGGATAAGGCCTTGTGATGAGTCATGTTTGATCAAATATACTGATGCATTTGATAAAAAGGCTGCATATTATTTAAGAGACAAGAACCCTACAAATTTGAGGTAGGCCTTCACCATGGCTCTACAAATAGAGAAACACATCAAGGCAATTGAAAAGCCTCCAAAAAGGGAAGGTGTAAAGTTGGTTAACCCAGAGAAACCTCAAACAAGAAAGGCTATTGATTTGGAGGAAGTTGTGAAGACTTTGGCAGGGGCTGTCAAGGAGATCTCCTACAAACTAGCCCGAGATGAGAAAGGAATTGGGCAGAGCTCACAAGGTCAACACAAGTAGCAAGGCCAAGATAGGTTCACAAACCACCAAAGATCTGATGACAGAGGCAAGGGACCTATTGGATTTGGAAATAGGTTGTCCCAAGCTAGGGATAATAGAATGGTACCTGATCCTTTGGCTGCCAGAGTTGTTGTTGTGGAGGAGACAGATGTCATTGATTGGTGTGACAAATGTTTCATGCCCATGCTCCTTGTGAAGAAGATCAGAAAGAAGAAGAAGAACCTGATGATAATGATAATGATGTCTGCATGATGGGATGTTCCACCAGCTCACAACAAGGGGCAACCTCAACTGAGGTGATAAGTGCTAGAACTGCTGCCACTTTTTGGGACTGCATTCATAGGGTACATATTCTTCCCCCTTCTCATACTTTAGAAGTAGATAATGTACAAGATTTTGAATTACCCAATAATGACTTTGAATATTTAAGGGCTTTAATGATAAAGAAGTATGATGGAGGAATTCCATCTGAGGAAGATAGGCAGTTACTGATGAATGTTGTGGTTGGTCAAGAGAGGGAATATAACACAAGAAGTAAGGTTGTCAAAGGGGCAGGGCCTCAAGCCAAGCCTAAATCTCCCTTACTTTCAAACATTCCTAAAGAGGCTCCTAGGAAAGAGGCATCTGCCAAAATCCCTGCAGTTCCAAACAAGAATCATACTCCTCCCCATGCCCAAATTGTCAAGAATCCTGTGCCATCTAATGAGTGTGTTGGCTTTCCTTCCAATACTGCCTTGCCAAAAAATGTCCCATATGATATTGCAAAAATATAGTTTAAAAAATATATATATTTCCAAGTGTTGAGTCAAATCAAAGTCTCTGTTCTAATTTTTCAGTTGCTTAGGATTCCTGAGCACAAAAAGAGAGCTTTTGAATACTTGGGGTTGAAAGAAGAGAAGAATGCCCTAGGCAGAAATGTAAATATTGTGGAGACTCCTCCAATCATTGAAGAACCAGAAGCACCACCAACATCAGAAGAGCTAGATGAACCACCTGAGGTCTATTTGGGAACATCCTTGGTGGACTCTCAAATGAATGTGGATCCATTCTTCACCACTTTGATTATCAAGGATAGACTGCTCCATAATTGTATGTTTGACTCAGGGGCATCATGCAATGTCATGCCTTTGGAGGTCATGAATGAGCTAAACATCAAAGTAACAACAGCTTATGGGAAGTGCACTGAAGGACTCTAGAGAAGTGTCAGTAGTGGGATGTGTGAAGGGTTTGGTGGTCCATCTTGTAGCTTACCCAAGTAAAAACATAAAGCTTGATGTTGTCATTGTTGATTGCCCAGCCAAGTGGGGTATGTTGTTGTCAAGAAAATGGGCTGCAAGTGTTGGTGGGAGTGTCCAAATGGATATGTCTTATGCCACCATTCCAATTGAGGGAAACCTTGTCAGGTTGTATGGGGAAAAGAAAATGTTGCATCTTATTGAGGATCCCAACAATGCATCCTATGAGGTATTGTACACAAGTGTTGATGCAGACAACTTTGTGGGATTTGCTGATGGAAAGGAGCACAAGATTGAAGAATGCAAATGCCTTGAAAAAATAGGCTCTCCCTAGACTCTATTGTTTGATGGAGCTTGCTCCAAATTTGGGAATGGTGTTGGTATTGTTCTACTTTCTCCTGGCCAGGAAAGATTTGTTTTCTCCTTCAAGCTGAACTTTGAATGCACTAACAACATTGCTGAGTATGAGGCATTATTGCTAGGTTTAAGAATTTCTTGGAAGTATGGTGTCAAGGACATTATTGTCAAGGGAGATTCAGAGTTAGTTGTCAAACAAGTCAGAAGACTGTATGCTACAAAAAATCAATGAATGAAACAATATAAACATGTAGTTTGGGATCTTATTGAGATGTTTGACTCCTTCAACATTTTGCATCATGATAGGAGATTCAATGACTTGGTAGAAAAGCTTGCAGTATTGGGGTCTCACTTTGACAGTTGTATAGTGTCCCCATATTGTGAGTATGAGGTTGAGGTATTGACAAGACCCTCTGTCCCTGATAATATTAAACATTGGCAGGTTTTTGATGATGATGCTCAAATCAGAAGATTTCTGCAAAACAAAGGAGAGTTTTCTGATCAGTGCATTGATTTGGAGCCAATGGTATGTACAATAGAGGGAAAGGAGACCTTGTTTGGCAAGGGTATCATCCATTTGAGGACCAAGACTATTCCTAGAGGGCTAGTTGCTCTTGAATCCAATTTTGATAATGTTGATCACATTTTTAATAGATGTATGGTAGTCTCAAGGGATATTGAGGAGCATGATCTTGGTACAGAGGAGAAGCCAAGGAAAATTTGGTTAGGTAGTAATCTCAGCAAGGAGGAGAAGCAGTCATACATCCAGCTATTGAAAAAATACCAAGGCTGCCTAGCTTGGACCTATTCTGAGCTCAAAGCATACAGAGAAGACTTGTTTCAACATGAGATTCCCTTGGAGCCCAATGCAAGACCATTCAGGTAGAAGCAGAGGCCAATCAATCCACTTCTATCTCTTAAAATGCAAGAGGAACTGAAGAAACTAAGAGATGGAGGGATTATCTAGCCCACAAGATATTCCTCTTGGGTGGAAAACCTAGTACCAGTCAGAAAGAAAAATGGTGACATCAGGTTGTGTGTGGACTTCAGGAATCTGAACAAAGCTTCAATGAAGGATAACTATCCTTTACCAAACATGGAGCACATGCTGCAGTTAGTGACTGGTTCTGAGTTACTTTCCACCTTGGATGGTTTCTCTGGTTATAACCAAGTTGTGGTGAAGGAATCAGAAAGGATCAAGACAACCTTCACTACTCCTTGGGGGACCTATGTTTATGTCAGGATGCCCTTTGGTCTGATGAATGTTGGAGCTACCTTTTAAAGAGCACTGGATGTTTCTTTTTCTAGTTACATCAATGAGTTTATTGCAGTGTATCAGGATGATGTAACAATGTATTTTCTAGAAAGAGAAGTGACCACTTGATGCACTTGGAGAAGATGTTGATAAGATGTAGAGAATATGGCATCTCACTTAATCCAAAGAAATGCCATTTTGGAGTGTAGAAGGAAAAGTTTCTTGGTCACATAGTGTCACAAGAAGGAGTGATGATTGATCCAGAAAGAGTAGAGGCCATCAGCAAGGTCCCAATCCCAAGAACCAAGAAAGGAATTCAATCCTTCTTTGGGCAGATAAACTTCATTAGAAGATTCATATCAAACTTTGTTGAGTTGACCATTCCAATCACTTCCATGCTAAAGAAGGACCAGGTCATCAAATGGGAGGAGGCTGCCATCCAAGCATTCAATGGAATCAAAGAGGCATTGAAGCATGCCCCTATTTTGGCAGCCCCAGATTATAAGAAACCTTTCTAGCTATTTTCCTTTGCTTCAGAGAACACTATTGCTTTTGTCCTGCTGCAGAAGGATGATGAAGGGGCTGAGAGGCCAATTGCCTTTTTCAGTAAGGCCTTGCAAGGGGCTGAACTGAAGTACACTATCATGGAAAAGTAGGCATTTTCCTTGGTAAAAGAAACAAAGGTTTTCAGGCCTTATATTCTAAGTTCAAAGGTTGTTGCTTATGTTCCCCATACCATGGTAAAGGACATCTTATCAGAGATGGAAGTCTCAAGAAAAAGATGTAGATGGGTGAACAAATTGCAAGAATATGATATGGACATCCAAACCACAAAGTTGGTGAGAGGTTTGGGCTTGGCTAAGCTTATGGCTGAGAGAAACTTGCAAAATATTGAGGTAAATGAGGTAGAAGAAGAAAGGGCAGGTGTATTTGAAAGGTTGATGAATTCTGAGTGGTATAAAGATGTAATCTTTTATCTCAGACATTTGAGCTGCCCTGAGCACTTAAGTAAGAACCAAAAGAGAGCCCTTAAGTTGGCTTCCCAGAAATATGTCATCACTGATTATGGGTTAGCTTGGAAGAACCCAGAGGGAGTCCTCTTAAGGTGCATTACTGAAGAAGAAGCCCCCAAGATAATTGTTGATCTCCATGGAGGAGTTTGTGGGGGGAATTTTGCTGCAAGAGTCACAACACATAAGATCCTGAGGGCTGTTATTGGTGGCCAACTCTTTTCAAGGATACAACCTTGTTGGTTAGAAGATGTGAAAGTTGCCAACACTTCTCTGGAAGACTGAAAGCTTCAGGCTCCCTTCCTTTGCAGCCTGTATCAATTGAAGCTCCATTCAAGCAATGGGGAATGGATTTCATTGGTGAGATTTCAGACCCTTCAAGTGCTGGCCACAAATGGATTCTTGTAGCAACTGATTATTTTACTAAATGGGTGGAGGAAATCCCCACCAAGAAGGCAACACACCAAGTTGTCATGGACTTTGTGTTGAACAACATCATCTACAGGTTTGGGATACCAGTCAAGATTGTAGCTGATAATGCCATGAGCTTTAGAGCTAAACCTTTGGTGGCAATGTGCAGGGAGTATGGAATCAACTTGACATATGCCTCCAATTACAATCCCCAAGGAAATGGACAAGCTGAGTCCAGTAATAAAAATTTGTTGAAGATCATCAGAAGAACATTGGAGCAGAACAAGAGAAAGTGGGGTGAACAGTTGAAGTTTGTTGTTTGGGCAGATAGGATCACTGTCAAGAGGGTCACTGGAAAGAGTCCATTTGAGTTGGTGTATGGGACTCAGGCCCTACTGCCCCTTCATATGTAATTATCTTCATATCAGTTTATGTAACAGCTAGAAGATCAAGAGGTAGGTCCTTATGATGCTCGTATTAACCAAATTGTTGAGCTTGATGAAGAGAGGAGGGCATCCCACCAGAGGCATATAAAGTTCAGAGAGAAACTGAAGAAACTGTTTGACAAGAAGGTCACTCCCAGAGCCTTCAATGTTGGAGATCTTGTGCTGCTATGGGATAGCAGACATGAGGATAAGGGCAAGCATGGCAAGTTTGACTCATTATGGATGGGCCCTTACTCTATTGATATCAGAATTAGGGAGCATACCTTCTTCCTCAAGGACTTGGATGGTGAACTACTCGAGTTTCCTATTAATGGCAGGAATTTGAAGCATTTCCTAGATTGATCCCCTTGAATCAAGGCATGAATCTTGTGTACAGTGTATAGTTTGTTGTTTGTTCCTTGTTTTTGTGTTTTTGCTCGTTCTGGTCCTCGGTGACCTGTTTTTGCTGGTTTCTCTGTCTATTTTTGAAGATGGCTCTGTTTCTCTACTCTACAAGATGACTCTGTTGCCCAATGGATATTTTTGGCACTTGGTCTACTTTTGTTCTTGTGGCACTCGTAGGGAGTGCCCATCCCCGAGTCGGAGCCGATGTTGGTGCTCAAAATAGTCTCACCCCAATTTGCCTCTGAAAATTTATTGATTTATGGCCTCTATCATTTTCCCTTCCCTGTGTTGTGCCTGGTTAATCTTTATGGCCATTTTTAATTGGTTCCTGGGTTGTAAATCACTTAAGAGTCTATATTTTGAGTCTCTCATGCTCTGTTCCTTCAAAAACTCGGGTTCCCCCATGTTTTCTGTTCTCCACGGTCGGGATTTGTCCTCCTTGTCGTTTCTGCCCTAAGTACTTGAAGAAAATGAATGGATGTGTCCCTGAAGAACGTATTTGAGCCTTGTAACATTTATAAACTTTTTGTCCTTGAAGAAAATTTCATTCCCAGGCTCAAATAATCATTTTTCTATTTTTTACAGTTTGACGGGCATTTCTCCTGGTCAAATTTACATCCTAGCATCTACAGGGGATGTGGCACCTTTTGGTTGGATGTGGCTCAGCTGGGTACTTAGAAAAATTCATAAAAATCCTCAACTCAAAATGTGTCCACATGGAGGCACGACGCTCATTTGAAGATCTACTTTTGGGTTTTGCCTTGGAGTAGCGCCGGGAGGACACGTGGAAGCTTCCGCTGCTTGGCCCAGACTTAGACAAATTTTTATGCAGTTGGAGCAGTTTGGCAGAACAGGACACATGGCGAGCTTGTGCTCATTCAGGGTCTCCACTTTGGGCACCATCTTGAAGTTGCACCATGGAGACACGTGGAGGAACTGCGCATGTTTGGGGACTGGCCCTTGAGTTTCATTCTAAAGAAGTGCCAGGCTGACACGTGGAGGCCTCCACTCACTTTGCATTTTACTTAGACTTTTCAATGGCCAAAAGGAGACTGCCTCAGAGCATGACACGTGGTGCCTTCCACTGAGCTTCAAGCATTCAGGAAAACCTTGCCGGAATAGGACACGTGGCGAGCCCACGCTCGTTCAAGGTATCAAATTTTTGGGACCACCTCAAGGTGCGCCATGGTGACACGTGGCAGTTTGAAAAGTCAAAAAGGCAGGGAGGTGGGCCATCGAAGGCAACTTGGATTTTTTTCCTCCTTAAGGATTAAAATTTCAAAATGGCCCGCAAGCCTGATGAGGGAAATAGTCAATGTTTTGCCCCAGTCAATGACGGAGGTGCGGGCTCTCGGGGGAAATTTGGAAAAAATTTCCTTTTGAGAAAAAAGAGTCAAAAGTAAAAAAGGAAGTGCGACACCGCTCCAATCACATTTGGACACATGTGTCAGGCTCATTTCCCAAGGGCAGAGCTATGGGGAAAATTTGGAAAATTTCCTTTTTCCAAAAAGAGAGTAAAATGGTAGAATTTGAGCATGGTTCCATTCCAATCATATTTGGACACGTGTCAGGCTCGTTTCCCGAGGGTGGAGGTGCAGAGAAAAATGGAAATTTTTCCATTTTTTCAAAAAGGTTGTAAAAAGTCAAGGGAAGCCCCCGGGTCTGTTCTAAAGTTTGAATCTGCCACATGGACGGCCCAAATTCAAAGTAAAGATCAACGGCTATGTGAGTCTAAATCTTGATTTTCCCCCCATTTCTCTGAAAACACATCTGGAAGTGTGAGTCTCCATGATTTCTTGGTCTTTTCTACATGCACCAAGTAGAGAAGGAAGTTAATGTTGATATCTGAAGTTTGGTGGGAAGATCTGGAGGACGTCTTTCACCATTAAAATGGTCTGACTTTTGTGCCCGATCAGATTTTCTATTTTTCCTCTCCTGAGCATGCAAGGGGCCAGATTTGATAGATTAGGGGCAGAAGTGGTTGGAAAATTGAAGGAAGAGTGATCTACCAGAGCAAGGAGTTGAATGCGGGAGGCATTCAATGAAATCTACCCCCTCGAGCACCTGGAGACTTTTACAGATCTGATTCTGTGAATCACGAAAGAATCATGGCGAGCACTGGTGCATTAAACATTTTTTTCTTTTGGGGAGAGGAGGCTCTGTTGTAAATGCTATAAATGGCACAAATTTTTCATGCAAATGGTTGGAGTGTGAGGGGTCTGGACTGATTTTTCTAATCGAAAGCTTGATAGAGCCCATCCCTTTTGAGAAACCATTCAAGAAGCTTGTATATCTCTTTTGTATTAAAATTTGATCATGTCAAGGTGGTTGCAAGTGTACAGCCATTGACAAGCTCTGAGACTATTCTAGAAACTTTCCCCTGCTGATAGATTTAATCGAATTCGAGTTATTTTTGTGTTGTCTTGAGAAAAATGTGTTGATTTTACTTTTGAATGTATGCAAATAGTTTTTCTTGTTTCTGTTGCAATCTTGTGTTAAAATATGATTCAATCACACAGGCCTCAATCCTTATGACAGTTTAGTGGCATCTGCAATTCCATTTCTCAGAAGAGCTTTCATTTGGGTTGGAATAAATGATTTAAAATCACTTTTCTCTCATCTGTTGACAGAGATTGTCTGTAAGCCTTTGGGTGTACCTTAGGCATGATTTGGCTTAGACCTTGATGCTTTGTTGGGTTTTCTAACTCGAGCCTTCGTGATAGAATCTCAGAGATTGTGTGAAAGAGTGCTAATCTGGGCCTCCATTGAAGCACATATTCTAGTTGAAGAAACATTTTAGCTATTCTGTGGCATTTTGTTGGTCTGACTTTCCATTTTGTAAGGTTCTTCAAGGATCTGGTGAATCTAGTTTCACCCTGCCCCACCTCCCACCAAAAATTCATTCAAAAACAACTAATCTTACCCATCCTACCCCTGTTTGTCATGTGTGTATGCCAATGCACAATCCTCATCACCTAAACATGCAGAAGCAAGTAGGGTCTCAAATGTCTTTAGTAACCTTTGCCTTGTTGTGAAATATCTCCATGATCTAGAAGTGACAACTCGTGAGAGTCAGATCTGGTGTGTTGATCATATTTTCTCAAGGTCTTCTCTATAAAGTTTATGCAAAAGAAGGATTTATCATTGTTCTTCAATAACAGAGGTTACAAAATAGGTTCTCTTACCTTGGTTGAAAGGCACAACCTAAAATAGTGAGGATAGATCAAATCCTCTTGAAGGTGCTATCCATCTCTCCACAAATCCAAGTAACAAAGGGATAGTTAGATTTCTCCCCGGCTACAAAATGACATATATTTGTGATCTAGTTGCCTCTAAGCCCCCTGTTGAATTTGTGTTGGTGCTTGGATTGAAAAGGAGAAAAAATTTGGATACCAACACATCTTCGAATGGCATAAAATGAAGCACAAGTGGACAAGTTTTCATGCAAGGAAGGTGATTTTGCCTCATGATCACAGTGGTCCACACTTAGGGTAGTTTTGCAAGGATTACATAATGTGTAAAGGACAAGAGAATTCTCATACAAGTGGGCCTCATCACTACAAGTGGAATATTCTTATGAAATATTGCAAATTACACACTATTTATTTTTACTTGTAGGGAGATTATTTTTTGCATGTGCATCTAAGGGGTTGTTTAAAGTGATATTTTTGTAATTACAGGTGGATCAAGTTACAGATGCCACATCATCAGATATAAGATAAAAATTGCATGTATTGGAGAATACTTTCTCATCAAGCAAAGTTTATTATTACCAAAATTATTCACCTAACTTTATTAAAAATAGAACAGTCAACAACATTTTGACTGAGTTGTATTTTTGTAAACAAGGCTATTAATGCCTTATCATATTAGCATGCTTATTTTATTCCTTAATTTTTTCAGAATAAAGGATAAAAATAGGATGCATGGGAGAGTATAATTTTTAGTCTATTTTAGAAGGATGGGATGAATAATTTTGCTATATATTGTGTGCATTGGCAAAGCACAAGGAGGAATTTTTGAACGCAGGAGTGCTGAAGCAGATTTTGCAAGATTTTTCCCTTTGAATGACAGTTATATTCTACCCTTCCAATAATTTGCAGTCTTGTGTATGTCTTATTAATCCTTATGAATGTCAAATTCCCTAGTTAATCATCCTACCCTGTTGCAAAATTTTGTAATTTCTACATGATATTAGTGTGCATGTGTATCTTAACAGTATTGTTGGGAATTTTTCCCTCAATACATCAAGTGTCTACCTTAATACTCTGCTGAAAACTATTGGTTTGTGTATCTAGAATTCATTCTTAGATAATTGTCCATGTACTCAGTCAAAGCCCCTCAACAATTTTTGGTGTATTACCCCAGTTTTTCAATTCATTCAGAGTCATCTTATTATCCTCAAGACCCAATTTTTTTTTGTTTAGGATACATCAAGAAGGAACCGACCTTGATACCGGAGACTCACCTCAAAAATAGGTATACCAAGAGACCTGGGGTGTTTCCATTGTATCTACGAAAGAGAGGGATATAAAGAAAGATTAGAATACCTATTGCCATCTCTCTACAAGGTGAACTTTCAAGAGATAACAACTACTATTTAGCACGTCACAATTTTTGTTACATTTTACATCTAGTTATACCCATGAAACAATTCTTGTAGTGATGGTAGATTTTTAAATGTGTAGAATATTATCATCAATATAATAACTAACACTTGCATCAGTTGTTGCAAATACACTTCGATTTTTTTTTACTTTATTTTCCTTTATACTTTGAGAATTATATAAAAAACTTCCTAAATTTTTTAAATAAAGTATCTCTCTTCATTTGATGGCTATGAATACTGATAGAAAAATTAAGAAGTTTGAAATGTCAAAATGTATGAGGGAGTTAATAAAAGAGCCTAGTGTTAATTATGTTTGAATGTTGTCTCATGGACTGTGACGATGGAAAGATATGAAGACAACACATTTATTGAAAATGCATTGGAAATTTTGGAAAGTTTGAAGCAAATGCAATTGCCAGTGCAAACGTAGGCTCCAGGAAATGTTGAGTAATGTCAATGTGTTATGTGTAATAGTTATATAACAATAGTTATGTATCGGCGAGTTCCTACTTTACAACTAAATGTGTAAAATATATAGGGTGATTTATTTTAATTGATTGTAAGTTGTTGTAATATAATTTTACTTGACTATAAGTTATTATAATTCGTTGGGAATAAGTTACATATTTAATTGAGTTCACATTTATAATTGAGTATAAACATGGAAAATATTAAGGGAGCCACTTAAAAAAAACTTATAGAAATCATGGTGAATGTTCTTGTAACAAGTTTTGTAGTTTTGGCGAATGTTCCTGTGATGGCCATTTTTGTACTTTCAGAGAATATTGTAAAAATATAAAACATCGTTGCAATTCGAATGAATAATATCATAAAAATAGTTTGGAGAATAACCTCTGTTGAATTTTCCATGCAGTGGAAGTTGGACTTGGAGATTTCTTATTGGCTCACACTTCACAATAACTAACAGGATCCCCCAAACAACAGACATTAGGAAAATGGTATAAGCGTGGAATTTTCTTATTGGATTACACTTTGGGGTGAATAAAAGAGGATGTGTAGAGTCTGATACTCAGTCTCACTACGAAATCTATACCTACATGGTGTTTTTTATTGCTTCACACTTCGCAATGAAGTATACATGACAACAATAACATTTAATAAAAAAAAATATTTTAAAACCATACATACATGGACCCTTCTTAGTGGCTCTCCATTCACACTCTTGCATGTTTGTTACATAGAAAAAACATTCAAATCTATTTAATCTCACCGTGTGGAATTAACCAGACTAAGAGGTGAAAAGACATGATGGAAATCTTTAATCAATGAAAAACATATAAATTATTAAATGGTCGACTAGACATCAATACTTAAACTGTATACCGCCCTTTTAGAAAAAATTAGTAATATTTACATGACTATTGAAAGGAATTCATGCTCAAGCACCTAGTATTAGAGTTATATCCTATAACCGAGCTTTCAAAGTCTAAAGTACAATTTTAACAAGGAAAAATAGAGTATTAGTGTTATTTGAGATTGAGATATTTGCATGCCTAAAGTTGCTCAAGTATTATAAAGTTTATTGTAAATGGAGGCTTACCTACATAATATATCCTCGATCCAGATCTTTGGAGGTGCCATTCTATAAAAACAAGTCATTGGCTTCAAGCATTATACATCCTTGAAAATGAAGGTAGAAGGATCTAGTTTGATAGATGACAATGAGGATGCAGACCTGGATGAAACACAGTTCATGGCTGATCTAGTGGCTATTAGAGTATTGTGTAGATTTATTTTCTTAGTTTCAATCCTAATTAGAGTATATCCATTAATTTGGAAGTATGAAACAAATTTATCTATTTAATTACATTGATAAGAGGTGTACAATGCCAACAAATGTGGGATGTAGTGGTGTGATCATGTTCAAATTCATTATCCACCTTAAATTTTATGTCTATTTTCCTATCATATGGTAATCTTAACATTAAAGTTTGATGTTTGTATAAGTTCCACCTATACATTTTTTTCTTTTCTTAAAGAATTCAATGAGAATATTGATACTGTTGCAATTCAGTAGAGTTAGGGTCTTTTTACAATTTATATATTTCAACTTATTTTACTTATATGTGTTTTAGATATTTTTATTATTTATATAATAAGTTATTTTAAATAATATTCATTTTTATTTACTTATATAATTTCATTGAAAATAATATCTTAGTTTTGACCTGTTTGCTACACTCCTCATAGTATTATCATATTGTCTATTACACATACATTTGAATCTCTATATATAATATAATTAACAAATACATGATACTAAAATAAGGAGAATAAAAAAACACCTATACAAATACTAGATAAACTAAAAATTGATTCTCCTTATTAATAGAAATCACTCAAATATCCAAAATAATTCGTAGATGAAAGCGTGCAGCATCTCCACAACTTCAAATAGACAAGGTGAGCCTTCATGAATAGATTTTTTTTCAGTGATCAACATATTTGGCTTTAAGAGAATGAAATAATTCCTTGGAAACTCAATCACCCACTTTGAGCCAATGTATATATATTTTTATATATGCTCCTCTAGAATAGTAGGCATCAAGAATTTAGATGTGGTACCTAAGACTCAACACCTATCTCTATAAAGGTTCATAAAAGGGAGTTTTATTCAGAGAGAATTAGATTAGATGTCGTTGTTGAATAATATTTCCACAAAATATGGGTCATTTAATTCCCTTAGATGGTGTGTAAAAAACACATCAACCATCGTATGGCATCTATCCTCCATACAATCCATCCTATCTTACCATCTGGGTGAACGATGAGGCTACGTACCCTTTTGATATGTTTATGGGTAGGACGGTTATTTAAAAGATAAATATTGAGATAAAACTAAGTGGTTTTAATGCATGCCAGTTGGAATTTCCATTAAATACTAAAGTGTATAGGGTAGTGGTTTGATAAGATAAAATTTTGTAGGACTTCTACAAGTAACTGAAAACCACTAGTGAAGAAGAATAAAGGTTATTCTTATTGCAAGTTGTGATAGAGGAAATTAAAGATGTGATCATGTACTCAAATTAAATTATACCAAGTTTTCCAAACAAATGAGTTAAAATGTAAATAAATATTGGGGTCATAACACCCATATTTATTGTGCATATACATTGATGATGTCATTTTACTATCAATCCATCACATGGTTAGATATCCAAACCTTGTCAACAAGAATTTTGATCGTATTGTAGTCACCAAATATAATCAAATGGGCATAAGAGGTCTCATCAAGAATCTATTTCCATAGCTTTATCTATTAAACCACGTCATTGGATGCATAAAAAATATGTACTCCAAAAAATAATTATCAATATTGAATAAAACTAACAAGATGTGATTTATTGGGTTAAATCCATGATTAACACAATGATTTCATCATTTAAGGTAGATAAATTCCACATTTCCTTCATGGCCACACTCATGATAACTATTCAGAGATAAGTTATATGGCAATATAACTTTCATGATCATGTATAGTAAAACAATTACCACTTTAACTTCTTGTAAACAAAACAGGGGCACTTAATTTTTACAAGAACCTCCTCACTGATAATAACTCCTACAATGAACAAGCGACATCTTTCCTCTTAGAATCCATTCTTAATAATCTGATACCTACTGAGAGATTTAAAATTCTTTCAAAAACTGTCACCATTAAGGAATTAAAAAAGGATATTTTTTCTTTAGAAGGGGACAAGGCTCGAGGTCCAGATGGATTTTCAGCTAACTTTTACCAAAGATGTTGGGAAATATGCTCTGAAGATCTCTTGAAAATTGTTAATGAGTTTTACAGAACGGGAAATCTCTTTAAAGAACTAAATAATGCACACATTGTGCTTTCCCTAAAAAAGTTTGATGCAAAGGACTTCAAAGATTTCAGGCCTATCAGTTTAGTTAATGTTATATATAGGATTTTTGGAAAAATATTCTCATCACTAGAATGAAACCTATTCTTATGGAGACCATTTCACAACAGCAAAGCAAATTCATCTAGGGAAGAATTATTCAAGATGGAATTATCATGGTTCATGAAACTATACATTCTATGGATAAAAATAAAAAGGCGGGGATGGCTATCAAGCCAGACATGCATAAAGCATTTGACAAAGTCTCCTGGAGATTCATGGATGAGGTCTTATCCAAGTTTGGTTTTCAAATCAAATTCAGAAAAATCATTCACTCTTTTATCTCTACCTCTAGATTCTCAGTGGTTGTTAATGGGGAACCTATGGGTTTTTTTTGCCAGCAATAGAGGTATCCAGCAAGGCGACCCAATTTCCCCTCTATTATTCATTATTATGGTTGACATTTTAAGCATATCTATTTCCAAAGATATTTGCATTGGCATGATAAAAGGCTTCCCTCCAACTTCTAGAAATCAGATCTCCTCACACCAAAAGTTTGCTGATTACACTCTGCTTCTCCTGATGGCCTCAATCATTGAGGCAAAGGCTATCAAAACTATCCTTAGATTTTATGAGGAATCCTTGGGACAAAAATTTAATTTTGAAAAAAGCTCTATTTATTTCTTCAATGCTCCTTTGGAAAGGCAAAGAAAGATTGCTAATATTCTAGGATGCATTATTAATTCTCTTCCAGCTACTTACTTAGGTTTACCTTTAAGTACTGGCAAGATTTCTGTGGAGGTCTGGAATGATCTCATTAAGAGATTTCAAAGAAAGTTGGTTGGCTGGAAAGGAGCTGTACTTTCAAGTGCAGGAAAGTGCCTATTGGTTAAAAGCACACTCTAAAACTTTCCTATTTACATCATGTCAATGTTCAACTTACCAATAGATAGTGATGAACAGTATTGAAAAGATTCAAAAGCACTTTTTATGACATGGTACTGAAGACAGATTCAGATATCATCTTGTGGCTTGGGAGTAGGTATGTAAACCTAAGAGACTTGGGGGGTTAGACATCAAAGATATCTAACATATGAGTGCTGCCCTTATTGCAAAATTAGGCTAGAGGCTTATAAAAGAGCACAAACCTTGGACAGAGTTGGTTAAGATCAAATATCTTTCAAACCAAAACAAGATTTCCTTCATTTATGATCAGTCTCTTCTGAGTGGTTCTATTTTCTAGAACAAACTTCTTCACAGTAGACACATTCTTTCTCAGGGGTGTAGCTAGAAGCTTGGGGATGGACAAAACATAAACTTCTGGACAGATAAGTGGACTGATTATAACTAGATTTATGCTTATGATCATATTAAAGACAGCTTAATTACAAAGTATGGGCACAAAATCCAGGGGTACATTGAGAGGGATGGCAACAAAATAAAATGGAAATGGCTAAAAGTGGAGAATGATAATGTACAGGCTGATGTTGCATCTTTACATAATCAACTTTCTCTAATCCATATTAGTAATCAAAATATTAAGGATGAACTCATCTGGAAAGATTCTTTTGATGGGGAATACTCTGTTAAATCAGGATATAATTCTTTCTTTGTATCCATGGAAAGTGAAATTAAGTGGCACAAGCTATGGATGCCGAAATTAACCCCTAGAGTGAATTTATTTTGGTGGCTAATCATTAATGGAAAGATCCTAACTAATGACAACCTCATCAAGAAGGGATTCATCATGCCGAATAGATGTTGCATGTGTCAGAAAGAGGCAGAAGATATAAAGCATTCATTCCTACATTGTGAGTTTGCTTCCAAAATTTGGCAGCTTGTTTTTGCAAATTTTAATCTGAGATGGATTTTTCCCCTTACCTATCTTCAGGCCTGGGAACAATGGGACTCTCCGTTTAAGCATTGTGTGGTGAAAATATTGTGGCAACTTGTTTTACCCCACACTATGTGGAGAGTTTGGAAGGCTCGTAATGATAACATTTTCAGAAACAATAGAAAGGCATGTAACAAAGTCTACAAGGAAATTATCATTGTTGTGCAAGATAATATTGCTAGATTTAAACCTCCTAAAAATAGGCTTTACCCTGAGAAGGAAGAATACATCCTGACTGATTGGAATATTGACACTGTCAATAAGAATAACAATGGTATTGATAGAAACACAGTCCGATGGATTAAGCCTCCCACTGATTGGCACAAGTTAAATTTTGATGGGGCCTCAAAAGGCAATCCGGGGGACTCTGGAGGAGGGGGAGTCATCAGAGATCAAAGAGGTTGTTTTGTTGCTGCTTTTTCTGGGAGAATGGGCAGGCAGACTAATCATTATTCTGAAGCCCTGGTGGCTCTTTGGGGTATAAGACTTACCAGAGATTGTAATATTCTAAATATTATAATTGAAGGTGATTCTCTGAATATCATCAATCTATTAAACAAAAAGCAACACCCCAGCTGGTCTATCAGAGATTTTATTGGGGAAGCTATTGATATATGCAAGAGCTTTGAAAATGTTAAAATCACCCACACCTATCGGGAAGGAAATAGGGTCACAGACAGTTTGGCTAACCTCGGTGTTACTAATACCTTTCAAACTTGGCTTAGGGGGGACGTTCTGCCCACTCAAATCAATAAAGCCATAATCAATGATCTACATGGCAGTGAAAATCAGCACTAACGGCTGTAATTTGGATGCTAATGTGCGGATCCTCAAGTACAATATGATGACATCACATAAGATATGGATGATTGATGTGATATGTGTGAGATGGACTGTCATCATTTCTAGGCATAGGAGGAAAGCTGAGGAGTAGGACAATAATTACAAGTATGGCATAATAATTAAACCTGCTTTCACGGAAAGGAAAGATTCAAATACCAACATCAAAGCTCTGCCTGTCCCGCATAGTGGTAGCATTTTTACCGTTGAGAACAGGAAAAGGAATAGAGGAAACATGGGGGGTCCGCCTTGCAAAACTAAACCAACCCACAATCCGGCGTGGAAAGAGAATATAGAGCTTTGGAATTACCTGTAAATCGAGGGTCTGTCTAATTTAATTGAAAGGATTCAAGGATTTGACCAAGACATTTCTATCAAATTCACCTAGGGATGGAAGAATCAGATTGTCAAATACAGTAACATGGAGATTGAGATCACGGAAGAGCTCATCACCCAGATCACGGGCCTCAGCCTGGAGGGCACCAAATTCTTCAGTAAGAAGGTGGACAGGGAGGTGGAGACCAAGAAGTTCCTGGATGATGGGGAGAATCTTGAATTCGTGACTGCTGGCATCAAGGTGGCATCGATTCCTGAGCCTTTTGCTGAGCTTGCCAGGATGGTGGTTAGGTATGTAACTCTTGAAGGAAGATTTGTGACTATACCTCAAAAACATTTGATATTTCTAAATCACTTTCATAGAAATATCATCATCAGCTTTCCTCACTATTTGATAAACTCGCTGGAGAAATCAATTAGGGAAGTTCAGAGCCACTCTAGGGTTGTCCCTTTGCACCAGGGGCTTATCCTCCTGATCCACTACCACTGTTCCACCTGCCCCCCCATGAATCCTACCCCACCTTCCTCCTCCATACCTCCACCTACCCACACTGCTTCCACTCCCCCTGCTGAAAAGGAAGATTGAAGTTGTTGCTTCCAGCAAGAAAAGCAAGAGCATAAAAGCTAAAATCCCTGCTTCCCAATGGGTCCTAAGGAGCCACAAAGACCTGGAACTTGCTGAGAACCTCCTGCATATCAGTAAACCGATGGAGGATCCCAAGGAGGAGGAATTGATGGACAGAGTGGACAGGTTAGAAAAGGAGATACAAGAGCTCAAAGGGACTATAAAAAATATGGAAAGAGCTAAGGGAAAAGGAATTCTTCAAAGTGATGATGAAGAGGGGGTTATTGCTGAAGTCTTCAAGAAGTTACAGTCCTTGGATGGCAGAATGGGGAATGCAAAAAGTCGCAATGACTGCATATTATCTGCCCTTAAAAGCATTTATAATTTCATTGAACAACATGTTCATAGTGTCTGCAGTTTAAGTGGGGTTAATGAGGACATTTGGGGCCCTAAAGAGAAAAGGGATATTGCAATTGCTCAGGGGGATATGAGAGACTCCTCTCAGGCCACTACCATTGCCTTCTTCATGTCCCTGCAGGCTATCAAGACCAAGATTGACAGAGCTATCAAGTAACAGGTTGCTGTGATGTTATTTTTTGGCTGCGAAGTTGCTGTTATCTGGCAGTTCTGGTGCTGCTTTTTGGCAGAGTTTTATATGTTGTTTCTCTTTTGGTTGCTTTTTGATCTTTTCTGCTTCTTTTTGGATCATTGTTCGTTTGGATCCTTTCTTCACTTGTATTGTCATATTTGGCTGTTGAGCCCTCTTTGGTTGGCCATTTTTCCCTTCTCTGGGTTGTTTCTCTCACCTTTGCTATCTAGCTTTTGAGCCCTTTTGTATACAGGGTATAGTCCCTTCAAAACTATTTTCCCTTAATAATTCTCTTCAAGAGGCAGAGATTAAATCCATAGAATCCATGTAGATAGAAGCTCCAATGGGGTTAGGAATTGTTTTTGCAACTAGAAATAGGCTACCTTACAATTTAACAACCCTAGAAGTTGTGAGAGTATGATGGAGGATGGGGGTTTTGTCACTATTATTTTTACAACCAATAGTAATCCAACAATATTCACTAAAGACCTGAGATGATGCCACATTGGGATTTGAATTTTTTTTGTTGCATTGAGATAACAAATGGAAATCTTGAATCTTGTGGTTTATATATTAGTAATGAAATCAAATGTCAGGAAGGTTAATGTAGAACACCCATTGTGTGTCTGATATTTCCCCACCTAGATGTCGATAGCTTCTTTTTAGTCCTGAGAGAGGTCGTCCTCAACACAAACTCATTGTTGTGGTCTGGAAACATGAAACTAAATAATTTATTTGGTTTTGACTCGTCCTATAAAGGAATAAAAAAGATCAAAAAATTGATAAGAGAGCGAGCGAAGTCCTAGAAATTCCATGCAACTTGGACTTTAAGATATGCATGCTCCAAAACCACAAGCACACATTATTCTAATTATGAATGGTTAATGTTGTAAGTTAATCGATTAGAATAGTCCCATATTACATACCCTTGTTGCACTCTTATTATTGTGCATCCCATGACATTAGATTTAATTAGGGTGTAAAAAAAGTCAATTTAATAGGGTATTATAGAATCACATTATCTAATAATCAAAGACCTATGATACTCCTTTCTCTGAATTAATTGAGTTACATGATATAGTTACATGTTATCCATATGTTCACTCGTTATCTAATTTTCTCCTTGTTTGAAACAATGTGGGAAGCACTCAATATCTCCATACACATAACATCGTATGGAATGAAATTGATTTATATATGTATGATTTAATTTCTCCTTTAAAAAATAGAATTTAGATCATGTTAGAGTAAAAGGTGGCTAATATAGATACCTTAAAATCATGAACACATTATTACACAATAAAATTTAAGAATTCTTTCTTGTATGAGAGCCTTAAATAGCATAATAAGTGATTTAGTGACACATGGTCTTGTATTGTCATTTTTGCGTGGTATATTTCTCGCTCTATAGTGTCTCCTTACACTTCATGTCACTTGGCTCACTATATCACAAATATATATTGATATTTTAAGGGACATATTTTTCTTTGAGCACATGGATAATAACATCAAGTGGGACACACTCATCATTTTATACTATCCAAAAGTGCATTGTAGCATCCTAAGGTTTATTGTCTATCATTTTCACAATTTGGTTCCTATTTTACCATTTTTATCATACATCATCCATTCTTTGGGCTGCTTTTGTGTGATTTTAGGTGATAATTTCAAATTAATAGGATATTATATATACAATATTCTTAGTAGTTATAATTTAGACAACATTATCAAGTATGTAACTACAAGCACTATTCCATAGGGCATTACAAGGGAAATTGTTTAGAAACAATAATTATACAAGTATGATATTCTAAATTTAAAAGGGTTTGACATATGAAGTATATCTAGCAAGATTATGATCATGTCAAACATAAGGGAAAAAATTGGAGAGGGAAATCTAAAACTACATTCATTCTTGAACGGGCACTAGGAGAATTACATTAAGTTCAACCGCCTCACTTAGGAATGAGTAACATCAATTTTTAATAATCAACAAGGTATTCAACTACCAAGGCTAGTCCATATAAACCAACCAACCCATATATATAAGGACATAGATGAAACAACCTATGACAAAACAAAAGTGCAAAATAGTGCTAATTTACAATAGTGTAAAACAAGATGGAAGTGTCATGCACATTACTGTCCAATTAGGATCAAATTTTCTATATAAGAGATGAAGAATATTCATCCTTGTCACATCCTATCAAGATTTTTTCTAGGCCTAAATAAACTCACAAAGTAATTGAGATAATCTAATTCAATACTCTACCAATAATTATCTAGCTCCTTGAATGTATTGAATGCATGTAGACTGTAACCATAGTTTCTTATTTTATGTATATTACGGTAAAAAAAAATGAGTAGCCTTATTTTCGAAGTGTAAATCCTAATTAGAATAATTCCTCTTTAGTTTGGGAGTAAAAAATTGTATATGTAATTATACTAATAAGATTGTATAGTGGGAAAAGAGGTGGGATGTAGTGTTGTGATCTTGGTCACATTTATCATCCACCTTAAATTTTACATTGATTTTCCTATCATATGGTAAGCTTAACCTTAACATTTGATGTTTGTATGTGTTTCACCTATACATTTTGCTCTTTTCTTAAAGAAGTTGATGAGAGTATTACGGTCTTTTTTTTTTTACTTGAATAGTTTTCTTCAAGATCTCACACAAAAGAAACTTTATGATTTATGAAAATTAAATAAGAATCTTATAATTTATATCTTTCAACATATTTTGTGTGTGTGTGTGTGTGTGTGTGTGTGTGTGTGTGTGTGTGTGTGTGTGTGTGTGTGTGTATTATATATGAGTATATTAATTTTATGAAAAATTATTTTAAATAATATCATTTTTTAATAACTTTTATAAGTTTATTGAAAAGAATATCTTAATTTGTAATATTCCTAGTAATATGATATTGTATGTTATATAATAACATTGAAACTCTAGATGTAATATAATTAATAAATACATCATAATAAAACAAGAAGAATGGACAAACAACCAGATAAAATAGAAATTGGATCTCCTCGTAAAAATTAATCACTTAAATCTCCTCATAAATATCAATCACATAGTTGGTCCATAATGCATTCATCATGGCTCCATTAAATTGCATTTCTTCAATATGTAACTCCCAAAGATAGCAACTGACATTCACTCCATGTATTGCTTTCATTAAATTAATTGTGGACATAATGGAATTCACTGGGCACAAACACTGGGATTAAATAAAAATCACTTCACGTAGCTCTGTAACGCTTTCCCTACACAAGAAGTGGGGCTGCAAATTACCATTATAAATTCCTTACTTTTGCTCATCAAGTCACCGCATTAAACCAAGCAAAAAACACAAGCAGACTAGTTCAAAGAAGGAAAAAGGAGTGAAGCCATGGGAGGTTGTGTTTCGACTCCAACATTTCCCACGAAAAAGCAGCAGTTCGAGAATCACACAAATCTGATGAATCATAAGGTTTGCATAAACAAAAAGATATCTATTTTTCTGTTCTTGATTGTAGCTAGAATTCTGTACTTCTGACTGCCTATAAGTATTAATGTTTCTGAAATTCTGTGTGTAGAATAAAAGGGATATTAAGAGAGTAATTGAGAAGAATGAATATGTTTGTGTGGAAGAGGAGTTGGAGTTCTCATTCCCAATCCTAGTATCGTCCAGCCTAGAAAACGATACATGCAAAGCCCGCATCATTTTTGGGCAGATTGTCTAAATTTTCTTACTAGATTTTTGACTGTATAATGTACTTGAGACTGCCTGTAGGGTTTGATGGCCGTTCATTTTTATTTTGTACCATGTTTCGCTTGTATTTGTGGCTCTTATGATATTTGAATTTATGATTTTTGCATGCTTTTATTGGAAAAAGGTCGCTGGTACTACTTTCGGAGGAAACAATATGGGAGTGTATGATTGCAGTGGAAAGAGTGGAAAGCGTGGGAGTGTATGGTTTTTAATTAGTCTACCAGTGATTGTTAGTTTAGTTGTATGCTTATTTTTAATTGGTAATTTGTTATACGCTTCCTCGGAAACATGAGTAGAGATGCCAAAAATGTATATAATCTAGTGCCTAAATAATGTACTTGAGACTGCCTGTTGGGTTTGATGGCCGTTCATTTTTATTTTGTA
Source organism: Taxus chinensis (assembly GCA_019776745.2). Taxonomy (NCBI): domain Eukaryota; kingdom Viridiplantae; phylum Streptophyta; class Pinopsida; order Cupressales; family Taxaceae; genus Taxus; species Taxus chinensis. The sequence goes on along the minus strand of CM034157.1, from coordinate 251,742,106 downwards.
ACATGTTTCATTTTTATTTGTAGCTCTTATGATATTTGAATTTATGATTTTTGCATGCTTTTATTGGAAAAAGGTGGCTGGTACTACTTTCGGAGGAAACAATAATGGAGCGTATGATTGCAGTGGAAAGAGTGGAAAGGGTGGGAGTGTATGGTTTTTAATTAGTCTACCAGTGATTCTTAGTTTAGTTGTATGATTATTTGTAATTGCTAATTCGTTATACGCTTCCTCAGAAACATGAGTAGAGATGCGGATAATGTATGTAATCTAGTGCCCAAATGAGTACACTATTCATAAAAAAAAATAAAAAAATCACTATGTTAGAATGATGATTTTTTGATTAATTATAGTTTGCAAGTTTACGTACACAAAATTATTAGGCTTAGTTGTCAAGGACTAAAGGGTTATATTCTCTAAAATTTATATGGGGCTAAATCTCAACCTCATCCCTTATTACTTGGTATCTCTTGGGATTTGTACCTTGGTGGATGGTTAGGCAACACCTTTTACACCATAATACAAACTGTTGAACTAATTAAAAATATAGTAAAAATAATAAATACACCAATCATTAATCAAGTAATGATAATATATCAATAAACACAATTTCTGAAAGATAATTAAATGAAATTAGGATTTAGGATAGAGAGTTAACACCAATTTGAGAAGTCACGAATTGTGACAAAAGTCTAGAACTATAGAAATGGGTTTTGTAGACTTTTATTGGAGTATTTGTAAAATATTGATTACAGAAAATGAGTGCATGGAAATATTATTTGAACTAGATAGAAACACATGGTGTTTATAAGATCTCTATGGAATTTTTTTCATCTACTTTTATGTTTTGCGACCGAGATCTATCTTCTAGGACACATGTATCCGTAGATCTGAAGTATATGGTAAAAATCACAATTCCATACTTGAATAACTACAAATGGGTACCCCTCATTATATAAATCCCATCTTGCTTGTGACCTAAAAAAAGGTTAGTCTAATTTGAACAAACTAATCACAACAAACCACACTATTAATTGTTTCTAACATAGCACTTCCTTAAAAAGGCATTAGGCCTCTCAAGTTATCCCTCCTAGTAGATGCATGTGAATGTGTATAAACAATGGTTATAATTCCCTAATAAGACCTTTAACACGTGGCCCAATGATTGTGAATATAGTTTTAGTACATGTTCAAGTGTTCTAAGGAAGATACTATATATTTATAATTCTACCTTTTTGTTATACTATAAGAATGTGATATTTTAATGATTAGGGAAAAAATTAAGTAGTAAAGTTCTCAAGAGTTACATTCTGTTAATGTCTAGGATGTCAAGTGATAATCAAGAGATAAATCTAATGAATAAGGTAAATTATATGTTTATATATGACTTGTGCTACATTTTATTTCCCACCCAATTGCCTCTAATAATAAGGGGGTAACTCAAGCCATTTTATAAATTTTACAATTCGAAGTGCATAGGAAAAAAATCCTTGGCATTTGTAAAAAAAATGTTAGCCATCTCTATGCTATGTCGAACAATTATGTACTTATTTATCTTGTTACATAATCTAGGAGATGAAGTGAGTGGCTATGAGTCAATAGATATATTCAATGTGGGGTCCATTCATTCCTAAGTTATTAAGTGACATATTTTAACTTAGTGGACTCGTAATATAGGAATGTAGTGGATTTTATTTACTATTAAGTCAATTTAAAGTATAAATTAAAACAAGCTAAATAAATATCAAATAATAATTTTTTTAAGTTCTTTAAATTTAATGTTTTAGCACTATAAGTGCATCTGTGTGTGTGTGTGAATTACAACATTGAACATTGAAATTTCAAATTATGTAAAAAATGAATCAAAATATATAATATCGAGATTCCCCTCTTGTTTGGGTTTGTTCTACTACTTTGACATGGAATTCATAAAATTCCAATTCATTGCTTTTTTAAAAATCTCTAACCCTTTCATCATATAAAAACATATAGGGTAAACGTTCCTGAAGAAATTATTAGGATGGTATATATATATATATATATATATATATATATATATATATATAAGTAATACGATTTTTGTTAATAGTTTTATTTATTATAAAGATTTTTTGTTAATAACAAGAAATAATATATATTTTTTTATATAAAAAAACAATATATAGAAATAATATGTATTAAGAAATAATACATATAAATATAAATAAATAATAATAGATCCTTAAAAATATATATCTAATGATAATAAAAGTTGATGAAGTACATAATGCATTGAATTAAAAATCGAGCTGAGAATGGATAAAGAGAGGGTTCCCGTAGAGGAGCGAAAGAGACAAAACTTGCAGAAGAGAAAAATGAAAGGGGTGCTGCACGTAGTAAGAAACAAAATCAATACGGCAAGACTTGTCGCCCAAAAGAACACCTCCCAATCCTCAATCTTATTTCCGCTGCATGCAACAAACAAAACAATAGTTTCCTCTTCGGTTACATATACAGACCCAGAACAATCAATTTAACTACAATGGGAGATACGAGGACCTCAGATTTATCTCCGTGTGCAGGAGTACAGATTCAACTCCTGATGGCACTAATTTGGGGACGGCTATTAGTAAGAGCTTCGTCTGGCACATCTCCTTCGCTACAACTATCCAACTTCTGTTAAATTTAAAATGTTAACTTGAGCTTTGGCATGGTCAACGCCTCTAGATTTCAAATAAACTGCTTGTATTATTATGCAAGGAAGTTGACAGGCCGTCTTATTGGAGGGAGACCCCTCCTGCCTTGGGTTTTGAAGAGCATTAAACCCAATTAGCGGGTTGTTTGCTGTGGGTCTATTCCTTCCACTCAACTTTTATTATGTTGTTCAATACATGGAGAAACAAACAAACAAGTACATTGCGAATCATTACGCGTAAGGCATGCACAAGTTGGGCTGAGCCCTCCCCACTCCAACATCTACAAATGACGTGGGAGTCGCAGATTGGAAGTTCCGCTTCTCTCCATAATTGACATATTGGTATTTTATTTTGGTCACATTCATATTTTATTTTTAGTATGGGGAATGACATTGCAATGCACGTACCAAAGTTGTTCAGAAGCAGAAGAAGAAAAATCAATATAGCTAGATATGACACCTGAATGAAACACCTCCTAATCCTCAATCTTCTTCTTCTTTGCATACAAAAACTAAAACATCGGCAGACAACAATTTCCTCTCAGAGACAATTTAACCCGCTTCAGATACAGATACAGATCCAAATCGATCAATTTGTATATAGTAAAATGAGGAGATATTAGGGTTACACATTTATCTCTTTGTACAGGTCTGATTTAACCCATAATGGTGCTAATTTTAGGATGGCTATTAGCAAGATCTCTGTTTAGCACAATTACTCGACGTTTTATTTATTTATCTAATTTAATTCTCACTGCAACTATCCAATTACTACTAAATTTACAACGTTAACTTGGGTTTCAACATTGTTAATGCCTCTTGGTCTCAAATATAAGGAAAATGATAGGTCTTCTTCCTACATTAAACTTGTCTTATTAAGAAAATATTGGTAATGGTGTACATGATGAGGATAAAAATAGTTATAACTTGCAAACCCTAAAATTTTATTGTTATACTTGTCATATCAAGGGTCAAATATTGATGAAAAAACATACAATATGGCATTTTTTTAGCCCTCTGTAATTTGTTTTTACCGATGTAAGTTTTTACCGTCTTGGCCAATTGGGGTTCGAAGCTGCAAAAAAACATGCACCCCACCGTCTATGTTTCTCACTTCAAATGCATGTCACGTCTTTCTGGAATGGGCCTCGCCTATTTCCGGAACAAAACATTGGTAGGAAGTTGCTATGTTGGTCGCCAATATCTCCATTCTAAATGACATGTTCACTGTCTCTTCTGTCTAATCAACGAGACCAAGTGAATGTTAGCATATTTGTTGTGATCTATTGAACACACATCTTCACCGTTTCCTTCAAATGTAAGCTTTTATTGGTGCTTTTCCATGCCATATTTAGGTATTTCACATACGTCAATGTTGTTTTATTGAATTTTAATATATATTGTTATGATCCTCATGTGTCGATTTCACTAATGCCTCGAGGTTTTGGTGTAATGGTTCGTTACGTTTGGTATCAGAGCAACCACCCAAGTTCGAGTCCCAGCACGGGTGGCTATGCTGGCATTGCAGTGTTCGCTCGGGGCTCATATAGGGTAGGACATGGTCCCTCTATACGGGCACAAATCCAGCCCGGGGTCTGGGCTGCGGAAGCGTGGTGGGATGTTATGATCCTCATGTGCGGATTTCACTAATGCCTCGAGGTTTTGGTGTAACAGTTCGTTACATATATAGCCCGAATTAATACTGTTTAATTTTCAAGACAACAGACATAAATCCACTCCCATCGTGGTCATTTTAGATGATGATCACATGTTATCACTATTTTGAATTCGCACCCGCTGTTTAAATACTTTTGTCGTCTAGTACCAACGATGAAGTTGTTACTGCTTGATCATAAATGTAAAGGTTAAAAATATATATATTTATGCCGAAGACATGTCAGAGGTGGGTTGGGGTGGGGGGTGGTCTAACAAGTGACTTTGCAGCCAATAGTTCAAAGTACGTCGACATCCTCCACAGAACCACCTGAGACCATCGACTTGTAGTCTACGTGTCTCACTTTAAATGCATGTCATTGCCTTACCGGAATGGGCCTCCCTTCTTTCTAGAACAAAACATTGGTAGGAAGTTACTATGTTGGTCGCCAATATCTCCATTATAAATGACATGTTTACAGTCTCTTTCATCTAATTAAAGAGACCAAGTGAATGTTAGCATATTTCTTCTGATCTATTGACATATCTTCACCATTTCCTTCAAATGTAAGCTTTTATTGGCACTTTTCCATGCCATATTTAGGTATTTTATGTATGTCAATGTTGTTTTATTGAATTTGAATCTATATAACCTTAATTAGTACTGTTTAATGTTCAAGTCAGTAGACATAAATCTAATCCCACCACGGTTATTTCGGATGATGGTCACATGTGATTACTATTTCGAATTCCCAACGCAGGGCATAGCCCCTCTTTGAGACAACAAAGTGAAACTAGTTTATTGTTATTCTACCAGCAAGAATCTACGCAAGTCCTACAATATTCTACCTTCAAGGGTTTGGGATCTCATCCCAGTTGGGGTATTTCCAGATGTGAGCAGAAAATAATGAAGGGAGGAGAGGAGATAGAATAGATCCGAAGGGAGAAAAGAAATGAATTCCAAAGTAGAAAGGTCAGAGGGTTTATGTTTTGGGCTGGTAGTAAACAGAGCCGAGCCTACTTGCATAAACGAACAAAGCAATACTGATGAGAAAATGACAAAAAAGTAGAAATAGATCTGACAGAAAAACAGCATAGATCTAACTTAAGAAAGATCTAATACACATAACACATCCATTGAGCACAAAGTCTTAATTTTTGTATTAATATTTTCTTGTTTACAAAAAGTACAAAGCCTTTTCCTTCTCACTTCTATTTTTCATCTAAAAAATGTCCACCCTGAATACAACAAATATCCAAGTATATATAGAAGGAGAAGGAGAAAGAAGGCAAAAAGAAACCAACAACTAATTACAAAATATTTACAAAATATCTAAAAGTCAACTATTGACTTTGGGCAATTTGGTGGATGACAACATCCCATGGTGCAACATGGATGATGTCATCATTTGTGCCAACAAACTTTTAAATACTTTACAAAAAAGGGAACAATCCTAGGAGGAAGGAGCCTATTATCATCGTCCCGGCTGGAAGGGAGTATCTTGCTTCTGCTCAGGAGAGGAAATATGAAATTGAGCATGATACTCCATGAATTTGCTAATCATCGGTTGAATTTGATCTTGAGAAGGACCCTTGGTGTGATCACCGATGACTTCACAAGTCTCCCGTTCATCTCTGAGTCTTTCTGGGAGCTTGAAGTATTCATTACCTGCCTCCATCAGGTATCCAACAAAATCATGGCAGGCCAGAAGGTTGTTGATAGATTCTGCATCAAAAGTCACTTCTGACCCTAACCCTTGTGACACGATCTCCTTAAAGATCCGAATAGTGTCATCTTCCTTCCTCAAGGTGTATGATGGGGTGAGCAAGCCTAGAGACATCCTTAGGAATGATCTGCTCCATTTGATGCATTACATCCAAGGCTTCCTCCTTGATTTTATCAATTTTCTCCAAGACAAATTCCATCTGATCGACCCGATAGTCCAAAGCAACAAGAACTTTATTGGGTGCTCTTGGGTGATCAAAGATGCCGAATTTCACTAAGTCATCGACTGGATAGTCGAGCATCTTCTGGAATATCTGATGTTGTAACCTAGCATGGTCCAACTCTTCAGAGATAGGTCCCGCAATCACTAGGAGGTGCTAGTTAGTGTAACCAATATTCTGATATAGCTCTGTGAACTTTACAATTACTTCCTCACTATCCTTGAGGATCTGGTCTCTCTAGGTGGATACTGCCATACCTTGCTTCGCCAATCTTGGCGTACTCATTTATCTTTTCCTGGCTAAGGGCCTCAGGAGTTTCAGTGGCAGTTGTAGGAGGTGCACTGCCCATTTTTGCAGGGCTTGGAGAAGATGTTTGTTTTGTTCTTTTAGTATCCTCTTCTCTTCCTTTGACTCCTGAAGCTTTTTGCAAAGGGCATCCACTGCAGATAGGGCCTCTCCCTGTAGGTGTTTCAAGACGTTCCCATCATGACCTGTGTCACTGTATAATCTCTAGGAGATAGATCCTTTTTATCCTTTGTGGGATCGGGGTATACGATCTCCATTACCCTTTCACCTGAAGCACTCTGAGAGAAGCAGGTTATCGACTTTTGCTTCTTAGCTCCTTTTGTTGGAATGACGAAGAAGTCTATAGGTGCAATGGGGAATTTCCTCTTACGTTGGCTCAGGTGCTTAGAGATCCATTATGGACTTAAGGGAGAGGGACCAGAGGGAGAAGAGGGAACAGAGGTAGAAGGAGTGGCTACAGTGAACTCAGGGAAATGTGTTGAGACGCTTGGTGGCGGCATTGATAAAGAAGCCGAATCTCCAATGCTCACAGGGGTAGGAGTCACTGTAGGAGAGGAAACCGTGGGGGTGGAAGGGATCTGAGAGATGAGGGAAGAAATGCTGGGGGACAACTCCGTGAGGGAAGAGAAGATGGAGGAAGAGGAAGGGGGAACAGTAGAAGATGGGGGAGAAGACACAACCAAAGGAGTGGTTGTTTGAGTGACGTGAGGAGGGGAAGGAGGAGTGGGAGATGGGATTGATGGGAACTTCAGCAGTTACAGTAGTGGAAACATCCTGAGTGGATGTGCCCATTGGAACACTTACCACCTACTCTTTTTCTGGGGAGACCAGGCTTACTACCTACTCCTGAGTAGCGGAAGGAGGACTCTCGGGAGCTTTCTCCTGAGTAGTGCTTGATTCTCCTTCTTTATCTTTCCCTTTTCCCTTTGGTAAGTGTTTTGGCTTAGCAGGTGCATCACCCAAAGGAGATATGGTGAAGTCTACCCCAAGGTAGATGAGACCATTCATCCTGCACCAATGCTCTGTGCATGCTACAAGAGTGCCCTTAACCCTTTCCTCAATAGTCTGAGGTGCCCTTGTTCTATCAATCTTGTAAAATGGCCAATTTTCCCCATCCGTATCTAGATATACCTGATCAACTTCTTGATTGGTCATTTGGAAACCTTTTGGGACAATGGCCACACCATACTGGATGATCTCTGCTAGGGCCAGGTGGGAGTGATCCTTCCTTCTGAGCTCGACCTCATGATACAGATCGATATAGATATCCTTGATCTGTGGGATGTGGATTGGATCGAGCTTTTCCTTTGGGAGGAAATTGCGAGGATCAAAGGTTGGCCTTGCTAGGAAATTGTGTTTTAAGTTAAGCAACTCCAGTTCTGCAAACATTTCCTGGGATTTGGTGTGAGAAGTGCAGGTGTACCTACCCACTGTGAGGGGGAATGGAGTTCCACCCTTATTTATTTTTAGGCACTTCTCGTGGTATGTTATAAGATGTCTGGACAGCTCCAATAGGATCAGCTTTGGCCCCAGCATACCTTGGTAACTTGGTGGGCTCCCCTAAAAGTTGGCGTCCCTGAGATAAGTGAAAGTAGGGAATTGCACAAATAACACCCCTCACTTCTCTGTGGCAGTCACTATGCTCTTGGTCGTCCTACCGTGAGTCATATTGGGCCTCAAGAGGCAGATGATGCTATAGAAGAAGGCATCATTGATCTTGTTGAACTGTGGGATGTTGTTTTCCAGTCTCAACTCTGGATAATATTCATATATTTTTACTTGGGGCCATACCCCGCATCAACTCAGTGCTGGATAGTCTCTTTCTGAGGTAGCAACATAAACGACGTAGGAGTTCATGTAGAACCTCCCCGTTGTTGAGAGTTGTTGGAGTTTCTCGGAGATGGTGCTGCTGATGATCTCCACCCATTCAAAACGTTGATCAGGAACATTTTTGCTCATTGTTTCCAGATATCTGAGCATCCATTTGTGAAAGTAATGGGCATCAGGAAGCCCAAACACCCTACTTAGGAAGGTGATGGTGTCGCTCATCTCCTCTGAGAAGTCATTGCGGTGAATAACTTACGGCCACCTGGTTATTACCTTCTTGTTCTTTAGGTACACTTCGTTCATGAGCTGCATGCATTTTTCCTCATTCTCATCCCATGCTTTTATGCAGTCTTCTTGGCTTATCATCACAAAGTTCCCATGGTGGGGGATACCTAACATGATTTCAAAGTGTTGGTCAATGAAGTTGATTATAACCTCACCCTTTTTGTTCTCGACACACCTTGTGTCCTTATTGTAGTAGTGGGCCACCACCATCATGAATTCATTGTTTACCTTGCTCATGGGAATTCCCCCTGAAAAATGTAAACCACTTCCGACCAATTTTTCCATCCATGGACTACCTGTGACCATTCTGGTTCTGGCCTAGAAGTCCTCCATATCAATGTGACCAAGTTCCGAATCTCTGATGTCCAAGTCACATTCTGCAAGGGACTCGGGCATCCTGACCCTTTGGTATTTGTACTTCATTTCTTCTTCTGTGAGTTTGGCCTTACCCTTAGACTTGGTTGGCCTCTTACTTGATGAAGACATATGTGAATCTGGGTTCAGCTGCTGATCTGCAAGAAGAAGGAGGGAAGTCCATCGCAGAAGAGCCATGTTAGCTGTTAAATCATCCATCAAAGCTTTACAGAATGAAAACTTATCAATTTACAAGCTTCTAGGTGCAAGGCGTAGTTCTATTGCAGGTTGCAGGGTCAAAAAAGTAAGGCGCACTGGTGGAGAGTGTTGCATGGAAGAAAATAGTGCAAAGGGGCACAGGGTGCAGAAATACTACACACAACATTCAATGTTGGTGTCAAAGGATGTGCGCCTGCACCATATGAAGGGTTTAAACTGGGTGCAAATTATTTTGGTGTTGTAAGGTTTTAGGATGCGCCATTGGCGCAGATGTGATACATGTTTCATATAGTTATGGTGCCCAAATGGGCATATTCAAATGGTGCATCAATTGAGTTAAGGTGCGCCAAGTTCTTAAATTTGGCGTGGCGCAGGAAGAGTTTTCATGACATCAAATGCTGGTGTAGATGGAATTGTGCTTGTGCTTGTGTTACGGTTTTTAAAGTTTTATAGGGCATGGGGAAGATGCATGTTGCAGGAAGGGACAGTGCGCCCCTTGTGCGACTGTGTTTTGTGCAACAGTAATGGTGTTGCACCAAAGAAAAGTAGTGGCTTTGGATTGCGATAACTTTTAGATTTTTTCTCTTTTGGACAGGTTTGTGGTTTTTAGTGTCTTTCAGGATAGATTTTGACAATGAGGGGAAAAGAGCAAAGAGGATTCTGGATTCATTTTCGAGACAAAATCCCTCCAGGCCAGCAGATCTGGAAGGAGGGTAAAACTGGTTTGGGGGGAGAGTTGACTGCAAAATGGGTTGGAGGTTGTGTTTTATTTCTTAGGTTTAATTTCTTTGTTTTTAACAACAACCCCTTACAAGAATACAAAAAACCCACAAACAATCACCACAAGAAAAGTAAGGACCACTTACCAGGAATATATAGGATGGAAGAAACAATACGGGGTCCACGAATGTGACGTAAAGTGACACGTGGATGACAGTAGTGCTGACAGGTGCAGAGAAAATAACTTTTTCACGTGTTTTCAATCGTGAAAATGACAGGTCAGATGCACTTATTTATAGCAAAAGGCATAATAAATGTGCCACCAACTTTTTTGGTCAGGCACACCAAAACAGATGACAACATGAAAATATTTGTGCCATTGGCGTGGATTCAGGACTGTCGACTTTGCCTTTTTAGTGTTTTGGTGCACCATTCAAGGATGCAACAATTTTAGTGTTGACAGGGTGGCACATGCACCTCGGCGCAGGTTTGAAAGGTGCCTCATGGGAAGGCGCAACATTTGGAATGTCGACAGTCCAAAGGATGTTCCAAAGGAATAGAAGGGGGAAAATTCATTTGTTGTTGCATGAATAAAATCTGTGCCCAGCCAAAAAAGGACCAAATGACTAAGTTTGAAAAACTAGATTCTCCGGAAAGGGATTTTATGCCATTCCAAACGCTAAGGGACCTTGGCGAGAAAACGAAACAAAATTTTGGTATGGTTACCTGTAAAATTACCCTCGTCAATTTTATAGGATAACAGGGACATAAAAAGCTGATTTAGCTAATTCCTTTGTATTTCAGCTCTAAACCTGATAGGATGAACCTTGGTATGATCTGCACTGGTACGATCCATAGCCTCAAGACCCACAATGTATTAAAACAATCCTGCGACTTCAATTTTTGGATTTTTCAATTTTTTTAACTTGTTGGATTTTTTCCTTGGATGGGGGAGTTAGAGAGAAGCCAAAGGGACCCCAAAATCATGATTTTGGGCCTTGAATCAATTCTAATTGCTTGGGACTGACGAATTTGATTCATGTTATCAAAATTACCTCGAGGGGTGAATTTTGGATAACAGCTCTAAGAAAGGTCGAATGTAGGCAGTGAGATATCTAAGTGCTCCTCCAATTACTTAATTGCTCATTTATACTCCTCATTTTGAGAAAGTATGTGAGTAGAGGATTCCTTGAGTAAAGGAGCATCACATTCATGCATAAATTTCTCTTATGGGATGTGGCTTCACTCATGGTCCTCATGATTCATTTCCTCTAGAGGTTTCATAATTTTTTCCCATGAAACCTCTACATATTCATTACCAAAAATTCCATTGAAAAAATGAGAAGTTACATGTTCCTTCCTACATCATTTGGTCTTTAGAAACTTTTTGATGGCCCCAAGGTTAGGTATTACATATTTTTGAGTTGTCCGTGGTTCACCTACCTGCAATTATTGGATCCATGGGAATTTATCTTTTGGTGTTGAAGTGATGTTATCCACAAGGAAAGATTCATGAGAATGATGAGGATTGAAAATTTTATTATTATGGGAAGGTTACGCCACCATGGAAAACATACTCGAATCTCCATGAAGGATGGGAAGCTAGAATGGATCAATCTTACCTGGATCAGTAGGCTCTATTGGGTTTTTGATGAATCTCACCTTCTTACAAAGCTTTCTATAATAGGTAGCCTCTATGCACCTTCTTTTAATTATTGTTCTTTTTTAAGATCCATGTTCAATGGCCCTTTCTGATACCAAGGTGATGTTTGGTTGTAATGTTTCTTCCTTTGAGGAATACCCACATTACTAGGTATTTGATCGAGTTTTTAAGAACACTATTGTGAATGACATCAAATAGAGTTGAGGATTTTTTCTCATTGTTGTATACATGGTGCCACACATAAAGACAACCTATTTACTCTTCCTACATCTAGAGAACTTCATGAGTGAAATAAAATTTGGGATTCCTAGATACTTTATTTCTCATATGCTTCTCATGAGATGATTTCTTGATTCTTCACAGATGGTGATCTTGAGTTCTTTGATAGCTCAATTAGCCCACTTTAACTTACTCCTTAGAGAGATGATGGAAAATTTAGTACATGATAACTCTCAAACTTCTCCATGAGCTTCACATTTTAAACTTGAAGACAATGACATTGTACACACCCAATTTTGCACATGCTACATTGTCGGAAAAGGTACAAAAGGTACCTAATGATGATTGATATCTTTTAGAAGGTGTTCAAGCTCATAAAACCTACTTGTATTTTATATTTGTAGCCTAGTATGTCTTACTTAGCCCCTATATGCTTTATTCTAGCTTACCACTTCAGTTTAGAGTAGTTTTGACCTTTAGTGTCAATACCACCGCTCGGACTGGGTTGATTTTATAACTGCCACCCTAAGTAGGGTGGTAGTCCTCTAACATACACTCTGTACTGGGTGGGTGTCATGTGTAATTTTTCAATAATTTTTTACTCATTCTTTGAATGTGTGTAACTCAAGTCAAGTCTAGTTTTAGAACATGTTTCTTACCTAAATTCACTAATTTTAGGCTTGATTTTCTTATGCTAATTTTGTCTTCTATTTTTAATGGTGATTTTTCAAGTTAACTACCTCTTCATGCAATGATTTGGAATTCCTTAGATGCCAAATGTGTTTTTGCACTCTATAACTAACTTTCTAAAAATAAAACGCTTGTTTTCAAGAAAATGGCCTGAAAATCTATGTATCTTACATAGTATTGCTGTAAAAATCTTGCTAGAAATTGCATAGCCAAGCTTATATCTTTTGTGCTATCTCTTTTATACTTGAATTATAACTAGAATTTCATCAAGTTTCCATTGTTTAAGTGATTTCTCCTACTGCTACCTCTACATTCCCAAATTCCTTGCACACATGTGAACACAAAGAATGAAAGGATAAATTGAGGGGAAAAATTACTACACATCAAGATTTACATTTGTTATGTGAATTATAGGTTAGAGTTTTTTATTTTATTTCCTTCATTGCTAAACTTATTATTTCTACATCATATCAAATATAATAGAAATAAATTTTATTTCATCTGCAAGTAATTAGTTAATTTCCAAAAGTGTGTACATCTATTATAGTAGCTCCTAGTGATAGATCCTCTTCTTCCTATCCCTGTGTATTTGAGGGAGATAATATTTGTAGGAAGTTTTATACATGTCAAATAATTAATTGTAAAATCTCTTGCATCAAATTTGTTTATATTTAGCACACAATTGCACAGGAAATTAGCCACATCCGAGTGATTGTCTATAATAGATTCATTTATTTAGATTAGACACTTTGTTTTCCATAATATTAGAAAATAAATAACAAAAACATTTACTTGCATTAGATTAGTTGGTTTTAGTGGTTTATTCACTATATATATTGAATAATACCGTAAACATATTGTAGATTTACGTTGATTAGTTAATTTATTTATACCAGATCAATTCAATTATTTCATTCATGACAATTACGAGGCCTAGAGAACCCCAAGATTTCTTATTTGAACCGATAGTGGCTCAAAAGATATAGTAGTGCCATTAGTAGATATTGACCAAGGTCTTACATTTAACGTATTTCAGACATCCAGAGATGTACAAGAAATCAAACGACAACTAGACATGTTAAACAATGAAGACGATAAAGCATATGAGTTTTGGTCAAAGAAACCAAATTATACATTGCCTTGAGAGTATTTAAACATTCACATGACCATCAATGAACAAAATCAAGAGAAAAATTATGCTATTGATCCACTATTTAGGAAAAAAATTCAGGAGATTTATTCATTGAGATAGACACGGGATAGCGCATACATGTTGCTAGATATCTAGTACTTTATTAACAAAAGATTGAACAACTCCTAGTTTTAAATATTGAAGATGACAAGGCTTATGATTACAGGACTTCCACGTGCATAGATTACCTAACAACCCTTGGGATTAGATTCTCGATCATACTGCATGACCATAGAGGGACCACAACTAGAGAGAATTTACAGTTATTATCCAATGGTTCCCCAACTGAATGGTACAAAAAATTATTTGGACGTAGACACTAGATTGAGAGCGTTGTTCTTTTAAACCTCTCCATTACCACTAGACATCATTATGTAGTTATACGTTGTAAACAAAGAAGCTCATCAAGCCCTCTTGTTTTGGACCGAACCTGCCAATCGTCCATAGAGCTAACAAATCCATGCCTTTCTCGACTGTTCCATGACCTTTTCTAAAAATCATTACAATGAACCCATTAGTATTAGACATATTATACATCCATTGGTGATAATATTTGAACATCTTGATATCGATTGGATTCTCCAAATTTATATTATCTCTGATCTATCCATTCAACCCATCTAGCTTAGAATTTTGTTGCGCTTGATGAGAAAATTCCAATATTTTTATTCAAAGACATCATATTGCCTTGACAACCTTTGTGTACCATTTCTATACACTCTCGCCAATTATCTCATTTGCTACAATTTTTTCATCCATGCTTCAACATTAGTTGCCTCAACACGACCTCGGGGAGTCAAGTGGGGTTGAAGGTCACGTGTCAATTTTCATTTGTACAGACACATTTTTTATTTACAATTCACATCCTAGTCCAAGATGCCACTTGATTGGAAACATGCCTATGACATCTAGAAAATATTTTGATTAATTTAATTCTCATGGAAATTGAACTCATTTTTAAGATGACATGATTTACATCTAAATAGAGCTTACTAATGAGTTACATGTTTTAACCTCAAAATTTTACTAAGACAAAAAAAATTCCCTCTCCTAAAACTTTCAAGACAAGAGCTCATTATCAAACATAGATCAAGTTTTTAGAAACTCTTCGAAAGGTATGCATTTCATGAGATGACAACCATTCTTTCTCGTATTGATATTTGTGTGCATGAGTTGTTTTTAAACTAATGCTAATGTAACTAAATACTAACACCTAAATAGCCTTAATTATTAAAAATTAAACAACATACTAATCACAAAAATTAAACAAGGGTTCGATACTATCATTCATCATATACAAAACTTTGAAACTAACAATGTTAAGTATCTAAATTTTCTATTCTCTAACAACAAATAAATAAATGGACCTATGTAGGCTCCATGGCAATCAAAAATGGGTTGTCTTTGGTATTCCAAGAACCTAGGAATGAGGGCTTGTCAAAGTTGGGCTACAAGACCCTTTTGACAGCTCCCATATGACCTAAGCACTTAGTAAAGAGGCTTAACTCTTAAAGATGATGAACTCTCAAGAAAACAAAATGCAAGCTCTTAGTCTATTTTGCTATATGCTTTGCATTTGTCTTCTCAAAAAGTTTAGGTGTAGGTATAAAGGTAGAAGGAGGACTCCTTATATAGCCCAATGGATAAAGGAAACACTTCATCCCTTTGCATGTGGGATAAAAGGTAAAACAAGATTAGGAATGGATAAGGTTGCTTTATAAAAGGTAACCTTACTTTAGAAGGGTTTAATTTATAATTAGCAAGTCATGGGAGTTGGAGGGGTGTTTTAATTAATCAAAGGTAATTAACTAATAGGTAGATGTAAGCTTATAGAAGTTAATTAGAGGAATATTAGTATGATTTAGGCTATTAGAAGGGGATTAAATCAATTAAATATTGATTTATTGGTTAAATGGAAGGGAAAGCTAATTAATTAATAATAATTAATTAGTCTAGATAGAAGGGGTGATTTATTAACGAAAGTTTGTTAATTAGGGTATTCATTGGATAGGTGAATTAATTAATTAGCATAGTGTAATTAATTAATGATGATATGAGGGAAAATGAGTGTTATCGAAAATATGTCGTCAATTTTCTAGAAGATAGATAATTAGAGCAATTTAAGTATTTAAATTTCTTGGGCATAATTATGGGTGTCTGAATTTTCCCCTCTTTGGGGTGGCGTAACTGACGCCACTTCAAAGATAGTAGACGGAAGAAATTTTGAAGGGATAGAAGAAAAAATAGTAGGAAGGAGAGATTCCCCCTCGAGTGTCTATAGGGTGATGAACGAAGACGATCAACGATCAAAAAAGGTGAGAGATAGATTGAAGAATAGGAAGGGGCAGGATGCCCTGATAAGACAGAAGATTAGGGGTGAGAAGAAAGTGATGCAGAAGAAATATGGAGGAGTGGGGAGAAGAGATTAGCCTGTAGCCACTATTTATTGGAACCATTTCGGTGTCATCATATTGCCATAAGAGCTACGTCATCATTCCTTATGAAAAATATAAGCATACGACAAAGGTAGAACGACATGAAAATCCATACTACGAATAATTTTCCATTGCTGAAAACACCCACTCCAATGCAACATACAAAATGCAATTCAATATCGAGAAAGTGAAAGATGCCTAACTCCATGCAAGATATAAAATTCAATGCAATATGAGAAAGTAAACAAGATAAACTAATAGAGAAACATAATGTAATGTTTTTATTATCAAGCTTCAATTATAACCTATGTGAATTAACGAAAAGGGTTGATTATGGTGCCCCAAGCAAGGATACATGTGAGGGGAATAACAAAGGACACTTGGTTCTAATGGAAAAGCAATGTGCACTACGAAATAGTACCAGGAAACTCATTGTGCCCTAGAGTATAGATGAAGTAAGAAGCCTAGCTTTTGTTGATGGAGGTAGATTAAGATGATCCGTGAAGTCATGCACATATGAACAAGTGAGAACCAAAAAATGAATGTTTTGTAGGATGATTTTCAAGTTGTAGAATTTTTTTGAAACATATTTGAATGTTTTTGATTTTTCTAACATATTTGAATGTTTTAAATTTTGAATTTTCTGAAACTATGTACAGGAAGATGAGAAAGCATGGATGCCCCTAGTGCAATAGATGGGTTGTACAAGGGCACAAGGCCACATGCATACGAGAAAGGTGAAGATGCAAAAATTCCCCAATGTTTAGGTGGGAGTATTCAAAGGAAAACTCTTCACAGGTAGAAGCGGGACCCAAGGCCATTATGGATAGGTTCAACATGATGATGAACATAAACCAATGAAATGCTGGGAAGAAACAAGGATGCCCCCAACATAAGTTGGCCTAAAAGTACATGATAAAAAGGAAGGAGAAGATTATTTTTGTGAAAGGGGACAAAGGTGTCCGAAAACATGGAAAAAAAGTAATCTTATACACATGGATGTTCTGAACGAAGTAGAAGAATGATGTGAATGATATGAATGTAGCTTAGAAGCCTCATGATGAAGAAGTGATTAGCCAAAGGTACAAATCATGAGATGAGATATGGACTAGAGTAAGAGTTTGAATAAGGTCCAAAAAAAGAAACTTGGTAACATACTAATCCTGTTTACTCATAGAGATCCAGTGTGTGCATGTGGAGTTTATTACCTCTTGAAGGGAAGATTTAATAGAAAACAAGTGAAGACACCCTAGCCAATGTGTAGGGATGATTGATTTTGAAAGGTGATTTTGTGAATGGAGAGTGGAAGGATAGCCATACATTGCTTCCACTACCAGCCAGGCATCCATAGCCCAGACAGAGATGCATTTGATTCTAATCGTAACATTGCTCTATTGCCAGTTAGGCATCCATATCCCCAATAGAGATTATTGGAAATACCCCAAGAGAGAGTTATATATCAATTTGCTTTTAATTTGTAGCTTTTAGCTTTTGATTTTTTGGATTGATTTGATTCTTTTTCTTTCTGAAAACTTATTTTAGCTCTCTTATTTGATTAGGGGTTAAGAACCATAGATGGCTTGATGGAAGGATGTGGAAGTGATTGTGATGACGACATTGGCTAGTGTCAACAAATATGTCCAAAATTTCTTAGCAACAAGTTTATTAGATGTTGAATGTGATAGGATCTCTAAGAGGTCAGTCATTCTTTAATTTACCAAGGTGATAAAATACTAGGGTCAAACAGATACCATAGAGATAAATGTCATAAAATGCATGGAAATAGGCTAACCAAAATATCACTAAAAGGATGAAAATGGTAGAAAGACTTGTCAAAAGAATAACAAGAAAGGGAAGAAAGAAACATACATGTGTATGCAAATACCTGATTGCAATGTTTGATCTTTGTACCTTTGATTTTGTTGTGTTTTCTCATGTTTTTTTGTATTTTTGTATTTTTGCATTGTTTTTTATTTTTAGATTTTTGATATTTTTTGATATATATAGTTTTTTTAGAAAGGTGGGAACAACAGAGTCACTCTGCATGGTAAGATCCAACAATGATGGCGGTGACTTCCTTGATAAGGGATACTAGGCGTGTTTATTTATCAAGAGTGATATGATCCCTGATCTCGATGATTGTGGTGAGCTCACACTCAACAAATGACTGTGATTGTTCTTGAAACATGGATTTCGTATGTGGGAGTTTGAGTTCCCTATCTATAGGTTTCTACACTTTGTGCCATACTTGATGGTTACATTGATGTGTGTTCTTGAATCACGCTTGATTTACAACCTTGAGATTGTTGGAAGTTGTTGGGAGCTATAGAGCTCTTTGCAGTTTTGATCTGAGCTTGATTAAGAAACTGTTTGGGTTTCTTATAAGCTGTTGCGTGACTTGTCTGATCTCGAGAAGGAGAAGAAAGTGAATGTGGACATTTATAATTGATGTGAGAAATGACCATGGGCTTTCCAAACCATTGATAGAAGAAATATGTGATGGATGAAACGGATATGGTCCAAGAATTGAAGAGGATGGGCTACCGGGAGGTGAGCCACTGATAGAAGATGAAGGGCTAGTAGGATGTGGCCCAAGAATAGAAGAAGAAGGGCTACTAGGACATGACCCAAAGATACAAGATGAAAGGGTACTAGGATGTGGCCCAATAATAGAAGAAGAAGGGCTACTAGGACGTGACCCATAGATGTAAGATGATGGACTACTAAGACTGTGGCCCAAGAATAGAAGATGACGGACTACCCGGGGGTGATCCATACATAGAAGACAAGGGGCTAGTTAGGCATGCCCCAAGAATAGAAGATAGTGGAATTCTTGAAAATGTCCCACAAATAGCATAGGGAGGGATACTAGAAGGTTACCCACACCTAGATGAAGATGAAGGGATACTTGGCGTTAACCCCATAAGATATTGTGATTGAGGAATTATGATAGATAAATAGTGATTGGGTGATGTGAAGATAGGCCATGGATCAATGCAAGACCAAGGATTTTCATCAGATAATGAAGAATGTGAAGATGGAATATTAAGAGGAGGATCAAGTTGCATGATCTGAGGCTCTTCCTCCATTTCTTGATAAAAGGAATCAACCTTTTCCTCACAATATGCAGACGTATCAAAGTCTAAAGAGAATCCTTTTTCATAATCTGCTAAAGGAATATCTTCATATGGCCCTATAATTGCCATGATTGTTTCTTCATTCTAAAAGATATCAATCGGTATGAGTTGTTGATCGACCACTAGGGGTTGATTGGAAGAAATAGGTTCACTTGGTGTGGAAGAATTAGAAGATTTTTGATGATGATTGATAGAAGAAGATGACGTAAGAGATGAAGAAGATGTGTAGCTAGATGTCTTAGGAGTAGAAGAAAGTGGTGTGGACCTACCTATATGATGATATATCATCTATAAACTAGTATGATTAATTCCAAAGTCTATAGATTGTGACGCATGGGTCGATTCAGACATTTAAATCGAAGGAATTTGAGTCACGCGAATATTCAAAGAAGGAAGACTTATTGGGGGTGAGTGATGAAGAAGGTCCTACAAAGAAGGGGAGGACTGTGATTCTAAGAATAGTATTGGATGAATAATAACAAGGGTCTTGCAAAGAAAGAGAGGACCTCGATTCAAGAATTGTATTAGATGTATGATTAGAGGGATTTGGAGTAACACGCATCTTCAAAGGAAGAAGACGTCTTCGAGGTGACTGATAAAAGGGGTCCTGCATAGAAAGGGAGGACCACAATGTAGGAGTCATATTAGATGACTTAGGAGTCAAATTAGATGAATCTAAATAGTAGTTTGGATCTGAATCATCAGAATATTCAGAGGAAATATTTGGATTGGAATCCTCAGAAGAAGATAAATTTTATGGATTAGAATTAGAAGAAGAATGGGGGGAACTCAAATAATAATTTAGATCAAAAGCATCCAAATCATACCACTGAATATGACATGAAGGTGGGGAATGAGTTACCCGTATGGGCTCTCTAGCACGAAGAACCAAACGAGATTTATTTGTAATGGGATTCTTTTGATTTGAATTACTAAACCTAGGTTCCATATTGTTGTAAGTATGGGGAACCGTGTGATAGTTAGTCATTTTTGGCATTGTTTTAAGAAAAAATGTCTAGATGTAGATAGTGTGATGGAACTCCTTCAAAGGGAAGGAAATCACGTGTTGATTTTGGTAGCATAAGGACAACCAGCTAGAAATTTCGTAAGTATTGATATACATGCATGATTTTCTGAAGAAGGTCTAAGGAAAATAGACATCATGATGACACAATATCAATGAGATAAAAAAGGATTGTCTTAGAAAATAATTTTTCTAAATGAATAATCACAAGGAACAATCCTGGAAGTTTGAAACACAAATCCAATCAACAAGGAAATAAACCCTATGAAAATGCGTGTGTAAAGTGATAGTTCAATGCAAAAATGATCAACACAATGTCAATATTTACGTCAAGCTCGAAATGAACAAGGCATAAATATTAACAAAGGGTAGATGTGACTCCCAATTAAAGGATACCACAACAAGTTCAACAACCAACAAGACCTAAATGTTAAAGGGTGAGGTTTACAAATGTAAGCTCATGTAACCACACCAATTGGACATGTCTATCAAGCTATGCAGAGAAGTGAGATACTAGTGTCAAAGTGGTATTGAAATGACGCAAAAAAAGTAAGTGACACCTTTTAATATTTGGGACAATGTTTGAAATCAAACTAAGTCAAATTTTACTAAGGATGTGTGAAAATGTGGGTAGCGTAATGCCATAATGTGGATTCTTAGATCATGTTTACAAGAAACATGACATAAGTATCTTAATTATGTCGATACAATGCAAACAAGGTAACATGTTAAAGGGAGATAAAATGATGAATCAATCCTAACTATGATGACAATCCTGACGTGTGGGTATCAAGATCACAAAGGCTACCAATGATATAAATACACCTCCACACACTTTATATGTTTAACTAACCCAAATGTAAACATGGATGGACGTAAACGGACAAAAAAGTGGCAGAAATCATTGA
Organism: Taxus chinensis; assembly: GCA_019776745.2. Lineage (NCBI taxonomy): Eukaryota > Viridiplantae > Streptophyta > Pinopsida > Cupressales > Taxaceae > Taxus > Taxus chinensis. The sequence goes on along the minus strand of CM034157.1, from coordinate 251,720,856 downwards.
TTGGTAACAAAAAGGTAGTAAACCTTATTTTAATCAACAAAGTGTCAAAAGAATGTGAAGGAAGAAGATCAAAATGGGGATGAAAAATGTTGGCTTCACTTTAGTAGAGTTTCACCTCACCTTAAGCCAAATGAAAAAGTAAGTGAAAGTAATGCATCACATGTTTCGTGATGAAAAGATGGCTCAAAACTCAACACTATTTTAGAATGGTCAAAGTGGGATCCTGGCCAAAGTATATTTTCCTAGGTAGTTCTCTTGTCCTAGGTGTTACAACAGTTGTCCATGAATAGGGTGATTTACCCAAATAGTCTCGACTATCTTGGGAGTATCTCGTCTTTTCCCCCTTCAAGTATAGTTGGCAGTAAATGCATCCATCGTGTACTTAAAAGGGTCATATAGGAACAACTTGTAACACTATCTCACAAAGGAATCACTAGTCAAGTAGGTTGTGCGAAGCACTTCCCGTTTCGTCCACAAGGTTCCCTCTTGTGTGGATTACTTTGGGGTTCCTAGAACCACCCCCATTATTGTAGCTTAAGGCATTATGCCAAAGGGGTTATGTTCCAGTTGAGTGGAGAGGGATGTACCCTTTTCTAAAACCTATAATATAGTTTTTTGAATATGTTGTTCTTTTTATCTTGTTTAATTAGGTGTGGTTTTCTTGAACACCTTTTGGAAACCTATAAGAAACACGTGTATTAGAGGGTTTTTTGTTTTTGTTTTTGACGTCCCCTTTATTTGAAAAGTGATTTTGGTCCTACATACTAAGGTTAGTAATTTTCCAAAATGTCATATAAAGCAGATAAGATGTTGTTTTTGATTTCCCACATTGTCATAAGATGCAAGGAAAGAGCATACGCAACAAGGTATCTCACTCAAATTTGTAATAAATGGAAAATTCCTAAGTAAAAAATGAAGATAAGTTCCTTTTAACCAACTTTGAAAGCTAATTAAACCATTTTTCAAGTATGAAGAAAGTGGTGAAATGTTTATGATTCCTAAGATCACCTAGAAAGGCGTGAGGGAAGAGCATACGCGTTTCAAATTTTCACAAATAAAGATGCAAATGTTTTTGATTAAGTTAGTATAAATAAACCTAATGAAAAGGAAACCTATAAACCACTTGTTATAACCCTGTAAGAGTTAGAAAACTAATAAAATCAAAAACTTCTAGAGATCCAATTTTTTGCACTTTTTAGAAGCTTTTAGTAATTTACATTTTTGGAGGTCTCTAGGGCATTTTGGGGATTTTGTGATAGAATATAGTAAACCAAAGGTATCTAAATTTTGGAAGTTCCCTTACAAATTACACTTCGTTATCTTTCCGACGCCTATTCAAACTCCGAAAACGGGCTAACGAGTCAAAAGTTATGATCAAAACAAGGAGCACTAAAAATTTGTAACCAAATTTGGATTAAAAAAATATACATGTGCCCCCTTTTATGTGTGTGCACACCCCCCATATAGACACCTGCACCACCAAAAAGGTGTATGTGCTAATCTATGTGTTTTTTGATTTACAGTGCACCTATACCACCCGAGCAACGTGTGCACCACCAAAAAGACGTGTGCGGCACTCTGTGTGTTATCTGATTTACCATGTACCTGTGCCACCTGAGAGGTGTGTGTGCCACCAGAAGGACGTATGTGCTACCCTCGATAAAAATAGGCTAAGTTTCACACAGAGTGCTTGTGCTACCAAAAAAGTGTGTGTGCCACAAGAAAATCATGTGCGCCACCGCTTTGTAAAATAGTCTCGAATTCTAACAAAATGCTTCTGCCACAAGAAATGTGTCTACACCACCAAATCAGTGTGTGTGCTTGGGTTAGGGTGTACGTACTGATCTAACAAGTTTTAAAATACAGTGAAGGTACAATATGAAAATGTGTCTGCACCTAGGTTAGTGCATCTGCACGCTAGTTAGGGTATGTGCATCGGGGTTAGTGTGTATGCACCAGGGTCGATAAATAGAGAATCAAGTTTTGACAGTGTGCTTGTGCCACTCGAGAGGTTCCTGCACCACCAAAAATGTACCTGTGCTCCCGATAGTGTGCCTATGCCACCCCTGTAACCAAAAAATGGCAAAAAACACAAGAAAGTTCACAATACTTAAAATTTTGGCAAATTAGTTTAAAAATGGAAACAACCCATTAAAATGATGCTTATGAATAAGAACTTACACATATAAAATTAGCAAAAATTCCACGAATATGGACATTAATTACTACATGTGCATATGAAAAGTTAGCCAAAAAAATGAAATTTAAACTAAAATGCCAAGGGAATAGGTCCCACCAGGCATGCCAAATGTGTGCATGTGTTGTTTTTAAACTAATGCTGATGCAAGTAAATACTAACACCTAATAGCCTTAATTAGCAAAAATTAAACAAACTACTAAGCACCATCATGATAAGAATTAAACAAGGGTTAGATGCTAACACTCATCAATATACAAAACTTTGAAACTAACAATGTTAAGCATCTAAATCTTGTATTCTCTAACAACAAAATAAATGAATGGACCTAATTAGGCTCCATGGCAATAAAAAATGATTGTCTTTGGTATTCTAAGAACCTAGGAATGAGGGCTTGCCAAAGTTGGGCTACAAGACCCTTTTGACACCTCCCATATGGCCTAAGCACTTAGGAAAGATGTTTAACTCTCTTGAAGATGATGAACTCTCAAGAAAACAAAAGGCAAGCTCTTATTCTATTTTGCTATATGCTTTGTATTTGTCTTTCTGAAGAAGTTTAGGTGTAGGTATAAAGGGAGAAGGAGGGATCCTTATATATCCCAATGGATAAAGGAAACACTTCATCCCTTTGCATGTGGGATAAATGTAAAACAAGATTAGGAATGGATAAGGTTGCTTTATAAAAGGTAACCTTACTTTAGAAGTGTTTAATTCATACTTAGAACATCATGGGAGTTGGGGGTGTTTTAATTAATCAAAGGTGATTAACTAATAGGTAGATGTAAGCTTATAAAAGCTAATTAGAGGAATATTAGTACTATTTAGGCTATTAGAAGAGGATTAAATCAATTAAATATTGATTTATTGGTTAAATGAAGGGGAAAGATAATTAATTAATAATAATTAATTAGTCTAGATAGAAGGGGTGATTAATTAACAAAAGGTTGTTAATTAGGTTATTAATTGGATAAATGAATTAATTAATTAGCATAGTGTAATTAACTAATGATAGTAAGAGAGAAGATGAGTGCTTTTGACGATATGTCATCAATTTTCTAGAAGAGAGATAATTAGCGCAATTTAAGTATTTAAATTGCTCGAGCGTAATTATGGGTGTCTATAGAAAGTTACCCAATTTTCCCTATTTGATGTTTCTCACTTTTTCAGAATGTTATGAATGTTGAGGGTCTGAAATTTCAAGAAAAATACTATTTTTAGCACCTAATTTTTCATAGCATATGATATTTTTAATAATTTATATTATTGGTGTCAGATTGTGTCAAACCATCGTCTATGTGTTCAGCATCGCACTGGAATCCCATGCTCCAATTTCATTGTTTACATTTGTTGGAGCTCTTCAAAATTTTAATATTACATTTTTGGGGTTGGGATTTCATATTTTTGTATCAAAAATCTAGGTCATCATATGGAATGCAATTGAAATCTTCAAAAAATAATTTTGGTGAAGACTGATCTATCAAAGTTTCGATGTGATCCAGTTTCTGGTTAGTGAGATACACATAAATATTTTTCTAAGGATATGGTCATTATGGAAAAAATAATTCCATATTTTGGTAGAAATGGATGTTTTTCAAGGTTTTACTATAGCATTTATTGTTGGATATCAACTTGTGTAGATAAAATGAGTTAAATTTTACTTTTGTGTTTATCTGTTGACCATGGTTTGATCTCGGGTTGCATGTGAGTTTCTATGGATTTAAAATATGGTTTTTTCATGGTGAAAAGGGAAAAAAGGGATAATAGGAAAGAAAAAGAATTCCATGGAGTAAGATTGAGACAAGCGACATCTTTAGAGTGAAGATGAGTTATATAGAAGAGCCAAACAAACACCCTGTGGAGCTAGGAGAGGTCACATGAATGACCAGGTGTTGGCAAATACACATGGGAAAAAAAAAAATTCACCTTTTTCCGCATGAAAAATGGGACATCATTGAAATAAAATGGCACCTTGGAGAAAGGTTGTGACATGTGGATCTGAGGAAAATTGGCTAAGGATGGGTTTTCACTAACACTCCTACCTAACTTAGATTTTACTCAACCCTGGTATACTTGACTGCAAATTAGTCTTAGGAAGTGTTACAATGATCCATTAGGACACACATTTTTCCCCTATTTTCCCCTTAGGGATACTAGGTGTAACATAGCATTCCTTACTTCATTTGAAAAGAAAGTTTTTAAATTGGCTTACCTGAAATAGAGTGAGAGTGTGAAATCTTCAACCCAGGGGCTCTGGATGGATGTTTCAGGTGAAATTTAATATGGATAAAAATCCAAAGACCAAAGGTGCAGGTTTTAGACATTAATTCTTCTTGAATCTAAAAATGGCCCCTTTTAGATTGGGACAACAAGGTACACCTGCAAAGTTTGAACTACCTTAAGAAATCATTAGACCTTAGATCAAATTTAATGTTGCTACCATGTAGAGGATTCTTAAATATTTCTATTTCCTAATTTTTTTCTCCTAAATCCTTCTAGATCTCATGGAATCATTTGGAGAAGTTTAAGTTCATAATTTGATATTCATTCCTTACACCTGAAAACCTGTTTTTGCAGTGACTGCCCCTGAGTAACAAAATATTTCCTAACTATTATAAAATTACTTTCAATACCTTCAATTCACTCCAATAAACATATTGATCTTTGGGACCTCTTCATTACCATCCTAGGGATCACACAGTCTTCAAAATGGCCAAATGTCCTTTTAAGGCTCTTTTCGGACAAATAGTCTTCACTGCATTTACTGAACGGAACAATTGACCTTATCACATAATTTTAAAAAAATTACATGTTCACCACAGTTCATTTTAAGACACCTCTAGAAAATTGGAGGTGAAAAATACCTGGAAAATAACCCCGGAACCAGTTTCAGCGAAAGGTGAATTTGACAGTTTTCCAGAACCAATTTTTGCCAGTTTTTTTGAGCCAGAGAGACTACATATTTTCATACACTGATGCCTCATTGACACACATCAACAAGATCTCAGTGACATCATTTTGATGTGCGTTAACAAGGGCCATTGACACGCATCAATAAGGGTTCCTAACACACATCAATGGCCCTTGTTGACACACGTCAATCGTTAACGCATGTCGAAAAGGGTCATTGATGCACATCAGGAACCCTTGTTGAGGTGCATCAATGGCCCTTATTGGCATGCATCAAGAGGATTCATTAACGTGCATCAGCAAGGGCCATTGACACGTGTCAACAAGGGTTCCTGACAAGTTCAATGGCCCTTGTTGCGTGCAATCAATGGCCCTGTTGATGCACATCAACAAAATTGTTGATGTGTATTGATAAATTTCATTGACCCTGGATTTGTCCTATAAACACCCTCCGTTGGTAATTTTCACATTTACACTTTCTGGCTCTCGATTTTTTTGTATATAGGAATCCATCATTGTCAAGACTCAAGCACAACTACAATGGCAACTACAAGTGCATCCCAAACCTCAAGCTCAAGAAAAAAATCAAGAGGAAAATCCAGTCCCATACATGGGAAAAGATCATCTACAGGAATCCTATGTGCCCCCACATCCTAGAATGTTTACAGCTGACTTCTGATACAAGGATTTAATTAATGCATGTGAGTTTAGTGGGTTCGTTAAGATGCTTCATTTCGAAATAGAACAGATATTTTGAACTACCTTCTTCATCTTACAATACAGAAGATGGCCTATTTTATGTTACTATGATGGAGGCTGATTGTTTCAATTTGGTATCGATCCACTGACATCATTGGTTACGGGCCCCTTCCATTCAGAAATTTACCCTTTGTTTAAATGAATGAAATACTCGAAAAGATGATAAGAAATATCTCGACATTTGACATTCTGTTTCCATGTTGATTGTAAGTATAATTCATTTTCATTCGTCATTTTTTTATTCAGTTTTTATCGTGACACAGTTAATGTTATATTAATTCCCACTATTTTTTGGCATTTGCAACTCATGTCAATAAATCCAGGCATGGTGTGGATACGTAAGCAATTTCACACCACTTTCTTACTACAATGATTTCCTTTTTTCAATCCAGAATAGTTTTACAGGGTGGGAAAACAGATATACCAAGTTGGGCCATTACATACATTGTTACAACTATTGCAAAACAAAAATTTGATTGGTGCACCTTTTTATAAAAAAAAGAACTATCATAACAAATTCAAAGCTTTCATAAAATTGTCATTTACTCCACAAACTATCTCCTTGCATTTATTATGAGGATATTTTAAATTTAAAAGACAAACCAATTCCCACTTGCACTGACGAGGTGTTGATGAAGTTGTCAATTCCAGTTGATGAACAATAGGTATAAACTATTAAGTTTGTATTTGACATTACACTGTGCACATGTATTAATAATTTACTATTTGTAAAGAAGATATATGGAAGCCCTTCCCCAAAAAGAGGAGTTATCAACAGGAGCGACCAATAACATGCTAAGGCTTCAGGGATTGCCAATCTGAAATGGAAGCTCACTCCTCTCTGAACCCCATAGTTTGAATTCATTAAATGCCAAAGAAGTAATACCTTTTCATGTATTATTACAAATTACAAATTGTATTTTCATTTTCCAATTAAATTTTACCCAATTGAATTGACATACAATTCAATGTTGATGACATTGTAGGGAATTTGGACCATACGCATGTTTTGGAAACTCAACCATCTTCCCCCAACTCACTCAGTACAATTAGATGCATTGTATCTTCTCAACAACCACCAATTACTACTCCAAAATGACCACCCTTAGCACCGTGACAAGATACTCCTCAATAACAAGGTACAAGTTTTGAATACTACTTAGTTTAATTTAATAGTTTTTGCATAGTTGTCTAGTTTTTCCTATATTTTTTCTTGAAATTTTTAGCACATTGTAGACCTCCTTCTGTTCAAATAGTGGAACTACCCCCCCACTACCAATAATATTTAAAATACCAACAAGAGGATCACAAAAAAATAACATTGGTAAACGCATGCCAATTGCTCCGACCCCTAGCAGGACACTAAACATTGCCTCCTCCTTTCGAATTCCAACCCTCTCACTTCATGGCTTGCCCAGTGCAATAGGCATATCAGTTTTTAATAATATAAATTTAGATGAATATTACTTGGGCATTGATAGCAATGACCCAACTAGATTTTTCAATACCCATGAGATGATTCAAGGCCAGCAGGTATAGTTCAATTTCAACATACTTTACCATATTGAATTACATTTCACTTTAGATTTATTGTCTTAATCTTGATTAATTGATCAAAAATAGGATCAGGCCACCCAAAGGAAGAAACAAGTACCAATTGATCAACCCGAAAGCCCCATACCTCTCCAGTGAGATCATCTTCATCAAATACAAATGGTGAACAGTTGCTACCTTTTCCTTTGGAGAACTTAATTGGTTATGATTTTAAATCCCATGTCAGTGAGTTTATTCTACCTCATATCAGTCAGTTCATAGAATGGGAGACAACGGTTAAAGTACTTATCAATGAAATTATTAGTCATTATGAAAATTATTGGTAAAGGGATAGGTTATACGCTGCAGTCTAGAATCAACTTGCGAAGATGGATTCCTTACTTATCCAAGTAAGAAGTGGGACTATCACGTATAACAAAAAATATAAAGACGACATTTTAGATAAGAAATTAAACAAATTGTAAAATATTAATGCTGAGGCCCAAACATATTTTAACAAATGGTTTAAGGAAAAGGATCTGGTAGAAGTTGTAAATGCCGAGAGAGATAGAGCGGTCGTAAGTATTATAACTTTTAAATAATATTTTTTGTTAATTTAAAGTTTTCTTATTTTAGTAATATGTTGAATTTACATTAATTTTTTTTTGCAGTTGAAATATGAAAATTTTAAGAGTCAAGAAAAGGTTTTCCAAGTTCACTTCGAAACAACAAAGAACAGTTTATCCACATCAAAGAATTTGAAGGAAAATATTGTTTTGGTTAACAAAAAAAAAATACACTGAAGTGGATAATTAAAGAGCACGTCTTCGACCCTGAAATATTATTCAAAGCTCAGGCAGCAGCTGATCCAAAAAATTTTTCCCATGGATATGTGACAAAGCAATAAGAAAGAATTTTTTAAAATATGGACAGTGTTGCAGAAGATCTCATAAGTTCTAGGGTTATTTTTGTCATTGGGGAAAGGGGTACAGCCACAGGGGAAGAAACCATTGGGGAAAGAAGCATAGGAGTTGAAATGGATACAAAAAAAGAGGGTTGAAATTTTTTATTATTGAGTGTGGAAACTTGAAATATTGAATTTTATTATCTAGATTTGATAGCCTTTGAAAATTTGAAATACTATATAATCTTTAATTTTATAACTTGCTATAAAATATATCAAAGAATTTACAAATATAAAAAATAAATTAAATGTAATTGTAAGAAATCAAGAAAGATTATATGATAGGGTTTAACTTACCTCTAGTGTTTTAGATGGATGTGAAATTATCACTGGTAATGTGCTAGATCTTTGTTTTAAGAAAACTCAACACGAGAAATGGATTAGTAGATAGATGGGTGAGTTGCCTGACATTGTCAGTCCCGAGAAGTACCTACTTAAAGGCTTCCTCAAATGGATGTCAACCCACATGTTTTAAAAAATAAATAAAAAATTGTATTTAAATAAATGTAAATATATATACATGTAACATCTTTAATGATAACAAGAGCTTAAAAAAAATTAAAGTGACAAACAATAAGATTAAGGTGAAGAAGATACCTATTTAAAGTTGAAACAATCCATTATCAAGAGCTTCTTCAAACTCAATGTTCTCTTCTATAGAGTGTGACGATGCACCAATTCCACTCTCAACGTTGGGAATAGTTGTACTTGTAGCTGTATTATTCACACATGTTCTTTTGCAAAGGGAATTCCAATTCGCAATTGCTCTGTTGAAAGGAAAGGTTTCTATGGAGTATCGAGATACATAACACCTCATGAAACTTTCTAGATTTTTATCTAACTTGTTTCTTAGTTTTGATTTTATAAATGATAATGCACTAAAAACCCTTTCGTCCTCAACAGACCCCAAAATTATTATTTGGCATAACTCATATAATCTGAAATATTCACTGATATCTTCTGGTAAGATAGAAATTTGATAGATTCCTTGCCACAGCCTTATAATAGCACCACTTTCAGAAGGTTCATCTAAATTTTTATATTGGTTCCTCATTGTTCTTGTAAAATTTGTTGATTAAAATTTTAATAAATCAGCATTCAGTATACCTTTGATTTACATACCCTTGAACTCTGAAGTCTTTGTGAAATGTTCCATTATTGTACCCATGGATTTATGGAAATACTTTCTTACAAAGTCCCTTCGACCACCTTCAGTATTCCAAAAATTATGATTCATCACACCCATCGCTTCCATAATTTTATCTTTGGAGAAACGTTCTCTAATTTCTGATGATAAGGATTTTGAAATTTTTTTAAGCTTTATTATTGTTTCAACTATAACAGACTCAAAGAGATTGCGTGTCATGGGAACATCTTCTCATTCCGATCTTGTAATATCTTGATGTTTTTGTAAAATGTGTAGTGGTATGTCCCTCCCATTAATAGTGATGCATAGGTGATCGTGGATATTAAATCTCAAATAGTTACTAGGATTTTTAATATCTAATAAAGCTTTCCAATTTTGAAAAACATGTGTATTAAAACTATCTTGGGAACAATACAAGATATCAATAATTTTACATATCATTTTTATCATCCATATAAAATCCACAATATAGATTAATCTCCCCTATGCATGCTTCAACAGTGTATTGATCTCCTATAAAATTGGAAGAATACCAACCAATGTAAGCAATGTCTCCAAATCAGTTAAACGGAACAACAAGTCCCTTACCCTATCAACTTCATGATAATATTTGTGCATGAAACCAACCAATGAAGGATACTCCTCACGAACTCTGCATGCAGGTTCATACAAAGAGATCCATCTAGTCTCAACATCTTTCAAAAAAAAATTTGCCATCTGTAATTCCAATTGCAAATTTTCTAGAACTCAAGAAATCACTTTGGGCTGCTTGCCATATAAGCATGAAGTTCTCGTATAAGTTCTTCTAATTTAGCAACATTTTCGTGGTTGCTTACCATTTTATATGCTAAATTCATTCTGTGAGCCATACAATGAATTGGTAGCATATATGGGGCCATTGTTGTTTGTAATCTGACACACAGCCATGTTCAGTGATCATGCATGACAGGTGCACCATCTTCTTTGATGCATACCAACTTCATATTAATTTTATAATAAGTCATTCCAGCAATATCTTTCAAATGAGAAACAACTATTTTATGTAGGTTTTCAGAATTATAGTTTTCAACCATTTTCATAACACCCAACATATGAGGTTTCCTTATATGATTTTCTAAAGTATAGATGTGGATACATACCCATTCAGTGTTGTCGACTGCTGTCACTTCATCAATTGAAAGAGAGATAAAATTTTATTTTTTTACATTCTCTTTCAAATTTTCCTTCTCCATCATCGAAAGGCATTTTTCCATTTCCCATCCACTACTTTCAAACCAATGAGAATGAGGTACATTCAACATTCCATTATATTGATACAAAACTTTGAAATTGAGGAAATCCAAAATCAGTTTTCCTTTCTTTAGTATGTGAAATAAAGTAGAGAATTATATGAGTTTTGCATTTAGATTTGTTTGATTCATCTTACCAATTTGCGATGTGATTTTCCTCCCTTTTCCAACAGATGTCTATTTTTTCTGCTCTGCCTCGTAATCCGTTGTGTATCTAACATGCATTCATTCTTTTTCAGTTTTCCACCTGTGTGTTTTTATTTTCTATCCATCTACCTCCGTTACAGTCAAATATTGTTTTCCAAAATGTTTTTCTATAGTGTCTAGCTTCATTTGCATTTTTTGTTGCTTTCCAAATTTCCACGTACATATTGTACATGTACATTCAGATGGGATCTCTTCAGAATTAGATGATTGTATAGGTTCGATAAATGGAAATTTAGCTACCCAATCAAACTTGTATGACCTACCAATGGTCCACATATTCTTGTTCGTTTTCAATGTTTTACTTTTTTGAGTAGAATTTTGAGCAATATCACAATCACCTGGTTTCCTCTTTCGTGAACTAGAATTTGAATTTGATTTCTGTGTTCCATTTTGCTGAGTATTTGTATGTGTGATATCTTGATGCACTTTTGGTTGCACCCCAATAGGAATAATATCTTCAAGATCTGGCATATTATAGTAGGCGTCATTTGTTTGATACTATGTAGAATGTATGTCCACCTCAATAATACCTTCCACACAGTCAATATTCTGATTCTTTCTAGTGGAATCTATATGGTTGATGGTATTTTTAATATCTTTATTAGAAGAGTTTCTAAAATACTTGAACAATGATTTTTGAGATTTCTTAGTTACTTTTAGGTTCTTCACATTCTTAGGACTAGCACCTTCCATTATTCTGAATAGAGTCCTGCATCAGCAAAATAACCAAGTAGTGACTCAGTGAGTTAGAGTCAAAATTACTGTTACGTGTCAACTATGGTAATCCCTATCACATGTCAACAACTAACCCTTTGTTACACATCAATAACACATCAACTATCCCTGTCGCACATTAACAAGGTCTCAACTATCTCTGTCATGCGTCACCAAGGAGTCAACTGGCTCTATCGCGTGTCAACTCTATCCTTGTCATGCATCAACTACTTACACCCTTGTCACGCATCAACTCTCTCTATCACATGTCAACAAGGAGTCATTGTCTCTGTCACACGTCAACTCTATTCCTCTCATGCGTCAACTACTTACCCCCTTGTTACACATCTGTAAGATCTCCTTGTCACCTATCTGGACTCTACAATACCTCTTTGTCATGCACGTCAACTATATCCCTTGTCACATGTCAACAACTAACCCTAACAAGCTAACAACAATATTTGGTGCTTAAGAGTATGTGTGTTCAAACTTCACGATATTGGTAATTTGGTAAGCTACTTGTGGTAGTACCATAGTATACTACCCAGTGAATCACCTAGGTTTTTATAGGATATGTTTTCAAATGAAGGAGAAGCCGACCCCAAAAAATATATATATACTATAAATTTTAGGCGAACAAGACACCGACCCGCTCCAAAAAAATCACCTTTTCAAATTTTCCTAAAATGAAATTTTCGCCATATTACAAATATTCGCCACTAAAATTATCCCTAGGATATTCGCAACTAATAGACAACAAAGTATCGAAAGTGTATGAGACTAGAGTAGAATATCTCTATATTTATAAGTTTGTTGTGCATGAAATGAGTAAAGACTTTGATTTAATTTCCAATCGAGGAAACTTCTAGGGAAAAAAACTTAGTTGGTTGATTCCATGGCCTCTTCCTCTTCTACATGTTTACCCATGTGAAGGTTTGCCAGGAAATAAAATTTTTGGTTTCTATGGGGACTGAACCTCTAATTTGAAGAATGTCAAACACAACGATACTACCTTACATAGAAAATAAAGATGAACCTTCCATATTGGATTTCCTTAAAAATTATAAGGCGTTCCTAGGTTTTTGCATTCATATACCAATCTTCCTCCTACACAAGTGAAATTTAGGAATTGTTTAAGATCTCAGAAGGTAACTTAAATGTAAAAGAAAGATAATATTCCTGCCAAACTGCTTGAAATACACGATTCTTCTCTTGGTCATCTTTGAATACACATGGCTTCCATTCTGTAATTTTAGAATAGGAGACTTCCCCTTCAAAACCCCATACTGCAAGGCCCTTTCATCATCTTGGTCAAATAAACATGCCCAGAAATTCCTTGGACATAATTTCTAAAATAACCCTTATTAGCGGTTGCATGGAAAGAAGCTCCTGAATCTAAAACATGTCATTTTACAGCAAAAATTCAAAAATATCTTGAGAAGTTGGACCCCAGTTTATGGGGGAATTATCAAGCCCACCAGATATTCCTCGTGGGTTGTTAATGTTGTTCCAAACAGAATCCCAAGAATGGTGATATTAGACTATGTGTGGATTTTAGGAACTTAAACAACACTTCCCTTAAGGATAACTATGTCTGTTACCCAACATGTAATGCATCTAGCTTACAAAAGGTAAATTTTTTTGAAGAGACATTTTCTACATTAGATGGTTTCGCTGGCTATCGAATTAAGTTGTGGTCAAAGGTCATCAAGGGAAATATAAAACTAATTTTACAACTCTTAGGGTTCTTATGTGTATGGCAGGGGCATGCCCATTTATGTTGATGAATATAGGGGCCACATTCCAGATATCCATGTTATATTTTTTGGATTCATTATTAAGTTTATTGTTGTATCAAGATGACATTATATTTTTTGGTAAAGAGTTATCACTTGGAACACCTTGATTCTTGATCAGAAATAAATCACTGAACCTTATGAAGTTCCCTTCATTTATCCCCAAATAACGTTATATTGGGACACATTGTGAATTAGTCTATAAAGGGGTCAATCTTTGACCCTAAGAGATTAAAACCATTGACAAGGTACCATTCCTATCTATCAGAAAATACAAATTTCTTTGGACAACTTTCATTTATTCATAAAAAGAAGGGATAAATCAGGTCTTGCCTGAGATTACCTTACTCGAATTGACAAATTCCCAGCTAGCATAGGGGCCATTTATCAAGTGGGGTGATGAGGAAGTTCAATATTTTAGAGAAACTCGCTGAACTAAGTACTCCAATTGCTAGCCAGACCTCTTAAGAAGGATTTTCATTATTATAATTTTCTTCTGAGTTACCTTACTTCTATCTTCATTACATGTCTAAATAGATCCAACTTCATGAGAAACATATTGATGACTTAGTTCAATAAGTCGCTTCACATGTGCAACCACATGAGTTGAAGTACTCCTACTATGTAGAAATAAACTCTAACTCTTGGTGAAGACTGAATTTCAGATTTTATATTAGAATTCCTACTTTTGATTATCTTATGTATTGCATAATGCTCGAGCGGAAGGCAAAAATACTAAACATTCTCTCACTGATGGAATTTTCAAAGTAAAAAGTGTAGGTGGAGTTCCATTCTTTCAAGAAGCTATGATATCTATTCAGATCACTCTAAAGCAGAAAGAAGCCTTTTCCCTAAATATGAGACAGATTTTAAAAGTTATAAAGTACATGAAAACCTTGAGATTTAGCTTGTCCACCCCATGAAAAAACTTGAACTCCTCCTAGGAAATAGGAATCAATAATCTTTTGGTATATTTAAGAAATATAAATTGATCCTAGGGATTATTATGAATTATCTTCCTCATCCTGATAAAAGCTAGTTCCCCAGAAAGTACATTTTTGAATCTTAAAGACACGCCTTCCTTAAGGATCTTTTTGCATATCTGAGATTACTTCCTAAAAGATGAAGAGTAAGCTGCTCAATTCTATTTATGAATTACTGTGGTAGAGAGATGTGAAGATTGTCACTATTCTTTTCGTGAAATTGGCTAACCTCTTAATCTAGATTTGAGTGATTCCAAAAAGTCCTCCATGAGTAAAATATGGTTAAACGAGCAAGGATGTTTTTCCCTATGAAATAAATATGCTGAAGCCCCATCTTTCATAATCTGTTTCTCTGGAGTGATTGAAATCTGAAGCATACTCATTTTTCTTATGGAAATATCTTACCCCTAAGATAGTTTATGTCAGTTACAAACACCTGCTTTCACATCCCTTTAAGTAGTTTCTCATCAAACATTACCTCTACTTCCTTCCACTGAAATCCCCCATCAATATTAAATTTGCTTCATAAGGATTGATCCAAAAACCACATAAATTTCATTATTCACTAAGTGCATACCAGGGACCCACTTCCGTTGCACGCAGGAAAAATTTATCATGGAGTTCCTCTTACCCCACATTCAAAATTTTTTGTTCTATTGAAATTTGTTGCAACCCCCATAATGCAAATCAGAAATCCATCCAATAATTTTAAGCCTCACGGAACCATTCTTCCATGAATATGGGATGTGAAGCAACCATACTTATGGTTCCACATCTATTAAATGCATAAGGGAATGGCTACATAATTCTCTGAAATCTAAGGAACTCTGAGAAGGAACTTTTTCCCTCCTTTCTTTTCTTTTAAATTCATTACATTAAAATCCCCTCCAAAAATTTGTTTTCTTTCCAAAGAGGTTGCACAGAGAAACCTAGCACTCTTTTTTTCCTCATCCAAAATAGGACATTAGATTTAAACAACAGGAAGTGTGGTGAATGCAATTTAAGTTTACATTATGGGAAGATAGAGTTACAAAAAAGAAAGCCACTGGGAAAATCCCATTTGTGTTAATATAGGGTGCTCAATATATTTTACCCCCTCATCTACATTTTTTAACCTTAAAATTTATGCAATAGGTTGGAGATGGTGATGAATTTTATCCTTGTGTTGTTAGGATAAACCATATTATTGAGTTGAATGAGATTAGGAGAGAATATCATCAGAGGCATATTAAATTTAGAGAGAAACTTAAGAATATATTTGAAAAATATGTCACTTTGAGTACTTCCATGTTAGTGATTTAATTCTTCTATGGGATAGAAGACATAAAGATAAAGGAAATCATGGTAAGTTTGATGCACTATGGATGGGTCCTTACTTCATAGAAATTTGAATCAAAGAAAACACTTTTTTCTTAATATATTTGGAAGGAAAATTGCTCAAGTTTCCTGTTAATGGAAGGAACATTAAGCATTTTTGGACTACCTCCATTTATATCATTTTATAGTGTACAATTTTGTTCTTGTTTTTGTTTTGTTTATTTTCTGTTTCCTTTCTAGTTCCCTGTGATCCATTTTTGTTGATTATTTTTTATTTGTATCCAATTCTTTCAACACCTCTTCTGAATCGTTATTACGATCTTCAGGATTTATTTTGTTTTCCTTAATAGGATCATATTTTTTCATCTTCCCAACCTAACCCACTGAAACATGCTTCAGAGAAGCCTTCATGTTTCCACTACCCACATCATTGAAATCTTCCATAAAAATTTCCAAATCCTCCTGCTCTAAAGGAATTGGTTGCAATGTCTCCTTTTCTTGATCAAATATTTTATCCACATCCAGAATTTCCTGATCTTTCTCCAGAGAGACCGGTTCTTTTTTCACCCTCGAGAAATTAACCTTTTCCTCCTTTTTCAAAGAATCATCGGCCTCCTTTGCGCCATCCCTATGAAATTCTTCCTCGTTGCCTTGAACTGAGACTTCTCATTCCCCCTTAAATCTCCATTTTTCTTTTGGAGTCTCTTTTACAAAAGGCCTTTTTACTTGCCTATTTTCACATTAAGGACATTTGTTCATTTTGTGCCCGATTTCTCTACATTTGAAACACTTGAACTACAAACATTCATAATCTATAGACTGACACCAAACTCCCATAGGAGAATTGAGCTTGATGGCTTGCAACAAAGGCTTTGTCAAGTCGACACTAACACAAATCTTGGCATAGGAAGAGAAAGTAGATGCCTTTGTTTCTCTCCCAATAGCTACCGGATCCCCCAAGGCTTCCTCCATGGACCTTAAAGTCTCCTACCCCCATAATTCAGGAGGGAGCTTGTAAAGTCTTACCCACAAAGGAACCTTTTTCACCAGTTTTTCCTCATGATTCAAGAGAGGAGACCAAGGTCTAAGGTAGAGACCATCATTTTTCAAAAACCATGGGCCTCTAAAAAATACTTTATCTCTATCTTCCAAGTTTCCAAAACACGCCTGGAAAAAGACTTTAGTTAAGAATCTCATACCTGGGTGCTCACTACATTCCTAATTTTTTTCTATCCAGTTCCATAATTAACCTTTCGATGGCCAGAGATCGATGAATTTACAAATTAACGCTCTATTCCCCATTCTCTTACAAATCTCTTCCACAACCGAAGAACTGACTTCAACCCAGTTTAACAGCCTTCGAAACTTTAATTTCCAATTTTCCTAAATTGAAATTTTCACCATATTACGAATATTTGCCACTAAAATTATCCTTGTGTTCACCCAATGTAATAGGAATATTTTTAGAGGAAGGTTGACCATGACTTAGGTGGAAGGATGACCAGGAGAGGGATTTAGGAATATTTTGAAGCATGTTTACATCTTGTGGGTTGGTTTTCACGGTTCCATTTCTAAACTTTTAAGCTAGTCAATTTGCATGACAACATTATCTAAAGGAATTTATCTACCCAAATCTTGACAATAATTAACTAATGGTAATTTTGATGATAATTTTTTTCTTACCTTGTTCAAAGAAGAGAAAATTTTTAACAATGCTATGGAATACCTTTAAATTTTTTCACACCCCACTCTGTTCTAGCTTGGATATTAAAAGGAGACAAATTCCCCCCACCCCCATGCTACACGTGTTTTTTATTATGGCCATACCCACTTGGATTTCTCATTTCTACTATAAATAGATTTAACCAAGGAATTTTTTAAAAAAATTTCAAATTTTTCCATCCTTTTGAGTTTTTTCAAGATTTCCTTGCATATGGTTCAAATGTTGTTCAGAAGGTGGGAGAAAATTTACTTCTGGATTACAAAGCCTCTCTCTTTAGTGGGGAATTTCAGATTTACTATATCATTTTAGTGGCTACTCTTGTGTACTACTTTTATTATTGGGATTCTTTTAAAGCTTCCTACGTTAAACTACAAAATTTTCTTCAAGACAATCTCTATGTTAATCTATAAGGTTCTAAATGCTTTCACAGGGTGGAACGACACATCTTCTATAAACCTAAAGAATCATGAGGGTTACGAATTGCTATCAATAAACTCCAAGGACATGTTCTTAGCACTGCATGGGTCATTTACAGTTTTAAAGGATCTGAAGCATGGAAATTTCTTCTCAAGAATTGCATTCTCCAAGGACTAATGTTAGGAAGGAGAGCCTCGAAAGTTATTGATTTTTAAAATCTTTTTCTCAATCCAGTATTGGTTAAGATTTGAGGCACGTTTATTGTGAAGATTATTTGGTAAGTATGGGAATTGGTCAAACCCCATCTCCTATGGATTATAAATGGTTTCAAATATGGTTTTAACATAAAATCCCATTCCATATGGTGGTCTCCTTTACTCAAATTATATTATGGTCTTTTATCTCTCACTACTAGAATTAAAGGGCTAAGATTGTTCAGAAAAGGTCTAATCTCTTACATGATTAATATATTTTTGTAGTTGATACAGATACTAGATTCATTGGTATGTTATCAAGTAGAAGTGTTAATATTGTAAATTTGGATGCTCCTACTATTTCTTCCATAGTTTTTTTCATCCATGGGGATGTTAGGTTACATGAATTTTTTCATTGTCATTTAGTTTTTTTCCACCATAGATAGTTAGTCATCTCACTTTGTGAGATCATAAGTTATTAGGGTTAGTTAAGGGTTTTTCCATGTCTCATTCACATGAGTTACACATCACTCCTACATGTACCTTCTATTTTGGTCTATGAGAATGAGCAGACCTATTATTTCCTACTTGATTCTCATTTTGTGATTCGTATGTATGTATGGTGCTTGATACATGAGAGTTTTCATGAACCATGGAAGTGGAAGAAGAGGTTGGAGTCTCTTCCCAATCCTAGTATGTCCATCATATAACATGATGCATGTCTTTAAAGCATACGTAAGTGTTGGGAGGTTGTCTAAATTTTGTCACTAGATTTTTTATAGATAAGTACTTGAGACGCTTTAGGCTGTGATGCCATTCATTTTTCTTATTTTTTTTTTTGTTATTCCATGTTTTTTTGTTTGTATTTTTGGTTCTAATGATTATTTGATTACTTATGAATCTGCATGCTTTTATTGGAAAAGTGGTTGCTACTACTTTTGGAAGAAAAGAAGAAGAAACACAATAACGGAGAATTTGATTGCAGTGGAAGGGTGGAGCGTATGTTGTTGGTATGGAGAAGTAGAGACAAGTTGTGGTCATCATGCTGGGCAGAGAGGCCCACGTTTCATCTCAAGCCATGCCTAGCCAGCGTAAAACACACTGGTTTTGGTGAGAAAAATCCCTATTGTCTTCCCAATTTGTCAATCAGAATGAATAATAGTAGGTAGTTTTTTTTTTTTGTTTTAATTCATTTTTATACCACTAGACTCTTTGTTGTATTAGGCACTACCGCATCCATAACTGAAGGTAATATTTCAATTGTATTTATTAGTGTGGATAAGAAAAAATTAATGTTACATTTATTCCAATGTGTATGTCAACAACTATCTTATGATTAATTTAAAAATATTAAGTAGTTTTTTTATTTAATTATTTTGTGGTATAAATGATGCTTGAAATTTAATAAATTAAAAATAAATATAAATAATAAGTATATTATAATAAATGTATCTATATGAAATACATCAGATAGATCAATAATTTCAAGGTTCTTAGGTCTGTTTTTTTACATTGTGGAAAATGGAATCGGTCTCAAAAACCTCTTTAATCAAGACCACACTGGCTCATTAAATTCTTGCTATTAATTTTCTGTTGATTTGTCCAAGCAAAACATAAACATTTAGCTATGCAATTGTGTCGGTATAGTGATAGTCTATTAGAAGTCAAAGACTTATGAGTGACACTACTCACATAGCCAAGATACTATTTTTTTGAACGTCAACTTGTCTAAGCTATTAAGAAAAAAGCAATGAACAGATGCACTCCATTACAGCCTTCCCTACCATTGTAGAACGCCTCTCAGCGTAGATATCGAATAATTATGAATGACATTGTCACATTGACAGTTCCAATGAACGCATGCCCGTTGAATGTCGAGAATCCAAAGTGAACAACACACTCCATTACAAACATGCTTGCCAGTGTAGAATGTTGTAGAATGCCTCTTAGTGTAACATATGTAGAATAATAAACAGACACATTATTCAATTTAGATATAATTATGTCTCTCATAAGCATTCTACAATGGCATACATGCATGGTATCATACTACATATTCTCAACATATAAATCGTGATGTCCATAATTGACTGTTACAATGACAGTCGACTGATGTTTGATAAGTATTAAACCTATTGAAAAATGGATTTAATGTTTGATTTCTGCTAGATTCACCCCATATTTTAAGTATTGGTAATGATGAATTGTAATGTTAAATAAACTGTTGTGACATATTGCAAATATGGTAAAAAGCATATGAACAATCATTTTGGTATTTTAGATTTTTCGTCATATCTGATTTGATTATTACAAGGTAATTTTCACTATAGAATGGACCTATTTACTTCAACTTTATTTTACTGAACATCGACCTAACTCGACTATGAAATACATTAAGTCGACTGTAACAAGGCTGAAGTAAATTTTTAGTGATAGGCTCGAACTTGGGGCCTTTTGTTGGAAAATGTGTCCATGAAAGAGCATCAATTTGTGAGAAGTATGAAAAGCCATGCATTGAAGAGTCCCAATTGCAACAACGAGCATGCAGATTGATAACTATTTAGGAGCAGCATTTAATTTAACTGATCTGTAAAGGATTAACATGGCCTGTCATCTTCACTCTCTTATCCTCCTCCAACAATGGCGTCTGTCTATGCAAGTTAAATGATCCATAAGTCCCAACCAGCACATAGTCTTAGATAAATCTATGTAACAAACACTCAGGATAGTATTATAATTCTTGAGGCACTCAATATGCCAAAATTAAGTACATAACCAACTGTTTCACACCTCGACAACATGATACCTCTCGACATCTTTTCCATTTAAATACTATCTAAGATATATATATGGCGTAATTTCTTTAAAAGAGATGAATATTTTTAAAACAATAATTGAGGATGGGTTTATTCTATTAATAATATACAATTACTCATGAAGTCCTCTGCACATGCAATGCAAAAGCGCGCTTTAGCGCATCATTAAAGCCCTGTAGAGTATGAGCCGTACTGTATCTTGATTAATCAAGCTTTTGTGCAGCCAAGGCTCTCGGTAATAAGTCTATCCACTGAGGGTTTCGGACCTTACACATTTAAATCATTTTCACTATCTCTATCAAATATTCATAGAAATATGTGCAGTTCATCTGCAGATATTACTCACATTATTTTAGTACCACTAGACTCTTTGTTGTATTAGCACTACCGCATCCATAACTTGAATGTAATATTTCCAATTGTATTTATTAGTGGCAAGAAAATTATACATGTTACATTATTCCCATGTGTATGTCAACAACTATCTTTATTGATTAATTTTAAAAATATTAATATGTAGTTTTTAAATTTAATTATTTTGTGGTATAAATGATGCTTGAAATTTAATAAATTAAAAATAAAATATAAATTTATAAATGTGTTGTAATTAATAAATTGCGTGTCCATATATTTAAACTAATTGTTATCCAATGACCCTTGGTTTATTGGTGACGTTGTATGTTTTTCAAATAACCCACCAGTGATCTCAAGTTTAGTTGTACACTTACTCGTAATTGTTAATCCGCTATATGATTCCTCCAAAACATGAGCAGAGATGCTGAAAATGTATGTAATCTAGTGTACAAATGAGTACACTATTCATTAAAAAAGAAAAAAAACTAATCATCATGTTTGAATGATGACTTTTTTTACTAAATATAGTTTACAAATTCAAGTGCTCAAGAATTACATCCCATTAATGTCTAGGATGTCAAATGATAATCGAGAGATACATCTAATGTATAGGGTAAATTATTTGTCTATATATGCTGCTACATTTTATTTCCCACCCAAATTGACTTTAAGAATAATGGAGTGACTAAAACCATTTTACAAATTTTACCATTCGAAGTACATAGGATAAAAACGTGGCATTTCTAAAAAACAATGTTAGCCATTTCTACCCTATGTCGGAAAATAATATACTTATTTAGCTTAGTTATTAAGTCACATATGTTAACTTTATGGAATCTCATAATATATATACGAATTTACTAGATTTTCTTATCTATTAAGTCAATTTATTTTATAAATTAAAATAAGTTAAATAAATTTCAAATAATAATTTTTTTTGAAGTTCCTTACTTCTTATGTTTTAGCACTATAAGTGCATGTGGATTAGTTATATATATATGAGTTAGTTACAACATTGAACCCTAGAACTTCAACCTTCGTAAAAAAATGAATCAAAATATATAATATTGAGATTACCCTTTTGTTTGGGTTTGTTCTAAAATAATAGTGACTGTGGAATTCATAAAATTTGTAATTCATTGTTTTATTAAAATCTCCAATCATTTCATTATATGAACAAATATAGGGTAAATGTTCTTGAAGAAATTATTAGGATGGTTATATATATATATATATATATACTCGCAATCATATGTCAAATGTACGATGAAAATGCTGAAGGGGATGGAGCATAGGACTAAATTTTATGGGAGTGAAAAAATGATGAAGGATTTGAGGGAAGAGAAATGTAAAAGTAGGGGAAATTATTGGGGGGCCAATACATAAATCTTATTTTCTAAGATTACATACTATTATTTTCAATCCTTGGAAAGGTGATGCACCAGAATTAGCAAGAACTTGACAAGGGCATAACTTGAGTTCCGGGTGTCCGTTTGAGTCCTTTTTTTTTTTAAACCACGTGTTTTGATGAGAAGAACGCAGTTGGAAAACCCATCCTACCAGTTGGGGAAATTTTTCAACACATTTTTGGGCCCTAAATCCACCATCTTGAGGCCAAAAATTAGAATTTAAGTTATAGTTTGGGTTTTTCCTATTTTTGAGCATTAGTTAATTTTAGTCTATTAATTGCATTATGAGTTAGAAAGTTGGAAATTACTCTAATTTAGGGATGTAGAAGATGCATGTGGCAAATTTCTGTGCCCGTAGGAATAAGCATGCGAACTTACTAAGAATAGCAGGTTCTAGTAAACTGCTAAAAATAGTAATTTTTGCCACCTAGAGTGGATTTAGTCAGAGTTAGCTAGAGTTTACTTGGAAAATTGAGTTGGGAGTTGTTTTCCTATTTAGGAAACATTGTAATTCATTATTTGATAACAAAGAAGGAGATCTATTTTCTTTTGGAGTTCATAATATTTGCAGCGTATCTAGTTTGTTCTTAATTTGGCTTCAGTATCTGGTATCAGAGCGAGGTTCGAATAATTTTTAAAAAAAAAAATGGCAGGAAGAGGAAGAGGAAGAGGAAGAGGAGGTGGTATTGCATAGATGAATATAAATATGCAAGATCTGCAGAGACAAGTTGTTGCGTTTGATGTAATGATAACCCAAAGAGGAAATCAAAGTGGAGATGACACAGATGAAGAAGAAGTTTGTGAAGAGGAGAAAATTCAAGCACCACCATTAACTTTTGAAGAAAGGATGCTTAGAGAATTAGAAGGAAATAATGATGGGATAAGAGTTAATGTTTCAGAGTATGGAGGTAGTCTAAAACCAGAGGAGCTGATAGACTGGTTGACTAGCATGGGAAATTTTTTTGAGTGGAAGACTATGTCAGAAGAAAAGAAGGTAAAATTTGCATGCACGAAATTGAAAGGTCATGCTATGTTATGGTGGGATCACCTACAGAAACAGCGGTCAAGAAAGGGGAAAGAAATAATTAGGACGTGGAGTAAGATGGAGAAGAAGCTAAAAGAAAAATTTATCCATGTGGATTATGCACAAACCCTTTACAGGAGGTTTCAGAATCTCAGACAAAACTTACAAACCGTGCAAGAATACACATATGAGTTCTATAAGTTGTCAATTCGTGTAGAGCATGAAGAAACTGAGGAAAAATTGGTTACCACGTATGTAAATGGATTAAAATTTTCTATTCAAGATGAGATAAGTATGCATAGGATTAAGAGCATGGAGGATGCCTATCAATTAGCCTTAAAGGCTGAAGAAAAACAAAATCGTCAAAGTTTTAGGAGATCACCTAGAATGAATAGGGGGCCCTCAACTTCCTTTCGGGGGGGTAAGTGCACCAAGTTGGGGGACAATTAAGTGGACATCAAATCCTGAATTTTACATTAAAAACAGCAAAACATCAAATTTAGTCTTCCGCGGACTTGAAACATGCCGAAAAGTAAAAACTATGTCATAAAAATGGTACCATTGCATAGGGGAGACTATTAGCTTTGTAGAAATACTGATTTTAAAGTGAATAGAAGAGGATAAATATCATTTTATAATTTTTTACTAATAGTAGGTCTTTAAGACACCTTTTTCCTGTGAATGTTTATGTCTATGTTTAAGACTGCAAAATTTGTTTCACTTATCAGAATGTGATAAAACTTATACCATCCCAACCATGGTGAAATTATATACATGTTCAAAAAAAAAATTATTTGATTTCAAGATTTTTTGATGAAGTTATGGTGGGCAAACGGAAAGTGCTCTGTTTTCTTTATGTTTTCATACCACTTTCATGGAAAAAAATCATAAAAAATAAAATATTACTCAAAAAAAAATACAAAATAAAATCTATCCCAAGATAGATAGTGGCATATAACTTCTCACTAAAGGAAAAAAATATATAACAATTTTTGGTGATCCAAATTGTGGGCAAACGGACTAATAATCTTTATCGGCGTTTTAAAAAAAAAATACCAAGTCATTGAATTTTGAGTGTTTAATATAGCTAATCTTGTCCATTTTTTTACAAAAATTAGTATTTTAGAAACTAGATTTCCAGATGCTACAATTCATATTAATATAATTTTGTCTAATTTTGAGTGATGTATTGTGTTAATAATCCCTACAAGTTGATATTATGTTGTTATTTGCAATATGATGTCCACGGATGACCCTATATTTGTCCATCAACTTCCTGCACTTACCCGGGGACGAGCCAGTTTTAGCCAAGGTAGGGGAGAATCATCTCGTGGATTGGAAAAGCAAGAGGATACGAGACAATATTTCCAGAATCAACAAAGAGGTAAAGGATTTCCTAGGGGCAGAGGATATGTTGGCGATAGAGGATGGGAAGGTCCATGAAGACCATTTGTTTTTTACATATGTGGTGAAGAAGGGGCATCGAGCTTTTGAATGCCCACATTACTTATACACATGACAAAAGGCAAGGATATGCCCCAGAGAGTAAGTATTGTTGAAGCTGAGAAAGTAAGAAGATGAACAGGACCTAGAAAATCCCACTAGATGTGGAAGAAAATCTGATGATCAAGAGGACAATGATTGCTCCAAAAAATGAGGTCAAGGGGGATGCATGGCTACGTACAAATATTTTTAGAACAAGATGCAATTTAGGAGGAAAGGTATGTAATGTTATTATTGATGGTGGTAGTTGTGAGAACATGGTTTCAAATGAGATGGTTGAGAAACTAGGTATGCATTGTGAGAAGAATCCTAACCCTTACCGTATTGCATGGCTTAAGAAGGGTAATGAAGTTATTGTTGATAAGAGATGTTTAATAAGCTTTTCTATTGGGAAAATTTATAAGGATAAGATTTGGTGTGATGTTATCCGTATGGATGCATGTCCCATATGTTGCTAGGAAAACCATGGCAATTTGATAGAAAAGTTATTCATGACGGGGGAAATAATACTTATACTTTCTGGAAGGATGGCACAAAAATAGTTTTTGCTACCTCTTAAAGAAGAGGGGAAGGCTCAAAATATGCTTTCTGCAAAGGAACTTGTGAAGGAGGTAAAGGAAACTGGTTTTTGTTATGCACTGGTTGCAAATAAGGATGAACCTGTAAGTGCTCAAATACCAGTAGAAACATCATAATTAATAGAAGAATTTTCCGATGTTGTTCTTGATGAGCTACTAGATGGATTACCACCCAAAAGAGATATTCAAAACCATATTGATTTGATTCCAAGCTCTTCACTTCCAAATCAAGCGGCTTATAGGACGAGCCCGACATTGCATAAAGAGTAAAATAGGCAAGTGGCAGAGCTCGTGTGAAAGGAGGTCATAAGGGAGAGCATGAGTCCATGTGTAACTATCGGCCTTTATTAACACCAAAGAAGGATGGAACATGGAGAATGTGCATGGATAGTAGAGTGATCAATAAAATTACAATCAAGTATCAGGTTCCCAATACCTCGCCTTGATGATATGATGGATGTGCTTGCTAGATCTAAGTATTTCACCAAGATTGATCTTTGAAGTGGTTATCATCAACTTCGGATCATAGAAGGAGATGAGTGGAAAACAACATTCAAGACAGGGAAATGGATTATATGAGTGGTTGGTGATGCCATTCGGGTTATCCAATGCACCTAGTACTTTTATGAGATTGATGAAAACTATGCTACGGGAGTATAATGGTAAGTTTCTTGTGGGAGGCCTATTTTGAGGATATCTTGATTTTTAGTAAAACTAAAGAAGAACATTTGAGGCATCTAAGGTTGGTATTTGAAGTGTTAAGGAAAGATAAACTCTATGCAAATTTGAAGAAGTACACATTCATGCAAGAGAGTTTGGTATTTGTTGGGATTTATTATTTCAGAAGATGGGGTACAGATGGACTCATAAAAGATAAAGGCAATTATTGAATGGCCTACTCCACGGAGTATAATAGAGGTAAGGAGCTTTCATGGTCTAGCAACATTTTACAAAAAAATATCATTTAAAAATTTCAGCAGTATTGTAGGTACATATAATAGATTACACAAAAGGAAGGGAGTTTTTCATGGACAGAGGAAGCTAAGGATATTTTTCAATTTTTGAAGAAGAAGGTGACAGAGGCACCCATTTTGGGACTACCATATTTTGATAAAGTGTTTTAGGTTGATTGTGACGCCTCACATGTGGGTATTGGGGCTATTCTAAGTCAAGGAGGAAATCTAGTAGCTTTCTTTAGTGAGAAACTGAATGAGGTAAGAAAGAACTACTCTACTTATGATGTGGAATTTTATGCAATTGTACAAGCATTAAGGCATTGGAGGCATTACTTAGTGCCTAAGGAGTTAGTGTTATTTACAAACCATGTAGCCCTGAAGTATGTGAATTCCCAAAAGAAGTTTAATAGTAGGCATGAAAAGTGGGTATCATTTTTGTAGGGTTATACTTTTTCTCTAAAACATAAATCAGGAAAACAGAATCAAGTTGCAGATGCATTGAGTAGGCATGTGACTTTGTTTACCACTATGGAAAATGAGGTGCCCTGGGTTTTGAAGTAATAAAGGGTTTGTATTCTTCTGATTCTGATTTCAAGGATATTGTTGAAAGACTAATTAGTCCATTGTCAGAAAATGCAGGAGATGTCCTAGGATGAGTACCATTTTACAGGATGGCTAGTCTATTCAAGGGACACCAACTATGTATTCCAGTTGGATCTATGAGAGAGAATATAGTGAAAGAGTTGCATAAAAAATGCAGAGGGTTGGTTGGAAATTTTGGTAAAGATAAGATGATAGCCTTGGTAGCAGAGAAATACTATTGGCCAAAGTTGAAAAGAGATGTGTTAAGATATGTGGAGAGATGTCAAATTTTCCAAGTCTCAAAAGGCCATGCATAGAATACAAGGTTGTATATGCCATTTCCTGTTCCTAAAGGGTCGTGGACAGATCTGAGTATGGATTTTGAAATTTTGGGATTACCAAAAACAAAACGAGGTAATGACTCAATTTTTGTGGTTGTTGATAGGTTTTATAAGATGGTTCATTTTATTACCTGTAAGAAAATAAGTGATGCAACAAGTGTAGCAGATTTTTTTTTCAGAGAAGTTGTTCGTTTGCATGGTGTTCTAAAAACCATTACTTCAGATAGGGACACAAGGTTCTTAAGTCACTTCTGGCGGACTTTATGGAAGAAATTTGGAACTCAACTATAGTTTAGTAGTGCCTATCATCCTTAGACTGATGGTTGGCAAACATAGAGGTGGTAAATCAGAGTTTGGGAAAATTGTTAAGGTGCATTTTTGGGGAAATTCCAAAACAATGGGACTTAGGATTACCACAAGCCGAGTTTGCATATAATATTTCCATAAACAGATCCATGGGAAAGTCTCCATTTTCAATTGTGTATGTGAGTAATCCAAATGGGGTGTTATATTTGGTGCATACTACCAGTTGATGGCAGAGTCAGTGATGATGCAGAAGCATTTGCCGAACATATACAACAATTGGACAGGAAGAAGTGCAGAAGAAGATGCAGAATAGTAATGATAAGTATAAGGAAATTAGCAGATGTGCACAAATGGAGAAATGTATTTATAGTTGGTGAGTTGGTTATGGTATATCTGTAGAAGGAAAGGTTTCCAAAAGGAACCTATAACAAGGTAATGAAGTACAAGAAGATTGGTCCCTTTAAAATCGTGAAAAAAATAAACAATAATGCTTATGAGGTAGAATTCCCAGGGAATTTTGATATTTCTCTAGTGTTTAATGTTTCAAATTTGATATTATTTTCATGGGGATGGTGAAGAAGGGGATATTATTGATGAAGTAGTAGATTGGAGGCAGTAGGTTCCGGTGAAGAGGAAAGAAGAAGTGAATCAATATTTTAGACAAGAAAACAATTTGACACGCGCAAATGGGAAATACAACAAATATTTGGTACATTGGAAAGGACTGGAACAAGAGGACAATACTTGGGTCACAAAGTGGGAGATTTTTAGAAGTTGGATGCAGATAAATGGAAGTAGTTTGAAGAAGACAACTTGCAGGAGGTTGCATGTTTTATTTCAAGCAGAGCGAGAATGATGCCCAACTATTTCTTATCAGGAACTTGACAAGGTCATAACTTGAGAATCCGGGTGTCCATTTGAGTCCATTTTTTTTAAAACCACGTGTTTCCAATAAAGGATGAACATAAACGGTCAACCCCGTTCCTATCTAATTGGGGGCATAGTTTTAGGCACATTTTTGGGCCCTAAATCTGCCATCTTGAGGCCAAAAATTAGGATTTAAGTTATAGTTAGGTTTTTTCCTATTTTTAGGGCATTAGTTAATTTTAGTCTATTAATTGCATTGTGAGTTAGAAAGTTGGAAATTCCTCTAATTTAGGCATGTAGAAGATGCCATGGCAATTTATGTGCCCGTACGAATAAGCATGTGAACTTACTAAGAATAGCATGTTCTAGTAAACTGCTAAAAATAGTAATTTCTGCCACCTAGAGTAGATTTAGTCAAAGTTAGTTAGAGTTTTCTTGGAAACTCAAGTTGGGAGTTGTTTTCCTATTTAGGAAACATTGTAATTCATTATTGAATAACAAATAAGGAGATCTATTTTCTTTTGGTTTTCATATTATTTACAGTATATCAAGTTTGTTCATCATTTGGCTCCATTAGATCACGAAGTGTTCATCACCTTGCTGCGCTATTTATGTATCCTAATTTTTTTGTTAATTTTTTTTTATTATAACCTTGTGGTCCATCAATATTCCCAATGTCAAAAGGTATTACTAATCATAAATAGTCATACCATATTGGTTATCTTGATACATGTAATGTAAGGGGAATTCACTTGTCTGGTTCACCCGACAGTTATATATTTAGGATATGTAGGACTGGACAAGGCATCCTATTGAAACGAATTCTTGTATAATTGCATAGAGGTAATACCCTCTTAAGGTAACTTCTTTCTTGTTATGAAGGTATGAAGCATCCTTTTACTTGCCTCTAGAAATATTATGAGGTAGTAAACCTAACTTTAATTGTAAAGGTTAATATCCTTCATTTTAACCATACCATCACTAAGACTGACCATTACTTAGTATCATTTAGGATTGTATTAGTTCCTAACACTTGAGTGGATTGTAGGAATCACAGAATACCTACAATACATACCATTTTTTCCTTTAAACTTGTTATTACTATCACCCCGGTGAATCATTCAATTAAACTCTTGAATAACATGGTATTATCTTTTTAGGACCCTCCTCCATACTTTGACCAATAAGACACCTTTATCCTTTTCAACAATGAATCAACATGGTGGCCATTTCCTTGATACACAATTTCTATTCCTATAATTTGATTGAGTTTATATTGTGCTCAAGATGCAACTAGATCATAATTTAAATTAAGAAGCTAGCATAAGTGTTATGTCAAATATCAATTTCTTAACAATCAACCTTTGATTGGACATAATATGGGGAATATATCCCAAGAATTTGACGTAGTTATAATTCTTTTCAAAGTTAAGACTAATCTTCATGTATTTTGCCCTGATCAATCTACGAATTTCATATGATCACATTGGATATTCTTTGGTACACTTGCTCAGAGTCTATAATTACCTGTCTCTGATTGTTATGGGAAAACAATTAGGTGTGAGGTATATTTTTGTCATCTTGAACCATTAGCTGGATCATGAAGCTTAAGATAGATATCATATGATAACCTTTTGACTCGAATTGGTTAATTTTTGTGTCAAATATTTTATTTAGTTACCTAATCCCGTAACTGCTTACGATGTACTTCACTACATATACAAATCAGCTATCATATTTATATATCACGAGATCTATGGTCCATCAATGGACTATTACAGAAGTTACTACATTCTGATCTCGAGAGAAATTGCTATTTGGATCATAAGTACATCAGTCAACAATAGGATCCAAGATCCGTAATATAAACATCCATTCTAACGTCAATCTTCACAATCCAGAGTAAGAAGGTTCCCTCATCATTATTTAACATGTGACAATGTTAAATTTTATACTGTCAGTTACATGTAGAACTGGCAAATAAGCCTCATCTACTGTGCTTATGGACTAAATTATTTTGACATGCATGTACAAGTAGAACTTATTCATGCACCATTTCTAGCTATCTAACATTGCAACCAGTAATGCAAACCGCAAATTGTTAGGGAGCTGGAATCTTCCAGTAATCCCATAGTTGGAGATGGAAGAAGCGCAGGGATATATATATATGATAGTGCCCCTATATAGTATTTCACTTTTAAGCATATAATCCTCCTACTTAGTTCGAAATCACAAGCCATGCAAGATCCCATGGAGGATTCAAGACCCCAAGTTAGATGTCTATTGATCCACTGACCATTGCATACAAAAGGGCATTAAATCCAATCCCATGAATTTAGAACCTATTAAAATGAGAAGAAAAATTAAATTTGTTTTTCTTCCAACATAATTGTAGATTAATTCTCATGCCATAACAGTCAACCATATATTTTTAATCCGTAAAATGACTAAGTAATTCTATAAAAATTTAATCAAATAATGAAATAAATGCTTCAAATGAAAAGGTATGGATCAAGTAATCCACCCTTTGAGTGAAAGGATCTAGGGAAATATAAAAATGCCAATGAACTAATGATGGAGAATATTCTTACCTAGCTGATCCTATCAACGTTCTTTTACACACACACACACACACACACAGCACACACACATGAGTAGGACACACACACACATTACATGGCACACATACATGATGTGTGTCCATGTGTATACACACACACATATGTATGTATGTATGTATGTACACACACACAGGAGTATACATATATACATACATATACACAGGACATACAGGTATGTGTGTTTGTGTGTGTATATATACATCCATACATACATAGGCATGTATAGTATGTATGGAATGTATGTAATGTCATGTATGTATGTATGTATGTATGTACCTGATATGTATGTATGTATGTATATATATATGCTCCCATATAGGTGATATACCATATATATGCATATAGCATATAGTCATACCATACCATGTATGTATCGTATGTATACCATACATACATATCATACGATGTGTGTCCAGTGTGTGTAATGTGATGTCCCTGATGTGTGTGTGTGTGTGTGTGTTAAAAACATTTCCAAATGCCCCCGCAAGAGGATTTCAAACATCTCAAGTTGAACAAGACTACATTATCCATTTATTCCTTTTCATGCCAAGGTTAGTTCACTAATCAATTCTTACTACACAGATAATGCAAGCATTTCAAAAAAAATGTTTCAGCTTTCCAACGTAGTAAGTCCAGACAACATAAGTATCCATACTATGTAACACAACCGGATAAACATGAATCCATAATAGGATTTAGTTTGTAACAGATAACTAGGGATCTTATATTTCTTTTGGAACTAAGATGGAATTTATAGAGGTTCTTTTTATATATATGCAAGACATAATGAATTGTAGCACGCATTAAGAAGGTACAAGGATCTACCCATTTCAAGTATATTGTTCGGGTAAGAAGAAAGGACCATGCAAATTTCAAACCCATGTCATTGGTATGATTTCTAATCAACATAAACAACGGTACAACCGGATACATTTTCCAATACCCATCATAGCCATCAATTTCATGCCAAAAATTCCAGTTGAAAACCCACAAAATGGATTTGAACATGTAATTAATAAAACCTTCATATTAGACTTAATAAATAGATTTTTATATGCAATGGAAGTCTCATAAGTGACAGATCAGAAAAAACCAAATTTGAGACAGTATTTTGAGACACATCTCATAGATAATGGGAAAATTTGAAGTTTCTTATGATTTCAATATATTTGTTGATATGGTTCAATCTCTTGAAGCATCCAAAAAGTTTTTACAGAATCAAGACGAAAAACCTCTATGGTACTTGAAACAGTGATTGCTCCAATTGAAATGCATGTTCCACATAGCTCAAAATTGATTCCTCCACAGTGCACACAAACATCCTTACCTATCTTAGCCTACAAGAATATACCAAAAACTTCAATTCATCATTGCATTCCTGTCATGACTAATACCATAGAGTTCTACAACAAAAATCCTGATTTCACGACATGCATGGAAAGCTCGAAATCATCTAGAAGTGATCCTCCATGACCGCCTAGAGTTAACCTAGAGTGACACGACATGAATGCAAAGCAAACCAGGAAGGGCTCTACCTCATTTCCCCCTTTGCTCTCCACGAGAATCCCCAAACTTTCCCTATCAATTGTGCCTCTTCTAACTGCCAAGTGGACGGTGAGATGGAGTCTCTCCACCTTCATTCTCAAAGTGGCTGGAGGGATCTGATTTTTCAAAGGAAAGTAGAACTATGCAAACAATCCCATTCTAATCCTCCATCTATGTGAATGTCACTAGCTTAATTTGGGGATTTTGCATTAATACATTAAAAACCTTTTATTTTCAAACATCCCATCAAATTTATGGCATTTCTGGAATTATTTCTAAACTGACCCATCAAATTTAGGCCAATGGCATGAACATCCATAAGCTCTTTACCATAGGGGGAACATGTTTCGGCGTATGGTGTATACATATACATACATACATACATATATTTTTGAAGCCGATATATATATATAAATATCATATACATATGCTTAACAATATCATATGGGTGTGGCAATATGTCCCCATACTATATATTATATATGTATGTATGTATGTAGATATAGCCACACATATATACGTCTACAAAGTCTATTATGTACATGTATGTACATGTGTGTGTGTGTGTGTGTGTGTGTGTGTGTGTGTGTGTGTGTGTGTGTGTGTGTGTGTGTGTGTGTGTGAGTGTGTGTACATACATACATATATATATTGGAGTGAGTGTTTCTCGTATTTCTTTCCATAGAAATAACAAATATTGGAAAATGATTGTACAAGGTACATGGGAGGAATTTTAAGTGAAGACAGGTAAACGGAAGTTGGGGAAATAAGGAGAGAGAGGGTTATTGTATTGAGTAGGGTTAAAAATTTCACATATAAAAACAAGAGTAGGTCGACATTCAATTAAAATAAAACAACAATGCAAACAATGATAAGAGAAAAAAATAATATACACAGAATTATATTGACTCATTTATCAAAGGTGCAGAAATGATTATTTGTTTTATAAGATTATCATGTATGAAAATTTTCTTACAGCTCTTGCTTCTCTGATTCCACGAGTTGTAGAAATTTCCTTAATTGAGTAACCCTAACTCTAGCTTTTATGAGCTTGATAGCTACAGTAGTATTGACTCAACTATTGGTACTTTCAATCGAATTCATTACCTGTGTTTCACCAATCTTGACATTGGAATCCAGCTTGGTGCTAGTAATGGGATAAATAACAACATTGTTCCATGTCATGCCCTATCATAGAGCAATGTCCACATACTTGAGGAACATCATGTTCTTCTTTTGTCCCTTAGTGATGATATTCTTCTCACAGCGCAAACTATAAGAGATCTATTTCTCATCTCATCTCAACAATCAGACGTGCTTGATCTCGTCGATCAAGGTTCACCATGTATAACATAGTACCCATTAGACCGAGTACAATGGACCATAGTATGAATTGGTACATATCCATCTCACTGTTACAACATATGCTAGTCGAGTTCTCAATATAAAAATTTCTCAGAGATAGAAAGATTATAGGAAACCTCTACATATTGATTATCGAAAACTACATTGAAAAAGAGAGAAGTTACATGTTCCTTCCTACATCATTTGGTCTTCATAAACTTTTTGATGGCTCCAAGGTCAGGTATTGCATATTTTTGTGTTGTCCTTAGTTCACCTAAGCGCAATTATTGGATCCATGGGAATGTATCTTTTGGAGTAGATGTGTTGTTATCCACAAGGAAATATTCATGTGCATGATGAGGGATGAATTTTTTCTTATTATGGGAATGTTAGGCTACCAAGGAAAACATACTCGAATGTCAATGAACAATGGGAGGCTAGAATGGATCAATCTTACCTGGCTCAACAACCTCTATGGGGTTTTGCTGTAAATCTCACTATCTTACGAAGCTTCCTAGAATAGGTGTATTTTGTGCACCCTCTATTCATTATCCTTATTTTAAGGATCCTTGTTCAATGGCCCTTGGTGATACTAAGGTGAGGTTTGATTGTAATGTTTCTTCCTTTGATAAATACCCACATTAATACGTATTTGATAGAGTGTTTAAGAAAACTATTGTGAATGACATCATATATATTTGAGGATGATTTCTCATATTTATACATATGGTGCCCCACATAAAGATATCCTATTTACTCTTCCTAACTCTACAGAACTTCATGAATGAAATAAAATTTTTATTGCCTACATACTTTATTGCTCATATGATTTTCATGATATGATCTCTTGATTTTTCACAAATGGTGGTCTTAAGTTTTTTGATAATTCAATTAGTCCACTTTAAATTGCTCCTTGGAGAGATGATGGTAGATTCAAGACATGACGACTCTTGACCTGTTGCATGAGCTTCACATTTCAAACTTGAACACAATAACACATTTATGCTATTCACAATTCACATCCTCATCCAAGAGACCACATTAGTGGAAACATGCCTATGACATCTAGAAAACTTTTTTATAAATTTACATCTAAATAAAGCTTAATAATGAGTTACATGTTTTAACCTCCAAATTAATTGGCCTTTTATCTCCCTAAGGCCTCACACTATTCTCCTCTTCTCTAGATTGAAGCTCTTTAGAAACACTTCTTTGGGTATGCATTACTCGATATGAGTTCCATTCTCACTCATAATGATATTTTCTCATCATGCTTATGATAATCATCCTCTTGATGAATTTGGATTTCATTGGAGCTCTTGACTCTTTTCAAACTCTTTTCTGACCTCATAATGTTCCCGGTTTCACCTACTACACCTTGATGTGCTCTAATATGCTCCTTGACACCAATGTGATCAAAATGATGCTTTAAGATCATTTGAAATATTGTGGAGAGTTAATTTTATTTATTGATTCATGAAACATATTCTTGACCTCACAATGATGGTAAAAAGAAATAATATGAGTGAAAAATGAGGAACCCATAACTTTCTAGGCTCAAATAAAAAACTTTCTATTTTTAGCAATTTTGCAGACCGTCGACCCAAGTCACTGATCCTGATGTTTCTTTCCTATCTTGGGGTCTGTGGATGCCAATAATGTCACCTGGTGAGCTGAAAGACATACTATTTTTATGCATGCCTTATCATGACCACATGCTATTTTTAGTGAGTGTACTGCATGTGTCAGATTGCAATGAAAACAATCTTGAAAGTTTGGGTTTTATTTAAAAATTCCTTGCTCCAATTTTCAGATGATTTATTCATTTGGATGAGTGATAAAATGATTGTACCCGATAATAAAGATGGGAAGACACATACTGAGAAAAATTCAGTCCTCCATATCTATGAGTGTGGAATTAGTAACCCCATCATGCAAGATATTGTCTTATGATGAAACTAGATTTTTTGTAGGATCCTTCTCTCTAATGGTTTATAGAGAGCTTTTCGCTAGTAGAATCTTTGGGAAAGTGAAGAATTCTTTGAGGAGGGAAGAATTATGACAAAAACAATTCCTCAATAGCCCTAAAAATCAGCTTCTTCATGTTTTGAAAAGTGGCTTTGTGTGAGAGAAGAATTGTTGATTAAAATTTTCTCTAATTTTTGGGTGATTTTGCCTACTAGATCTTCAAGAAATGGAGAAGGATCTTGTTGTCCTTTAGTTATTGTGGTATGGAAACCATTAATAGAGGTTGAAAGGTGTGAAAAAATAAATAATTGAGGAATAGAAAACTATGTTGAAGAAATGGTTTAAAAAAGAGTTATAATGTATTTTATTTCACGTTTGTGATGTATTTTGACCATGGTTTGACCTACTCGTGATAAATATGTGTTTTTGTGGAATTCAAATATCCTTTACTTAATCGTGAAAACTTCTTACGAAAGGGATATAAAAATGATTATTGGAAACTATTGAGTAAAGGGTTATTTGACATCCCTGGGAGCTGAAGATGAACCTGAGATGGAGAGCTGAACAAATACTAAATGGGGAGACCGTACATGATAAAGTTTACGAGCTGAAGCTTAAATGACATAGGAACTAACTTGGTCTTCCACATTGAGTCGCCTTGGAGAACACCTAATTCTGCATGGAAAATATTGAATGAAAGGTGCCATTGGAGAACAAGATGACATGAGGAGCATGAGTTGGAAAATTGGGTAGGAGAAATCCTAGGAATTTTAACTCTACAAGTATCTCCCTAACTTGAAGTTCGTCTCAACCCGAGATTGACTCGACTAACAGGAATGTAAAGTGGGAAGAAAGATTCCAAGTTGATAATAGTCTCTCTAATTTAGGTCCTGAATACTCTGTCCTATTGTGTAAAAATGGATGAGACGTTCAACAAAAGTTGCCTTACATCCCATTTGGAATATGCCATTTTTTGACTAGCTTACCTAAAATCATTCGAGAAAAGGAAAAAATCATTCATCCAAATCATGACCTTCAAGTATGGAAAGTATAGGGAATTTTTATATGAATATGAATCCAAAGACATAATAATGATCAATAACATAGGTTTCCAAGACATGTAATTATTACCCAAATCCAAACAATGAACGCCGATTTCTATCAAAGCTAATGAGGTACACTTGTAAATTATGAAGTGTTCCTCAAGAAGCCAGGTCCATGAAGAGCATTGTGATGAGAATTTGATGCTATCCACTTTTAGAGGATTTACTTGAGAATTTACTTGCCTATAGTTTTCCTCTGAGTCTATCAGACTCATAGAATGCATTTGGAGAAGAGTCTTCATATTTTGACTAGAGATTCCTTAACCTGATAACAAGAAAGGCAAATGCCTTTGTAGCTCAAGTTGCTCCTAATAATCATTGACGTAGGATTATTAGATTCCAGTGCATCGCATCACATGGCTTCTTCACATGATGAGTTCTTCAACATCAAACCTTGTGGTATGTTCCTAATCACGTTGGGTGAACATGTAAATGACCTCTAATGATGTCGGTTTCCGGTAGTGGATCGGTAGAGATGGATGGGGGAACATTTAAGGCAATGAGTTGAGTGTTCAACCATTCTAAATCTACCAATCTCCTATCGGTTTACCAAATCACTCACCTTGGTAGAAGGAATACAAGTGGAATTTGGTCCTAACTCGGTGATCACCTTGTGAACTTATCAATGACACTAACAGTGGCTGAGGGAAAGGCAGTATCACCATTCATAGTATGTATACCTTTCCCACTTTACTTCTTATTTGAAAACCAGTACCTTGCTCACTCATGCACCATGAGGTTAGCAAGCTATGGCATGAGCATTTTGGGCATCTAAACTATCGTTACCTTGAAAAATTGAGCCAAAATGAAATGGTCAACGGGGTTACGTTGCATCAAGTTTTCTAAGGGTTTTTGTGAACGTACATGTGTACTGGAAAGCACCCTGATTAAAGGCTTTGACTAAGGAAAATCTTGGAGAGCTACTTGTCCCTTGGATATTGTTCATAGTGACATTTCCAACCTGATTTTGAAATCCTTCAATTTACTAGAGATCTTTATATACTTACCTTCATTGATGACTATTCGCGATATACTTGGATATATTTTCTTAAGCTTAAGTCAGAGACAACTTGATGCACTTGCTCTATTTTGTGAATCTTCGGTATTTGACTATCAATCTTGGTAAGTGACCAAGAACATGTCATGGTCTTCAACGGGTTGAAGACTATCTCACCTCCATTTCTTTTTCAGGGGACAGGAGGTTGAAATCACCAATACATATACTTATGTAAGTAGTGTCCAGTTCTCAGGACCAATATTTGATGTATGAGAACATGTCCTTCAGCCGCGTGGAATGAACAAAGGTTATGAGGTCTCTTTCCATTCTGTGAGTGACAGAGATGTTTCTGTTATCACCAAATCATAACACCCTATGTTTATACAAGTGCATACCTTGAACTCACAGTGTGATTGGATAACATGGGTACTATCTCCAAGTTGTGGGACTTGCTACTTCAGATAGACCTCCAGAGAAAGTTGGTTTTTACTCCTAAACTACCTGCCACAATCTACTCTAATGCATGGTAAACTAACTATTCTAATCTAACTTTCCAAGGGACCAGGGAGAGAGAATACATAAAATGAAAGCCTACACTAAAGCGGTGATACACCAGAAAAGGAGGATGTGAGAGTAATCTCCAAATGTGTGAAATACAAAGGCAAAGTGCATACTAGAAGGGGTGATAACAGTTCTTCCATAATCTAGCAAAATGCATTCACAACAGTATTTCATAGCACACACAATGATAATGAATTCCTGCAAGAACATAATATATAGACACAATATTCTTGTAATAAAGATAAAAAGGGCAAGAAGAATGCAAGAAAACACAGCAGGGGAAGATACATCCACAAACTTGTATTTTATTGCTTCCTGGTATGCACAGTTCAGTCTATTACAAGATAAGGGCCTGGATCACCATGCAAGGAGTCCACTACAAGGGCCTGCAACACATTGGCTTCACAAAGCAATTTTGGCAAAGCTTTGCTACCCAAAAACTCCCCCTTAAAATGAGCCCAACACTCCAATTTATAGAAAAATGAGAAGGAGCGAGGGAAGGGAAAATGGAAATCCCGAAATCTGTCCTTCAACCACCTATAAGAGGCATTAAATTGAGTGGAATGATTATACATTACTTGCAAAAGGCTCCCCATACTGTCCCATGTGCTGCAGCAGAGAAAGAATGATGACCATGCCTCTTAATTGCACTCCCAGCTACCAAATAAAACATTGTTCTGAACCCGGCCACGTTTTGTTAAAAAAAAATCAATTTCTCATCAAATCTTTAATTTATTGATTTCTATGCATCGGGATCACAGCCACGATTCCAACGGTACCAATTTTGTGTGATTTTTTGTTGAGAAATGCAAAAGTTATGGCCTTCTGAGTGCGGGCAACTATTTTGGGCCTGGCAGGCGTTTTCTGTCATTTGACGGGAATGAGCATTAACTGACTGGAGCCGAATATATTTCTCTTATTTAAATATATCTACCCTCATAAAAAAAAGAAATCCAGTTTTTGTGGCGTAGAGGACGTCGTGCTCGTTCCAGAAAGTCCAATTTGGTGAAAATCGGAGCTCGGAGTCAAAAGTTATGGCCGTTTGAAGTTTCCGGACTGAATGTTGACTTTTCTGCTTCTCCTTCGGCCGCTTCGGCTTTTCACGTCCCACGCTTCCCTTTGTCCCATTTGTCCCAAATGCTGCGCAGGACAAATCCTTCCGAACCGCCCGAAATGGGCTTCCATGTCCCCTTTTTGCCGGTGACACGTGGCGTGATCTGATTGGCTTTCGGCTCCTTCGGCTATCCGCGTCCCGCGCGTCCCTTTGTCCCATTTGGCCCAGTGCTGAAGTTCCTTGTTTCCGGCCGAACTGGCCGGTTTGCGTACTTGCGGCCCATATGTCCCATTTGCTTTCGGACCGTCTGGGACAAATTTTCCCGATTCACCCCGGCCGGTTCGCGTCCTTTTGTCCCACGCGTCCCTGACTACAAGTTCTCATTTCGACCGATCCGGCCGGTTCGCGTACTTCGCGTACCTTCGGCCCAACTGTTCCGGGCTGCCTTGACTCATTTCGGCCGATCCGGCCGGTTCACGTACTTTTGTCCTGCGCGTCCTGGACTGCTTGTTTCAACAGTTAGTCAATTTTTCAACTTTTCGGCCAGTTCGGATTTCCGCGTCCCGCGCGTCCCTTTGTCCCGAATGTCCCAAATGCTACGCGGACCGCCTGGCGGCCTTTCGGCCGGTTCGTGTCCAGATGTCCCGTCTGTCCCGACTATTGCAAGGACCAGGACTTAGCCATTTTTCATGATTTTTCTGGCCCAAGTTTATTTTTTGAAATTTTTTCACATTTCCTCAGAACTTGCTCCCTTCCTCTTGGACAGGGGAGTTAGAAAAATATGAGGGAACCCTAGAAACATGAATTTTCTCCCTGAATCAATATAATTGCCTAGGACTTGAGAATTTGATGCATGTTATCAAAATTACCTTGAGGGGTGAATTTTGGATAACAATTTCTTCATGGATATATTATACATGAGTACCTGATTAGGCCTTGTTTCCGGGAATCACACCGTGGATATGCCACTTTTATTTTAGGCCCCTAACTTCACTTGAGGTGGGTGTTAGAGTAGGTTGGTTACCTTAGCTCATGTTCACCTAGATACTTTATTTTTCTTCTTTTATATTTATCCTCACCCACTTCTGTGTGGATATTCATTTATCTTATTTAGATATTAGTAGGATATTATCTAGTTGTTAGGTATAGTTATTTCCTTGATCTATAGTCTTGACTAGATCTTTGATGACTATTTCTTTCCTAGATCTATGGTCTTGACTAACTCTTTGTTGTCTAGTTCTTTCATTAATTTATGGCTTGATCTATGACCTTGAATAGTTCTTAGATTGATCTTCCTTGTCAGTATAAGTAAGGTCACTTCTTATTGTACTCCATAATTGGATTCCCTTATATGTTATCAAGCAGAAGTGGTTTAATCTTAATAAATTGGATGCTCCCTACTATTTCCTCCATAGTGTTTTTCAAAATCCATGAGGTGTTTAGTGTACATGAATTTTTTCAATCGTCATTCCCAGTCTATTTTCCACCATAGATGGGTAGTCATCTCAACTCACATGATGTGAATCATATGTTTGTTTAGGGTTAGTTAGAGGGTTGTGTCCAACATTTCATTACAAAACGATTCACCAATCCCTCCTATATGTAAAATACCACACCACCCATCACACACCCTATCATCTCCTAATCTGTCCCATTTCCGGACCGAAGTCATTTTTTTTATTTTTCCATCTACTTCTCCTATTATCATAGCCTATTCTTATCCTCGCCCCATACCTTGGATTCTTATTTAAATGAGCATGACTGCTCTCCAAAGTCCCCAATTTTGCAAAATCGAGCTCGGAAGTCAACAATTTATGGCCGTTGAATTTCACACGGCCAAACCATTGACTTTTCTGTCTCGCCTTCGCCCGCTTCGTCGGCTTTTCGCATCCCACGCGTCCCTTTGTTCCAATGTCCCAGTGCTGCGTGGGACAAATTCTTTCTAAAACCGCCTCAAATGGGGCTTTCCATGTCCCTTTCTCCGTTACCCGTGGCTGATTCGGATTGATTTTGGCTCCTTGGCTATCCGCGTCCCGCGCATCCCTCTGTCCCGAATGTCACAGTGCTAAAATTTCCCATTTCGGCCGAACCGGCCAGTTCGCGTACTCTTGTCCCGCATGTCCCGGTACAAAAGTTCTCATTTCGGCCGATCCGGCTGGTTCGCGTACTTCACGTACCTTTGGCCCAACTTCCTCCGGATCCCTTGTCTTTTCTTCGGCCGACTTGCCTCCTCGCGTACTACTTCCAAATGTCCTAGACTGCCTGTTCACATTAAGTCAAATTTTTCCATTTTTCGGCCAGTTCAGATTTCCGCGTCCTGCGCGTCCCTTTGTTCCAAATGTCCCAAATG
Source organism: Taxus chinensis (assembly GCA_019776745.2). Classification (NCBI taxonomy): domain Eukaryota; kingdom Viridiplantae; phylum Streptophyta; class Pinopsida; order Cupressales; family Taxaceae; genus Taxus; species Taxus chinensis. The sequence continues at coordinate 251,678,430 of CM034157.1, read as the reverse complement.
TTGTGTAGACCGCCTGGTGGCCTTTTGGCCAGTTCATGCCCTTTTGTCCCAACTGTCCCGACTGTTGCGAGGACTAGGAATTAGCCATTTTTCATGATTTTTTCTGGCCCGAGCCTGTTTTTTTGTAATTTTTCTTACCTTTCTTCAGAACTTGCCCTCCTCTACTTGGATAGGGGAGTTTAGAAAAATATGAGGGGACCCTAGAAACATGAAATTTTTGCCCTGACTCAATCTATTTGCTTGGGACTTGAGAATTTGATGCATGTTATCAAATTTACCTTGAGGGGTGAATTTTGGATAACAGGAATCCTTATCAATAAACTCCAAGGACACGTTCTTAACACTAAATGTGTCATTTATAGTATTGAAGGAATTGGAGCATGGAAATTTCTTCTCAAAAACTCAATTCTTCAAGGACTAATATTAGGAATGAGAGCCTAGAAAGGTATTGATTTTGAAAATATTTTTCTCACTCCAGTATTTTTTAAGATGGTAGGCACATTTATTGTTAATATTATTTAGTAATTATGAGAACTGGTCAAACCCCATCTCCTTTGGGTTGTAAATGGTTTCAAATAAGGTTTTCATGTCAACTCCCATTCCATATGGTGATATCCCTTACTCAAATTATAAAATTTCCTTTTATCTCTCACTACAAGAATCAAAGGGCTAAGATTGTTCAAAAAAGGTCTGATCTTTTACATGATTAATATATATTTTTATTTCATCCAGATATTGGATTCCCTTATATGTTATCAAGCAGAAGTGTTATCTTATAAATTTGGATGCTCCTACTATTTCCTCCATAGTGTTTTTCATCCATGAGGATGTTAGTGTACATGAATTTTTTCATCGTCATTCAGTCTATTTTCCACCATAGATGGTTAGTCATCTCACATTGTGAGATCATATGTTGTTAGGGTTAGTTAGGGTTGTGTCCACATTTCATGTACAAGATTTACAAATCACTCCTATATGTACCTCATTTTTTTGTAAATGAGAATGATAATACCTATTATTTCATACTTGATTCTCATTTAATGATTTTATCTCTTGGATAATACGTGAAGTGTTCACAACACCATTGAAAGTGCAACCTTTTCTATGTTCACGGGGTTTTGTAATGATCCTCACAGAAAAATATGTTATGGTATCAAAGTGATTGTTTGTTAAATGTGCACTAGTTTGATTTTGGTTGCTTATTATTCCTTTCTTGGTTTTCATGCTTCTTGTGTAAGGTTTCAATCTTCCTATGGAATATTGTTAATATGTTTAACAATCTTGTTTTTTGGAGCTCATGCGGGTTTTCTGGTTGTGCATGTGTAGGTTTCCGGTATTTCAAAACCAGAAATAGAAAGTTGTAGATAAGTTTTGAGGAACAACTAAATATAGAGGTAGGATCTTCAAATCAATTTTATTAGTAATTTTTAATTATAAATGATTTTTGTAGAATTTTTTTGTTTTGGATCTAGATTTGTCCTTCCCTATTGGTGTTGCATGTGGTTTTCCCATGTTGGTCTTTCTCCATCCTTTTCTTAGCTCTATAGAGCTCCCTCTTGGCTTGATGAGCTCTGCAACAAGTTTAGTTTACTACCTTTTGAGCTCGGCAAGTTGAGGTTCCATCGAGCTGGCTGCCATGGTTTTTTATATTTCTTTTTCCTTACTTGGATCGGGTTTATTCTTGCATCGGCATGTGTATTTCTTGGAGGCGACTTGTTTTATGTTTCTTCCCTCCATCTCAGTTTACCTTGTTCATCATGTTGTGCCTATGTTAGGTTTTTTATATCAATCTATCCTCTATATCTCCTTGCCAAAGAGATGGTTGTCATTTTCACCCTACAATTTATTTTTCACCCGAGTCAGTTTTTTTGTCTTAGCTTTGTATCAGGTGAGTTTGTTTGTGCTTTGCATGTAGTTATTTTGTATTTGTGTACTTCAAACCCTTTGTTTCATCCCATTTTTTCTAACCCGTTAGGAGTGGTCTTACTCTGCTATGCTCATCTCGGGACTAGTTGACTGATATGTATCTTTTCCCATTTTTTTTTTTTAATCGTTGTTTACATTAACTATATGTGGTGGTAAATTTTCTAAAATATGGTCAGTGCTTGAATAGGTTAGATTTATTATTAAGGCAGATTTTAATTTGGTGGGTCTTATTTAAATGTGGGGTGGTGATTATTTAAAGTGGCCTATTGTTAATAAGGAATCAAATTATTTTTTAATTAGGATATAACTTTTGTTGAAAAAGGTTGGTAAATTAATACTATTAGGGGTTAATTATTCAATCAGCTCTTTAATTTAATGTAATTAGTATCTCTTAATTTAATTGAATTAGTATTTCATTTTATTATCGATTAATTTATAGTTTTGTCTTTTTTGTCACCTTTTTTTAATCGTTAAATAAGGTTGATTGGCAAAACATAGAGTGTGATTTGTAGTGTTATTAGACATTTTTTACTACTAACCATTTGTTGGAGCGTGTAGAGTCTCTCTTAGCATTTTTCGGCCTTCTAGGAGCGTTTGATGCGTCTTAGAGGTCCCCAAGACTCATCTTGAGACCATTTTTTAACATGTAACTTCTCTCATTATAGCGTGTGGATTAGTGAATGCATTCTCCATACTCTTACAACAAGGGACTTTCTTCTCTAACGAGAGATAATTTTTTTCACATCAGACTATGTTTTGTTCCCTTGTTCCTTGTTTATGTAATTTTTCTGTTAGTTTATGTCTTAGACATTGCTTCCAAATGAGACTTATTTTGGCCTCCACTCTTGCATGAGTCATCACCTACTACAAGGTGGGTTTTCAATTGTCCCATGTCAAACGAACACTACCTTTGTGATCAACCCACTAATTCTAAAGTTCCACAAACTAGTGGGTTATCAATGTTCTTGGGTACTGTATTACATACAAATGAATTCTTGAGTAAGTCTTACATCTTACAAAATTATGTGTATTATTGCACCTTTATTTTCATGCATTATAGATGCGTTATCGGCTGAGTCTGATGTCCATTTGAGAGTGTGTTTTTCATTTTTGACTCTACTACACTTATTTATCTTCTTACATTTGCACCATGGAGATTAGTTTTCCCAAACCTACACTTCATAGGACCATTTCTTCATTACATCCTCCACATATTATTATGGGTAGGGATAACTATGAACTATGGAATTTGAGCGTGGAGTGTTTTCTTATTCACGAAGACCTTTATATCTACTTCTATGGATAATTACCTAATCCCATTTATCTTGATCAGAGTGAAAACTGGTTTTCCATTTGTAGCATTGTCATTGGTCAATTATTGATTTACATTACCAGTCCTCTTCACCTTCGTGTGGTTCACATGGATTGTCCTCTCACTATTTGGAGCTTTCTTCAACTCTTTTTGGAGACCCTTCAGAGACTGTCGTTGTTACTTCACCTACTCATATAGTTATCTCTTCTCCATTTTTAGACTCAATTGTTTCTATCACTAACAACAAGGATATTTATTCTAGTTCTGATGATGAGTGTAAATATGAGGACTTCTATGCTCCTCTATAAAACCATTTAGATACTTTTGACATTTCTCCATTCTCAAAAGACATCAGGCAGTCTTATTCTTAGCTTCATACTCTCATTACATCTACCTCATTTCCACTTCTAGTGTGTGAGGATTTCTTTACTCTTCCTCCTTTATGTGTTGACGATTCATACTTATTAGGCATCATTATTCTATTTATTGAGCCCCACCCTCTTGGGATGAGTATTTACCAAACCTTAGTTGTCTCTTCGTAGTTCCTACTTGTGATGCAGTACAGGGAGTTTATCATCATTTTATAGGTGTTTGGGAGGTGTCCTTCATATCCTTTGTTGGGAGTTACCCCTTTGGGACTCTTATCACTTCCATTTATTTAGAGACCATTATTGATCCAACTTTTCTTAAAGATACTCATTCTAGTATTGTGGGGGTTGTTACTTTTCCATTACTTCACTTGGCCATCATTTTGGTGGATTTTCCTCTCTCATAATTGTTTATATTTATATCTTCATGGAGTTACCTTTATCTCTTTTAGACTTACTTCTCAAACCTATGTTACATTTCCATGGACCAGATTCGAATTTTTTCATACTACTGCAATATGCTTCCTTCACGAAGTGGTCAGACTTCCAGAAATCCAATTTTTTCCTCGCTAATGGAAGTAACATTATTTGATGCTGATGAATCATTTTCAGCCTACAAGTGGAAGAACACATAATTTAAAATCTTCTTAGATACATCATAGAGTTGCAAACTTCGATCCATTGTAAGATTTTGTACCGAAACCTTTACTAAGGCCAAATATCCTTTCTTGTGCTCTCATCGTGGGTGAGGTCCACTGTAGCTTCTCATCTTTTCTTATCTCACATATGTCTTTCCCCTTTTCCCTTCTCCTTCTTCAAGAGATATTTTAGTTTTTACATGGGTACCTTATAAGGCCTTTAGTTTCGAGAACTCAATTGACGCATATCTCTTAGGTGGTTTACAGGTTTCTTTTATCTCTTATAAGTGGAAATTTTTCCTTAGGATTTTAACTCCATTACTTAAGATCTTTATTATACAGGGGTACCTCATCAAGCCTAGTTGTCGGGACCCATTTCCATTCTCCTCTACTTCTTTTCCATAAATATTGTTATTTTTACATGGGTACCTTATAAGGATTTAGTTTTCAGACCTTATTTAACATCTAGCAACACTCCATAGGAGGTTTCCTGGCCATTTTCATAGATCAGGGCACCCAGATCTCATACTAGGGTGCCCATAGGATCCACTATTTCTCTCCAGTTGCCCCAGTTTAGCCAGACACTCCATATCTAAAATTTTTAAGGATCCTATGCAAAGGTTTCCTCCTCTTGCTGATTCATTCTCCACTTCGATACAATATCACAACATCATTGAATCAACTAAGTCCTTTTTAACCGTCTTTGCACATTAGGGTTTCATAATCTATTGCCTATTTTTCTTGAGTATATTTTCTACATTTTTATATTCGTTTATTTATTGCTCCCATAACATTAGATTACTATTATCTCTCAAAAGTTCACCCTGTAGAGAGATGACTGTAGGTGTTCTAAGATTGCTCTGGATCTCTCTCTATTGTAGATACAATGGAAACACCTTAGATCTATGGGTATACATATTGTTGAGATGAGTCTCTGGTATCAAGGCCGGTTCCTTCTTGATGTATTGTAAACTATTTTTTTGGGGTTTTGATGGTAAAAAGATGACCCTAAATGAACTGAAAAATTGGGGTGATACACAAAATTTTTTGAGGGGTTTGATTGAGTACATGCACAAATGAATAGTTTTCAACAGAATATTAAGGTAGACACTTGATGTATTAAAGGAAAATTTCACAATAATATTGCTAAGATACACATGCACACTAATACCATGCGAAAATTACTAAATTTTGAATAGGGTAGGATGATTAACAAGAGAATTTGACATTCAAAAGGATTAATAAGACATATGCAAGACTACAAAATATTGGAAACGCATAATATAATTCTTATTCAAAGGGTAAAACTGGAAAAATCTGCTTCAACACTCCTATGTCTAAAATTTCTCCCCCTTTTTGTGCTTTACCAATGCACACAATATATAGCAAAAATTAATCCTGCCACCCTTCCTAAATATAGACTAAAAATTGTACTCACACATGTATCCTATTTTTATCCTTTATCCTGAATAAATAAAGGAATAAAAATAAGCATGCTAATACAATAAGGCATTAATAGCCTTATTTACAAAAATACAAATCAATGAAACTGCAGTTGACTGTTCTATTTTTAATAAAGTACGGTGAATATTTTTTCTAATAATAAAATTTTCTTAATGAACAAGTCTTCTCCAATACATGAAGACTCTGTGTTTTAGTTAATGATGTGACATCTGTAACTTGATCCACTTACAATTGCAAAAATAGTATTTTAAACTGCCTCTTGGATGCACATGTAAAAATTAATTCAATTCCATATCACCCATTATGGGGATCATTTTGAGCACATGTGCAATAAAATAATACTCTTATGTTCATTTAAATTAAGTTAATAGGCCTCCAAAAAGAGCTCCTTGTACTCTAATGTTGACCTCTTTTTGTCTTCTTGTGGTCATATGAAGAATTTTACTTTTACACATAACGCTATTGTCTACTTCATAAAATTCCAACTGTGAGGAGCATTGTGACGTGAACACTTGTCTTCATTTTGGATTTGACCACCTTTGTTGACTTGGTATATTATTATGATTTAAAATTAACAAGGGGTCATTTTTGAAATAATGACATACTATACACTCGATCACCTTTTTTATTATCATTACATAGTATATACTTGGCCACCTTTTTTTATTTTCAGTACATGGTATATACTTGGTAGTATTTGATATTTTTTCATATGTTTAGGACCTTGACCAAGGTCACTGCAATGATTCTTTTAATAATGTGGGCCGGCCCCCTTCCCACGGTGGCTCACCCTTTGAGATTTATCTATGGAATTCACTAATGTTGGGTAAGATTGGGATCATGTTCGAGTTATTTCTTTTTGATGAAGGCCTTCGATATTATTTGATTGGTCCTTGGAATTTGATCTTCTATATCTTCAATTAGGTTTTTGACATGGCATTTAATATGGTCGGTGACATTGGGCATGGTTTTCACTTAGAATTTGGCAAATGGTTTACGATCATTGATCTGATGTAACTGTTGATCTCGCACCATTGATCTATAAGCATATGCATTTAAATTAATTGTGGGTTTCATACTCTCATTACATCTACCTCATTTCCACTTCTAGTGTGTGAGGATTTCTTTACTATTCCTCCTTTATGTTTTGATGATTCATACTTATTAGGCATCATTCTTCTATTTATCGAGCCCCACCCTCTTGGGATGAGTATTTACCAAACCTTAGTTGTCTCTTTGTAGTGCCTACTTGTGATGTAGTACAGGGAGATTATCATCATTTTATAGGTTTTTGGGAGGTGTCCTTCATCTCCTTTTTTGGGAGTTACCCCTTTGGGAATCTTATCACTTCCATTTATTTAAAGACCATTACTGATCCAACTTTTCTTAAAGATCCTCATTCTACTACTGTGGGGGTTGTTACTTTTCCATTACTTCACTTGGCCATAATTTTGGTGGATGTTCCTCTCTCATAATTGTTTACATTTATATCTTCATGGAGTTACCTTTATCTCTTTTAGACTTACTTCTCAAACCTATGTTACATTTCCATGGACCAGATTCAAATTTTTTCATACTGCTGCAATATGTTTCCTTCACGGAGTGGTCACACTTCCAGTAATCCAATTTTTTCCTCCCTAACGGAAGTAACATTATTTGATGCTGATGAATCATTTTCATCCTATAAGTGGAAGAACACATAATTTAAAATATTTTTAGATACATTATAGAGTTGCAAACTTCGATCCATTGTAAGATTTTGTACCGAAACCTTTACTAAGGACAAATATCCTTTCTTGTGGTCTCATCGTGGGTGAGGTCCACTGTAGCTTCTCATATTTTCTTATCTCACATATGTCTTTCCCCTTTTCCCTTCTCCTTCTTCAAGAGATATTTCAGTTTTTACATGGGTACCTTATAAGGCCTTTAGTTTCAAGAACTCAATTGACGCATATCTATTAGGTGGTTTACAGGTTTCTTTTATCTCTTATAAGTGGACATTTTTCCTTAGGATTTTAACTCCATTACTTGAGATCTTTATTATACATTGGTACCTCATCATGCCTAGTTGTCGGGACCCATTTCCCTTCTCCTGTACTTCTTTTCCATAAATATTGTTATTTTTACATGGGTACCTTATAAGGATTTAGTTTTCAGACCTTATTTAACATCTAGCAACACTCCATAGGAGGTTTCTTGGCCATTTTCATAGATCAGGGCACCCAGATCTCATACTAGGGTGCCCAGAGGATCCACTATTTCTCTCCAGTTGCCCCAGTTTAGCCAGACACTCCATATCTAAAATTTTTAAGGATCCTATGCAAAGGTTTCCTCCTCTTGCTGATTCATTCTCCACTTCGATACAATATCACAACATCATTGAATCAACTAAGTCCTTTTTAACCGTCTTTGCACATTAGGGTTTCATAATCTATTGCCTATTTTTCTTGAGTATATTTTCTACATTTTTATATTCATTTATTTATTGCTCCCATAACATTAGATTACTGTTATCTCTCAAAAGTCCACCCTGTAGAGAGATGACTGTAGGTGTTCTAAGATTGCTCTGGATCTCTCTCTATTGTAGATACAATGGAAACACCTTAGATCTATGGGTATGCCTATTGTTGAGATGAGCTCTGGTATCAAGGTCGGTTCCTTCTTGATGTATCCTAAACTATTTTTTTGGGGTTTTGAGGGTAAAAAGATGACCCTAAATGAACTGAAAAATTTGGGTAATACACAAAAATTGTTGAGGGTTTTGATTAAGTACATACACAAATATCTAAGCATGGATTGTGAATGCAAAAATGAATAGTTTTCAGCAGAATATTAAGGTAGACACTTGATGTATTGAGGGAAAATTTCACAATAATATTGTTAAGATACACATGCACACTAATACCATGCAAAAATTACTAAATTTGGAATAGGGTAGGATGATTAACAAGATAATTTGACATTAAAAAGGATTAATAAGACATACATAAGACTACAAATTATTGGAAAGACATAATATAATTCTTATTCAAAGAATAAAACTGGAAAAATCTACTTCAACACTCCTATGTTTAAAAGTTCTCCCCCTTTTTGTGCTTTACCAATGCACACAATATATAGCAAAAATTAATCCTGCCACCCTTCCTAAATATAGACTAAAAATTTTACTCATACATGTATCCTATTTTTATCCTTTATCCTGAATAAATAAAGGAATAAAAATGAGCATGCTAATACAATAAGGCATTAATAGACTTTTTTACAAAAATACAAATCAATGAAACTGCAGTTGATTTTTCTCTTTTGAATAAAGTTGGGTGAATATTTTTTCTAATAATAAACTTTTCTTAATGAGCAAGTCTTATCCAATACATGAAGACTCTGAGTTTTAGTTAATGATGTGACATCTGTAACTTGATCCACTTACAATTGCAAAAATAGTATTTTAAACTGCCTCTTGGATGCACATGTAAAAATTAATTCAATTCCATCTCACCCATTATGGGGATCATTTTGAGCACATGTACAGTAAAATAATACTCTTATGTTCATTAAAATTAAGTTAATAGGCCTCCAAAAATATCTCCTTTTACTCTAATGTTGACCTCTTTTTGTCTTCTTGTGGTCATATGAAGAATTGCACTTTTGCACATAACGCTATTGTCTACTTCATAAAATTCCAATTGTGAGGAGAATTGTGAGGTGAACACTTGTCTTCATTATGGATTTGACCACCTTTGTTGACCTGGTATATTATTATGATTTAAAATCAACAAGGGGCCATTTTTGAAAAAATGACATACTATACACTCGATCACCTTTTTTAGTATCATTACATAGTATATACTTGGCCACCTTTTTTTATTTTCAGTACATAGTATATACTTGGCGGTATTTGATATTTTTGCATATGTTTAGGACCTTAACCAAGGTCAATGCAATGATTCTTTTGATAATGTGGGCTGGCCCCCTTCCCACGGTGGCTCACCCTTTGAGATTTATCTATGGAATTCAGTAATGTTGGGTAAGATTGGGATCACATTCAAGTTATTTATTTTTGATGAAGGTCTTCGATATTCTTTGATTGTTCCTTGGCCTTTGATCTTCTATACCCTCAGTTAGGTTTTTGACATGGCATTTAATATGGTCGGTGACATTGGGCATAGTTTTCACTTAGAATTTGGCAAATGGTTTACGATCATTGATCTGATGTAACTGTTGATCTTGCACCGTTGATCTATAAGAATATGTATTTAAATTAATTGTGGTTAAACTTCCCTAAATTTGGAACATGCTGAAGGGATTCTTGAAACCTTTCCGACGGTATGTTAAACTTCAGAATTGGATTTCGTATGCAAATTCTATCGCCGGTCAAAGTTAAGGTGGTAAACGGGTCAACCCTAGTCAACAGGTCAATAAGTGGACCAATGACAAGGTTATACGTGGCAGTTGGCGACAAGGAAAAATTGATGCTCTTGTATGTTTCAAAATCAAGTTCCATGGTATAGAGCTCGTTTCGTAAGATTTATGGACGCATTTTGAACAGACCAAATCTGAGTTTGTATGCGAAAGATATGCATAGTCAAAGTTGTGGTCAAATGATGAGGTGACACACTCTGACATGGACTAGTGGCATATTATGGGCGTGAACACTTGGCAGGTTTGTAGTGGCTTTAGGATTTAAAATAATAATAATAATAATAATCTATTTAATCCATTCCACTTGAATAAGCCTAAATCCCATGGGATAAGAAGATTTTGTGGCCAAAAAGCTATTTAAAGGCTTATCCTATCCCTTTCCCACTAAATGTGGGGTCAATGGCTAAATTGGGTGCCTAAACCTATGGAAGGGGGATTTGAACCCTTGACCTATGCCAAAATATTTATCAACCTTACCAACCTGCCACTTTTTAGAAACTGATAGAACATGAGATCACTTCTATTTAAAGGGACTTTTTGGTAGGTTTGTGGATGGACAATGAAGGACCATTTTGCAGAGATCACCATTTTCGAGGCACTTATGGTATGAAATTTTCCATGGTTTAGAAAGAAAATTTGTTCTGAATTCTGAGAGCTTTCCATAAATGTAATTTTTGTCAAAATAAGTGTTGTATATTTTCATGTGCAGGTGTTTTCCCATCGCAGTTTCAAAGAACAAGCATGAGGAGCAGGTAGAGATCTATATTTTCCAACCACTTCTAGGTCCCGAATAAGGACATGGAGTAAAAAGGGAAGTTTTTCACAATTTCCTCTAGTTTCCATAAATAGAAACCTATTTTATGTAGGTGTTGTATATTTCAATTTGTAGATGTTTTTCGAATGTAATTTCACAAGGAAACTATCAATGAAAATATTGTAAGGGCCACAGATGGACTTGGGAACATTTCTTGGTAAATTCCAGAGTTCCAAGATGTTTGAATCAACTCATTTGTAGGTATAAAATTATGTTAAGTCAATAGTGAAGGGATATTGTACTTCATTGGGAAATAATAGATCAATTCTCTTTTCGAGAATCCAGAGACGTAGGCATTCGGGTGAACTAACTTCATCATCAGTTTTATGAGTTGTGGATGTTGATTTCATTCAGTTTAGAAGCTTTTGATCACATAAAATTTCAACTTTTGATTAATTTTATTAATTGATAAAATAAGCAACAAATTGGAGTAAAGGGATTGAAGGGAAACTTTAGTATCCATAACCCACAATCAGGCATTGAATGCACTTTCAAATTTTGGAATCATGAATTCAGATTGAGTGCATTATAAAGTCAACTTGTGAATTAGTTTAATTGGTTTTGTAATAGATTCAGTATATTCACCTAAGTTGAAAATTAAGGATTAATTGATCATTTGAAAGAGTTTAAGTTTGGGTTTTCAAGAACACCCATAATTGATAAAAAAAGGAACTCTTGATCAAGTTGAAATCTTTTAATATAATCATCTGAAAATTTTCTAAGTACTTTTGAAAAATCTAAGTACCATTTTCAGATCAAGTTTGGTATCAGAGTCGGTTTAGCTCTTGATTTGCTTCAATTGATTTGATTTAGTATTGGTTTTTACATTTTGGCTTGATCTTTCATTGGTAGTGTGTAAAGTTTAGAGGAACATGTGTGCAGGAATCATGGGTAAGATGTCCAACAAGACCAAGTTTGAAGAACTTGAAGCATGTAATCATCATATTCAAGAAGAGAATGCCTTCCTGAGATGTTAGGTGTTAACTCTAGAGGAGAAACTTGACACATTAAACAGAGGGCTGTAATCCAAAAATGAGCTCTTAATGGTGTTGCAGATTGAAGGACCTAAGAAAGAGGTACCTATTACGATTGATGCATCAACTATGAAAGATGAGTGCACAATAAGTATGAAAACACTTAATTCCTCTCCCAAAGCTAAGTTAGATTTAGAAAGTGTGCTTGGTGAATTTGAAAAACACACTAAAGGTATAGGATCTAAGCTTTTAAGTAATATGGGTTTTAATGGAATTGGCCTTGGTAAAAACAACCAAGGCATAACTAACCCAATCTTGGTAGAGGAAAGGCCTCGACATGTAGGAACTGGGATATGCTAGTGCAGGGAAAAGGTGATTGGAAGAGAGTTCCAAATCAGCTGGAAGAAGATAAGCTTCTAACAACCAATTGTCATCCACGCTAGCATCAGGAGGTTCATCCTCATCAGGAGGATCTAGTAAGAATTCACCACGAAGAGTTATATAAATCCCTCTGCCTTTTGTTTACCAAGGTTCTAAAAAGAAAGGTAAAAAAATGATCCCTTATCTACACTGGAAAATTTTGGCTATGATTTTCAAGTAATGTTGAATAGTTACCCTTGTACATTTTGTGGGTCGCCTAACCATTGTGTGGCCAAATGTAGGAAATGAAGTCCATATTGGAAAAGATTGAGAAAATGCATTCTCCTAAACCTAGCTCGGCTAAGAATAGTGAAGGTAAGGTCCCTAAAAATGTGGATCCTAAAAAAGTGGATAAGAGATTTTGTGGTCACTGTAAGAAACCAGGTCATGAAATTGAAAAATGTTGGAAGTTACATCCAGAACAAAAATTAAATTTTGTTAAAAAGGATCACAATTTTAAACCAACTATTTTGACCACTTCAGTGGCACATGTAAAAACTGAATTGAATCAACCCCCTAAACAGGACAGTACCTGTTGAGTAAGGTAGATAATCAGTTTATGATTTTATGTTTGCATAGTTGATTTGTGGAATACATGCAAACTAACCAAGTAGTTTTGGAAATCCTGTTGAATTGTGAAAGGGATAAGTACCAAATTTATTTTTCTACTTTGGAGTTGGTGAAGTATCCTGGGTGCAGAGGAAATAATCAGGTGACAGGTTTAAAATACTTGATGTAATTTTCTTTTTTGATGGTTTTACAACTTCATCTTTCAGCAACATTTATAGTTCAATGGGCATGATCATTGGTCAGATTTCTATATTTGGATTGTAGTTAGGATGATGTTATTGTGTAATTTTTGGCATGTAGGCATTGTTTGTAAGTAGTACAACTTATACTAAACTCTTTGTTTACTATGCATGATAATTGCACGAGTGTAAGTCTTATAGATAGGCTTAATATTTGTAACTATCAGATATAGTTGCAAATAATATGTACAAGTTTTTTACACTAACAAGTTGTGAATGCATGTTACATTTGCATTGCTGACAGTGGTGAGTGCAAGATCAGGATGTACGGAAAAGAGAATATGGCCAGTTGTTACAGTGTCATATCAATTGTACAGTATAAGCCATGGGTGAAATTCCTTTTATTGGTTTTTAATTATTGCAATATTTTGGAAAACATTACCATGCTATAAACTGAAGTTCTATGTTTGTATTATGCAGAGAACGTGTGTACAGTTTCAACAGAGTGAATTTCCATTTGAGGTCAAAATGGTCTTACTAGGGAGGAGTGATCCGGAGGATTTTTCACTATGCAAATCTTCCCTAAACTTTTGTAAACCTAGACCATGATGAAGGGATTCTCGATGCCTTTCTGACAGGTATGCTGAACTTTAGAATCGATTTCGTATGCAAATTCTATCGCCGGTCAAAGTTAAGGTCGTAAATGGGTCAACCTAGTCAACATGCAATAAGTGGACCAATGATAAGGTGACACGTGGAAGTTGGTGACAAGAAAAAATTGATGGTTTCCTATGTTTCAAAATCAGTTCCATGGTATAGAGCTCATCGCAAGATTTCTGACGCATTTTGAACGGACCAAATCTGAGTTCGTATGCGAAAGATATGCATAGTCAAAGTTGTGGTCAAATGATGACGTGACACACTTTGACATGGACAAATGGCATATTATGGGCGTGACACTTGGCAGGTTTGTAGTGGATTTGGATTTAAAATAAAAATATATATACATTTAATCCATTCCACATGAATAAGCCTAAATCCCATGGGATAAGGAGGATTTTGTGGCCAAAAAGCTATTTAAATGCTTATCATATCCCTTTCCCACCAAATGTGGGGTCAATGGCTAAATTGGGCACCTAAACCTATGGAAGGGGGATTTGAACCCTTGACCTGTGCCAAAATACTTATCAGCCTTACCAACCCGCCACTTTTTAGCAAGTGATAGAACATGAGATCACTTATATTTAAAGGGACCTTTTTAGTACGTTTGTAAATGGACAGCGAAGGACCAATTTGCAAAGATCACCATTTTCGAGGCACTTATATGTCTAAATTTTTCCATGGTTTAAAAAAAATTTGTCTGAATTCCAAGAGGTTTCTAGAAATGTAAATTTTCTTATCGGAACAATATTTTCCTGTGTAGGCGTTTTTCCATCATTTTCACATAACAAGCACGAGGAGCAGACATAGATCTGCATTTTCCAACCACTTTTGGTCCGAATCAGGCCATGGAGTAAAAAGGGAAGTTATTCATAATTTCCTCTAGTTTCTAGAAATGTAAACCTCTTTTATGTAGGTGTTGTATATTTCAAGTTTTAGACTTTTTCGAATGTAATTTCATAGGAAACTATCAGTGAAAATACTGCTAGGGGCCATGGATCAACTTGGGAATGTTTCTGGTAAATTATAGAGTTCCAAGAGGTTTGAATCATGCTCATTTGCAGGTATAAAGTTATGTTAAGTCATTAGTGAAGGGATATTGTACTTCATTAGATTTTAATAGATCGATTCAGCTTTCGATGAATCCAGAGACGTAGCCATTCTGGTGAACTCCATTATCAAGTTCTTGTGTTGTGGATTTGATTTCAGTTTTTAGAAGATTTTGATTAGATAAAAACATTATTTCATCTTTTGATTTGATTTTATTAATTGATAAAGTAAGCACAAAACTAGAGTAAATGGATTGAAGTTGAAATTTCAGTATCCATAACCCACAACAGATAATAAATGCTCTTGTTTGAAATTTTGGACCCCTAATTTCATATTGAGTGCATTTTCCATAATTGTAACTTGTGATTATTTTATTTGGATTCCTGTGATAGATTCAGGAATATTTCACTTAACGTCAGAAACCTTATAGGTTTCAATTTGTAGGGTGTTTTGGAAGACCCTTTCCACCTTTTGGGGTTTTTCAAGGTGCTCGACCCATAATTGATAAAAAAGGTACTCTCTGATCAAGTTGAAATCCTCTAGTTTCCATCTTTGTGTCGGGGTTTCATACTTTTGATGCTTAAACATCCTCACTTCCGCAGTGTGTTAGGTTTTCATTGATGCTTAGCATGTCTTGACTTCTAACATACACTCCTTTGTGTCAGGTTTTCAAAGGTGGTTTGCAAGTTTCAAAATTTGAACTGTGTGGTGGGTTTGTGCACTTGTCTAACAAACTTTCAAGCCTGATTTTTCTTCCAGAAATCATCAAGGCATTTCTTCTTCGAGACTCCTCATGTCAGACCCTGGTCAGTCTAAGGATAAGTCAGGAAAGATGAAGTATGAATATCAGAAGATGGAGTCTTCTTCTTACATAAGCTGTAATTATGATATTCAGTACATAGAGCTTGGTAATATAGATATGGAGGACTTCTGGAAGAGAATTGAGGATTCTTCTCAGAATTCTTGGATGAATTCAATAGCTGGCAATGGTCTCCCTCTTGCAGCAAGATTTCCAATATCATCTCAATGCCCTGAATTCATCTTGGCTTGTGCTTCCCACTATGACTCAGCCTCCCGCTTAGTAAGAAATCAAGAAGGAGATCCTATAGTGAAATTAGATGGAGGTTATTTTGATCAACTCCTAAGGTTGCCTGACTTTGTGGAGTATGTTGATTTAGACCATAAATCAGCACAAAAGGCCTGGAAAAAATATCAGGAAGACTACGTCAAGCATGTAAACAAGAAGTTCTTGATCAAGGGTAAGCCAACTATTTCTAGGTTTGCCAAGTTGGTCCTTAGAAGTGATTTATTATTGAAATCGGTGATATCGTGAGCCTGCTGAGTCGGTTAGTTGGGCTCCTAGAGTCAAAAGAATTCCAAGGGTGGATGTACCTGTTCATGGTCATCATAAAGAAGAATGACCAAGGGTTTGATTGCAGGTAATCTAATAAGTGACGAGATAGACCCCCAAATGAAAACAGTCTTTTCTACTAGTAAGTTTTATATGATGTCATATGTCACCTATGTAGCAGCAGGAATGAGGAACTACCTAGGGCTAGATGCAAAGGGAAACTGAGATATATATTGGTACTTCCATTAGATAATAATAAAAGGGTCTGAAGACCAATATAGAAGAGTGAACGACACCTTCTTATATGAAAACGTTTGTAGGTTGGATCCTGATATGAGGAAGAGAAGGGTTTTTGACGAAGCATGGGATGAAGTGTCAAAATGGGGTTGGATTTTCTTGCAATTCAAGAAGTTTACTTATCTTCAAGTGGTAAGGTTCCAAGGTAACCCTTTCCATTTTCCTAGGTTCTAGGGTGACAAATTGATCCTCATTAAGTTAGCCAGACAATTATTGGATTTTCAACAAATTCCAACAAAATAGGCACAAAGCCACCATCTCCTTCCCTATTTCCATTGGAAGGTATACATGCTCTATCGTGGTTAAGGCCAAGAATGTGGTGTATGAGCTTCTAGAAAAATTGAAGAAATATATGAAGCTTAGGGAGGGATTCGACATCAGAGGAGTCCTCAAGTCATATGGAACCTTGTACCTACATGTGCCCAATGTGGAAGATATCTAGGTTGATCTTTAGGATGAATTTGCCATCCGAAGAAAAGACAACAGTAGACTGACACTTGAAGAAATTCAGATGTTAGATCTTGCTGATATCCTCGAAGGAACCATGGATAATCAAAGTGTCCTGGACACCAGGTACAAATAATCGGATGGAGACCAATATGGATTCCCAACCATCAATTGGTTTGTTGCTGAAAAAGCTTTTATTGCTTAAAGAGTTGATTAGACTCTTGTCTGTACCAAGGCATGGCTCATTTCTTTGGGAATGAGCTATAAGGAAAATAAATTTTCAAAAATAGCTACTTTAGAAGAGGCAAGATATCAGCAGGGTGATGATATCATTGATTTCAATAATAAAATCTAAGGGAGAGAGGGAAGAGGATAAAATCCCTACCAAGAGGTAGATTAAATTTAAGTTTGTCAGAAGAGGAGAAAAGCAAGGAGCTGAATCATCTACCACTCCTTCACAAACAGTTGAGTTACTAGAGTCACCTCCTCCACCAGAACAAGGAAAAATTCCTTGATAAGATAAGGTTGGTCAACCTCTTGTTTCTCCTTTCGATGATTTCTCATCAAAAGTAAGTCTCTCTCTTTCTTCTCAAGCTTTGACTCTAGAATATTTACCTCCTCTCTCCCAATATTCCTCACCTCATATTTCTACGCCACTTTCATCAGCCATGGCCAACATCTTCTCTGACCTCTTAGCTCTCTCTATTGAACCTAAGATGGCCATAGATATGCCTCCTCCTTCAGCACCTTCATTCCCTGAATCTATCCCCACAGTCACCACACTTGCACTCATCACTACTCCACAAGTAAACCTTCCTCCACCTAAAGATACAACCATGACACCTCCGATAGGAGGAAATTCTTCCATTGTACCTCAATGGTTGGTTGATTAGACTCTAAGGAAGAGGAAGGTGATTATTTCCCCTACCATCCTTTGAATTTAGTTCACTCAAGGCTTGAGAAACAGGGACGGAAGCCTGTGTATATTTTATTGATCTCAATCAGTAAACAATTACAGAGAATGGGCTGCAATATTTATAGATATTGCACAGCCAAATACATCCGGGAAAATGAGTTGCACAGGTGCAACCAAAAACCAGATTTCACAAGCTTCCAATAACATCCGGGAAGCAAAATTACATAAAGACAAATATATTGTTTATAACAATATAACAATGTGCAAACAGACAAATATGGTTGTTTAACCATATAACAATTTAATCATTAATTATTTAATTAATAAAATTAATTAAATAATCCTACTATGCATAATTAATAATAGGATAATAAAATTTATCCTAACATTCCCCCCCTTAATTGTGCATTGTCTGAAGAGATGAGGAGAGAAATGCTCTGAACAACTCGAACTTGTCACGTGCAAGTGACTTTGTGAAAATATCTGCTCGTTGTTCAGCTGTTGGACAAAATTGAAGCTGGATGTTGTGCTTCAATACATGTTCGCGTATGAAATGAACCTGAACTTCAATGTGCTTTGTTCTCTCGTGAAAAACTGGATTGCGAACAAGTTTGAGAACACCTTCGTTGTCAACATACATGGTGGTCGGTTTGTCCTGTGGTATTCCAAGTCCTTCCAGTATGCGACGTAGCCAAATCGCTTCACAGACAGCTTCTCCTGCAGAACGATACTCGGCTTCTGTGGAAGAGCGAGAAACAAAGTGTTGTTTCTTACTTCCCCATGATATTGGTCCAGATCCCATAAAGAATACAAATCCAGAAGTGGATTTTCTATCATCAATGTTACCTGCATGATCTGAATCCGAATATCCAGTCAAGAAGAAGTTTTCGTTCTTCTTGTATTCTAGACCAAGATCCACTGATCCTTTGAGATATCTCAAAATGCGCTTTGCTGCTTTCCAATGACAAATTTTGGGTTCTTGCATGAACCTGGATAGATAGCTCACTGCAAAGCTGATATCTGGTCTAGTGTAGGTCAGGTAAATGAGACTCCCAATCAGCTGCCGATAGAGAGTGGCACTTACCTCAGGAGATGGATCTGAACGAGATAACTGTAATCTGTTCTCCATAGGTGTAGCAATTGGTGTGCAATCCATCATCCTAAACTTCTCGAGCGTTGTCTTGGTATATTTCATCTGAGAAACAAAGATGTGATTCTCTTTCTGCCATACTTCCAGTCCAAGACAGTAGTGCATAAGCCCGAGATCTGTCATGTCGAATGATCGCTTAAGATCTTTCTTTGTTTCATCAATCATCTTCACTGAACTGCCAGTGATGACTAGATCATCGACATAAACTACAACAATCACCATCTCCCCCCCTTGCTTTTTGAGGTAGAGATTGGGATCGTATGGATTTCTGACAAATCCATGTTGTACGAGATGCTCATCAATCTTGATGTACCATGCCCGGGGTGCCTGTTTGAGGCCATACAGAGATTTCCTGAGTCTGCATACCTTTTCTTCTTGACCAGGTACTACATATCCCTCAGGTTGAGTCATGTAGACTTCTTCTTGCAAATCTCCATTCAGGAAGGCACTTTTTACGTCCATCTGGTGAACTTTCCATCCAAACTGAGCAGCTAGAGCAAAGATCATCCTGATCGTTTTGATCTTAGCTGTGGGAGCAAATGTCTCCTCATAGTCAATGCCTTCTTTCTGTGCGTACCCCTTTGCTACAAGTCTTGCTTTACACTTGTCTACTGTCCCATCTGCTTTGTACTTAGTTTTGAATATCCATCTGCAACCAATGGGTTTCTTCCCTGGTGGAAGATCGACAAGCTGCCAAGTGTTATTCTTCATCACTGATTGATATTCAGAATCCATGGCATCTTTCCAAGCTTTTGACTGTAGGGCTTCCTGGACTGTAGATGGCTCGTCTGTTTCAATAACTCTACTCATCAAAGCAAAGTTAACTTCTTCTCTTGCTTTACTGCGAGTCCGTGGTCCAGGGGTGGATGTATCCGGTGGAGCATCCAGTCTTGCATCTCGTAATGTGCTTGTACACCATTTAGGCATACGTTGAGCTGTTCCCATGGGTTGTGGTCCTATCTGATCAACACCATCATCCCCATCATCACTTTCATCTTCTGAGGGAACATTTGCTTCAGTTTTTACAACTGGTGAAAAATCTACATCTTGCGAGTCCGGAGGAGGAGTCTCTGCTTCCTTCTTCTCGAAAAACTCAACATCTCTGCTTGTGTAGACTTTTCTGGTCTTAGGATCCATCAGTCTGTACCCAAGAGTCTCTTCACTGTATCCAATGAAGATGAGATTTTGTGACTTCATGTCCAATTTCTTTCTGTTCTGTTTGGGTATGTGCATGCTGGCTTTGCACCCGAATACTCTGAGGTGTGCAATGGATGGTTTCCTTTTTGACCATGCTTCTTGTGGTGTAATTCCATCAAGAGCAGTTGTGGGCGCTCTGTTTAACAAATACACTGCTGTTTTTGCTGCTTCTGCCCAAAATGTCTTTGCAAGTTCGGAATCATCGATCATGCATCGCACCATTTCCATGATAGTACGATTTCTTCTCTCAACAACACCATTTTGCTGCGGTGTGTGTGGAGGAGGCATTTGTCGACGAATCCCGTGAGTTTGTAGATAGTCTCTGAACTCATCACTGGTGAATTCCCCCCCTCGATCTGAGCGGAGAGTTCTGATGTGACGACCAGTTTCTTTCTCAACTGCCACTTTGAACTTTTTGAACGTTTCAAAGGCTTCACTTTTCTTGCGAAGACAAAAAATCCACATTTTGCGTGAATAGTCGTCAACACAGAGCATGAAGTACTGGAACCCTGAATGACTTGGCTGCATTGGACCGCACAGATCGGTATGAACCAGGTCAAGTTTTCCATGAGCTCGAAAAGTACTTGTTTGGAATGAAACTCTGTGTTGTTTCCCTGCTAAGCAGTGAGGACACTTGTCTGTATCCTTCTGAAGAGATGGTAGCCCATGTACCATATTGCACCGGCGAAGTGTGTCGAGATATTTGAAACTTACATGACCAAATCTCCTATGCCACAACTGAGCTGAGGTGGAGTTTTTAGCCACGAGTGCTTGATCATTTTTGTGAATGAAATCAAGTTGAAACATTCTTCCCACATTTGAGGCTTTTGCAATTATTTTCGAGCCTCTGGATTTATCTCGAATCAAACACATTTTCTTGCCGGATTGACTATCAAAGTCAATTTTCAGGTTGTGATCTAGGAGTTGACTGACCGAAAGAAGGTTCTTTGTCAACCCAGGGACATATAGAACATCTGATAGTTTGCATTTGCGTGAACCAAGGGGTAGAGAAATGTTTCCAATCCCCTGTACTGTATATGAAGAATCATCTCCCAACGAAACATGATTTTTCGATGGCGTGTCCCTCATTGAAATAAACCAGTCTCTGTGGCCGGTCATGTGTCGAGTGGCTCCCGAATCAACATACCAGACTTCACTAGATGACGTGGATGGTTCACTTGATCGAGCAGTGAACAAGAAGTCTTCATTGTCTGACTGATCTTGTTGCTCAGCAATATTACCTTGCTGGTGGGGTCTTCTTTTCCAGTTCCCCTTTTTCTGCCCGTGATAATTGTTTGAATGTCCCTTGTAAGTTTGTTGTTGTTGAGGTCCAGCATTGCTTGATGAACCTTTCTTATATGTGTTAAACCAACATTCTTGCAAGTCATGTCCTCTTTTGCAAATGGGACATCGCTTCTTCTGTTGATTGTCCCCATGATACTGATTCTGATGTGGGGACTTCTGATAGGATTTAGGTTTTCCTTTACCTTTTCCTTTCCATTTTTGATGTGAAGACAGTGCCTGCTCCTCTTCATCATCCTTGTTGTGCATTGCTTCCTCTTGTTGCAGTAGGTTTACTAACTTGTCAAAACTAATTGTCGTATCTGACAAGTTTAGAGTTGTGACAAAAATTCGGTAAGAAGAAGGGAGAGCTCTCAGAACAATGGGAACGAGAGACTCATCTTTGACCTCTTCTCCTAGGGCTAGAAGTGAAGCCCTCAACTCTGCAACTCTTCTTAGGAAGGCTTCAATTTTCTCATTCTGTTTGAATTTCAACGTATGTAACTGACTCTGCAAATTGAGTATGACATTCTTGTTCTTGGCCTCATATATTGTGCTCAGTTTATCCCAAGCTTCTTTTGCTGATGTAGCATCTCGAATGTGGACTTGCACATCGTCGGATACTCCAAACAAGATGATGAGCTTTGCTTTCTGATCTGCTCTATCAAATTGTCGTTGTTGTGTTGCATCCGTTGGTGATCTGGTTAGAGTACCAGTCACAACAGGCCAGATTTCTTCAAACTCAAGCTGTGTCTTGATTTTTGTCTTCCAAGCAGCATAGTTGCTTCCTCTGAGCAATTGTGAATCCGGAAGAAAAAATTTGGGGGCATTGGTGCCCATTTTGCAGAGATCACTGACAGGGTTTGGCTCTTATCACTCCAGGTATAAGGTCTCCCAATCTATATACCGTCAGTCCGATATACCGAACCTTTCTATATACGCGCCCTTCCGATATACCCGTCGGTACGTGGAAGAAGCTCGCCCTTTCTATATACCCGGCGGTACGTGAAAGAGGCGTTAACGTACGTGAAAGAATTCGATACGTGGTACCAAGACAGTACTGATGGGGTCTGTGCGATTATTGACACCGGCTCAAAGAAATATCCTCATACGCGCGCGTAACTTCGCTATATACTCGGATAATTTCTCAGTCCGGATTTATGTCTTGCAATCGTTCACAGACGGATGGGATGGTTCATAGTGTGTGCACTGTGACCTTATTACTCCCCGTCGATTTATAGGGACGATGCCCAGACGACGTTGTTGCAGCTATATTAGGCGTTAAGTGCAGTAGTAGTCGCGACGGCTTTACCCGTAAGCGCTTCCCAGAGGCACTGTATATACCGAACGCTGCGAATGAGATCTAGGATCTCGTGAGTGTTACAGAACCAAATTTACTATTTTTGATTACAATTCTGCCAGTTTCTGAGCAGTTACAAAGTTTTGCAGTTGACTATGGCAACCTGCAAATTAGTACAATATATAATACAATTTGAATGACAGGCAAAAAATTTCAGTTTCGGGGTCCTGGTGACCTCCTGAGCCCTAAATGCTAAAAATTGCAAAAAAATAGCTGAAAATGCAATTTTTAGGTGGGTCTCCTTTTGCAAAAAATGTCTGGAATGAGAAAACAGACCAAATGGGAGAAAAATTTTTTTTTACCCTAAATTAGGGATTCTCCGCTAAATTTAGTTAGTTATAACTAAATTCAAAAAAGCTGCTAAATTTAGCAGTTCTGCCAAAATTTCCGCCAGATGCAAAAGGAGAGTTTTTGAGTGTTTTTTGTGGGATTTGATCCTCAAACCTCTCACTCCTAAGGCACATGCAATAACCAACTTGGCCACTTGGGGCGCTTGGACTATGAAAGGAAGAAATTTGTATTTATTGTCAAATAAATTGACTTACCTCTTGAAAAATGAATGCCACGTGGCGCATGCTGGTGAAGGGGCGTTTTTAGGGTTCTATTTGCCCAAAAAACGGATCTGAGACTTTATTTCTTTGCTCAGGCCGCATTTCTCCTTCCCAGGCCGCGTTTTTTGTGTTGGGGCGCGTTTTTCTCCTTTGGCCGCACTGTTTGGCCGTTTTTTGCGTATTTTTCTCCTTGGGGCGTTTTTTTTACATGCTTGGCCGCATTTTTACTGGGCATGTTTTTTTGCTGTATTCTTTGCCCTGGCCGCGTTTTTTTGATTGGCCGTGTTTTTTTTGCCTGGGCGCGTTTTTTAATTGCTGGCCTTTTTGCCTTTGTACAGGCCGTGGGAGACTAAAAATGGCGCGTTTTTTTGCTTTGGCTGCGTTTTTTTGATTGGGGGCGTTTTTTTTGCTGGGCGCGTTTTTTTAATTGCTGGGGGCGTTTTTTTTTTTGCTGGGGGCGTTTTTTTTTAATTGCGTTTCATTTTTGTTTTTTGCATGTGCAGGCCGTGGGGGATGGAGAAGGGCGCGGGCTTTTTGAGAATGGCTGTTTTTTTTTTTAAGCATTTGCTTGGGGGAGCAAAGGGCACGGGACAGCTCCAAAAAAACATTTTTTTTTTACTTGTGGCCGCGCATGGGACAGAATGGGCACCATGCTTTTTTTTCTTGTCAAAAGAAAAACGCCTCTTTTCTTTTTTTTATATTTTTTTTTGCTCTGTGTATTCTTTTTTTTTTTTTCTTTGCTCTGTTTGTTCACTGCAGGTGCATATACACAGCAAAGCAATCCTCCAAAACAAAATATACCTCTAAATGCAGTAAAATCAAAACCCTGATTGGGAAATTTTTTTTTTTTTTTTAAATTCAATACCTGTAGCAATTTTTGCCTGGTGCTGAGTGCACCAGTGCAAAAAAAAATTTGCCTTCCAAGTACCTGGAAGGAACAGGCTGATGTGGGGGAGGCAGGGATGGGGCTGGGAGTTTGCACGAGGCTGCACAGGCTCTCGAATGCTGCAAATACGTCTCCAATCTCCTCTCTCTCTGCTGCTCTCTCTTCCACACCTTCACAGGGCCAGAATTTCGCTCTGGTACCAAATGTAGATTGAGAAACAGGGACGGAAGCCTGTGTATATTTTATTGATCTCAATCAGTAAACAATTACAGAGAATGGGCTGCAATATTTATAGATATTGCACAGCCAAATACATCCGGGAAAATGAGTTGCACAGGTGCAACCAAAAACCAGATTTCACAAGCTTCCAATAACATCCGGGAAGCAAAATTACATAAAGACAAATATATTGTTTATAACAATATAACAATGTGCAAACAGACAAATATGGTTGTTTAACCATATAACAATTTAATCATTAATTATTTAATTAATAAAATTAATTAAATAATCCTACTATGCATAATTAATAATAGGATAATAAAATTTATCCTAACAATGGCAACAACAGGATTCCACAACAAAAAGGTAATCTTTCAAGATGCACATTTCATATTAAAACACAGTCCACATCAAAACAAAAGTTTTACA
This sequence comes from Taxus chinensis, assembly GCA_019776745.2. Lineage (NCBI taxonomy): Eukaryota > Viridiplantae > Streptophyta > Pinopsida > Cupressales > Taxaceae > Taxus > Taxus chinensis. The sequence goes on along the minus strand of CM034157.1, from coordinate 251,653,549 downwards.
ACCACCTGAAAGATAGAAAACAAAACTTGGTATTCTTCATGAAAGCCAAAGGAGCAAGAAACTATGAGGGATGCTACTTATGCCTCCCCAAAGGTGAAAAGGGTATCACCACCTGAGAATAAACCCACCAAAAATATATAACATTTCAAATCCCTGACATGCCCTTATGCCTCCCCAACCTCTTATGGTACCCCATAATGAGTAAAGAAATGAAAGATATTTCTTTGTAAGGTGGAACTCAAATCCCAACTTCCTCCACATTCATACCTCCCCAAAAAAACTTATGCCTCCCAAAAAAAAACCCCATAGCCTTCTCCTACACCATTCCTATGCCATCTACCCAATATCCCACAAATAATAACAAACATACAAGCATTTACATATTCATAAAAGGGGAAAAGAAGAGAATTTTCAAGAGCCAAGCTTTTACCTCTCCATGATGGAGTTTGTTCCAAGTTCAAACCAACAAGATTTCTAATGCAAAATACTCCAAGAGATCAACAATCTACAAACTTTCAATAATCTCCAATCTTCTCAAAAAGCAAGAGATCTCCAAAACCCTAAAATAAGTCTCCAAAAATGAAGTGATAAAAGTGGAGCAACTGAAAACCAAGCTAAAGAATTCAAATTTATAGAAGAGGCAAGGGAAGAGGATGAGGTGGATGCGAGTGGGATGCCACATCACACATCCTCAACTCCAAGCATAAAATTCAACTTCATTCTCCAATGAATAATCAATAAGTGGGTGAATAATATGACAGTTTTACTTATACACCCAAACAAGCCCACACCCATTAAGGACTAAAATTAAAATATGTAAGAAAAGTGCAATAAATATATTCAATTTGACGTACAAAAATGCATAAAGAAGGGCTAAATTTAACTCTCCAACCATAGGTAAGGTTGGTATATAAATTTAAGAGTCATGGGACAAGTTTAACTTGTCCCAAAAATCTCCGAAATCAGCCTCTAAGGAAAATTTCGAATTTTAAAGAAGATGGAGTGTTTCATACTGTAAAATTGAACTTCCACATCTCTTACACATCACTTACAGATTTCTTACAACACTTTAATTTTAGGCCAAAAAAACTCTAATAATTACTTTTTTATGATCAAATTTGATTAATTAATTTTTAACAATATTATTACTCACATTAATTAACACACCATTTACTAAATAAGGAAAGGGGTCAAAGCATTACAAAATAAAAGACATGCAACATTAAACCAAGGAAATTAAATAAAAGAAACATAAAACCCCTTGCTCACATTTAAAGGTGATCCCCCCCATGGGAGTCCCTGACAACAATCAAACACGCACAAATATAATAAAGTTTTCATGGTGACCTTGTTGAATTCATATAGAATTCCAAAGTGGTTGGTCTCTAATCCCCCAATGTGCATTGTGATATTTTAACCTGCAAATCAAAAATAGCTCCTTTTGCCTAATGGCCACATCAAAACATCCAAATGAATATAATATACTTCCAAAGTCATTAATATATATGTTAATCACAACAATCATCAAGTCAATCAACAGTGTCACTTAAAATTTCATCAACAACTATATCATCATCAATTTTAATTCAATTTTCATTTTCTATGTCTACTCAAAATATCCAAATATGACATGTCAAGCATTGTATCAACATCAATATAAAATGTCTCTAATAATCCACATGCATCATATATGAATCAAATCAACCATAGTCCATGATCTCTAATATCTAATATCATACCAACTCAAAAGCTATAGTAATGTCCATAATTATAGTCGACAGTATCATAATCAATAACAAAAGGTGTCGAAGGGAAGTGGGCACTATATTTCGTGCTCATTATTTATCTCTTGTGAGGTATGTGCTCATCGGTTTGGAGTATTATCTAGCTCTTTTCTTTGCAAGAAAACCTTATGTGATGAGGTTTGGGTTCTTGGTCATTTTTCGAAGGCCCTGGTTGGAGTTCAGGGCTCTAAGTTATATCTTGTATGCCATTTTCTTGATTTTTGCATAACCAATTTTTTGTCTCATCATTTTAATTTTGACTATGGAGAATTTTATGAGCCACAAAAAGAAGGCCTTGATCTCTGTATACTACCCCTTCTGTTATGCATTATATAGTTGTCATTGTTGAGAAGGTAATACTTCATCTTCAAACTCTGTAACTACCTTTCCCTTGTTGTTTCAACTTTATTAAAACTAACACCTCAAGAACCTTGTGTTTCTTTTCATTTTCTGGTGTAAGCTTGATCTCTGAGCTTTGAAAATTATTTAGGTCCTCTACTCTTTTGTGAGATATACCTGATAAATTATTACTTGATATTCTCCCTGCTGGAGAGATGAAACATGGTCACCATCCTTCTGGTAAGTCGAGATTTGTCTTACTTCATGGCTCGAGCAATGGTTTCATTATTTATTCTCTTCACAATATTTAATATTTTGAGAACTCTACATTTTTAATGTGAATGCTATTTATTGAGACCGTTTGATCTTGGCCTTCTGTTACTAGTTGTTTACTTTGTTGGATAAGTTAATATCTACTTTCCATTGCTTGATGTTGAATTTTTCAAAGCTTTTTGGATTCTGAGGATTAAGTTTGCTTTTACTCGCTCCTTATGGAGTCTCTGACTTGCTGTGGAGCTTGAAAATGCTTTGTTTTTTAACAACCCAGAATGGGTATTAATATTTTGATAGAAAGTATTATATTTTTGGAAATTTTTTGATCTAGTTATTACCGTCTAATTTTGATATCATCGAATATAGAATTTTAACTTGAGGGATTAACCGTGTATCTTTTAGGTCTTGAGATTGTGTGCATAAAAAAATAAAGTCTACCATGAATTAGAGCTTGAGATCATTTTATTCAGGCCCTTTGCAACATCTGACTTGTTGTGTTATGTCCATGAAATGGGATTGAGTTTTCTGATTCTTCAACTCTTTCTCACTTTGTAACTTTCAAATATTTCTTTCTAACTAGTTGTAGATATTATTCTGTGCTTAGAAATTGACTATGAAATATTTTATTCCCGTATTTCAACTATTCTATTGCATACTTGAAGAGAAATAGATTTATACGGTATTGTTTCTGAGCCTAAAATGTTGTTGCAACCTCCAGGCTTTGTATATCTTACCAATTGAACACTCGAAGTATGTTGTTTGTGAATATATCATTTGGTTGTGTTGTTATGAAAATTAACCATTCATTATCACTTAATTATATGGCTAAACCCTTGATCTCATGTAGTGATGTTGCTTCTTCAATTATACTGTAGGTGACATCTTCCATTGCTTGAAATCTTGCATATGTATTTTTGTGCTTTTTCTCCTCAACTACTCTCTTAAGATAGTTACTTAAAATACTATCCATACCCAAACTAGGGTTGCATTTCTATAAATGTGGTGGATTCTCAAGATTATTTTAAACTGAAATCACTTCCTGAATCTTTATATGCTTAGAATTTTCATGGTAGTAAGAATTTTTAGCTTTGTACTCTTATGTCCGTGAATATTATCTTATCTTCTCAGGGAAGTGTATTAAATTCATTTTAAAAGCTTGTTTTTTTAAGCTGTTTAACTTCCTCTCTTTTGTAGCTCCATTGTTGCACTGTTATGCGTCATGAACATGTTATCTCTAAAAATATTAAAAGTAGACATCATGAACACTTTTCCTTCTTTAATGTGTTTCCTTTTCTGTAACCGCAAACTGCAAAGCATGATTTTATTTCTTCTATTTCAATCTGTACCTTCACATCTCAAAAACATGATTAGAAACCTAAGACTTTTTGGTCTCTCTTGTATACCATATTTCTTCTTTTCAGTCCTTTTTGAGTGAATGAGTCATGCTTTATCATGAAGTAACCTGTATTTATCTAAATCTGTAGCTTTGACTATACAATGTATTATCTCCTTTCTTGCATACTATTTTATTTTTATCTACATCTTTCAAGCATGTATTAGTTGCGAAATAGCATAATGGAAAGATCTAAAATGTCCATTTTACATGGCAAAGCTCTGTCAAAAATTTCTTATATTTCTTTTTCCATTTTGTTTCTGCTGGAATTTTATCTCATTCCATTTGTTAGAATCTGTAGCACTAAACCTACATTTCTTTTATGGATTAGTACATGCACATCTTTGTATATTCAGCCTTTAGTCTGAACTGAAATAAATGTACTTTTCTTATTCAAGTTACAAATGTAATACTTTTGATATATAAACTCAACAGTTAGTGTTTATTTCCTTCTTCTTACCTGTACCTGCACATTTAGACAAACTAGTTAGAAAACATTAGGCTTTTTGGCCTCTCTTCTGTTCCATAGTTTTTCTCTTTATCTTTTCTCTTTGAAATGATTGTGAGAATCATATGTACTGATGTAGAATATTACTGCTTGTTTGTCTTCTATGCATTTATCTTTTCTGTAATCATACCTCCTGATATCAGGAGATTCATTTGCATGAAGATAGACAATACAAGAATATGATTTAATCCTGAGCTCGTGACTGATGGTCTCTTTTCCTGTTTGTTTTCAGGTACAGTGCAGTATTGAATAGCAAGGATGAAGATGGAGTAAAGATGGAGCAAAGATGGAGCAACATGAAAAAAAAATAAGGCAATGATGGATTCCTTCATATTCTTTTGCTTTTATTTTCATGCACATGCACCTTCTATTTCAGTAGTTATGATGTTTACTTGAGTTACATCCCACAGACTTATGTGGGAAACATTTGAAATTCCTTATGAATAAAACATTGAATTCTGAAACTGAGTTGTGTACTTCCTTCTGCATTTCAGCTTTGTATATGGATTGTATAATGAATTAAACAACTCAATAACATAATTGAATGTATTTAATCATGAAGGAAAGAAATTTAAAATACCTGTAACCTTAGTAATGAACTTTGATACTGTTGTAATCTGCAACTCTGATTGTTGTTCCAAAACTTAACACTTCATCTATTCTATATTTTCAGTCTTCATCAAGATTACACATCTGTCCTTCGGGGCCTTTGTGTTCTTTTGCTGAAGACAAACATGAAATTGCAGACTATGTGATCTGTTACATTTTGTAACAACACACATAGCTGCAAATTACATGTAGTCATTAATTAATCCAATAGAACAAATATTAAACTGAAAGAATCTCCCCTAGCTTAGGTTCACTTCACCAATGCCATCCATCGTAACGAAGTTTCGAGTTTCCCATTTTTGCACGAGTGCAAAAATTGTCAACATTTCGGGTGATCCTGTGGGGAAAGCTTCCTGCTAGCTTATAGACTAGTGCCTTTCTCTTGTCCATTGGGCATGGAGTCCAAAGCATGTAATCAAAATATACCTTTCTGAAGGTCCAACCCTTCCAAAATGAACTAAAACTTGGAAAGGATCTGGTAAACCAGACCACGTGCATGAATGCACTTTATTGAATTGAAAAACATTGCAATGTGCATGAACTACACTTATTGAAAGGGAAATCCTACTCTAACTAAACACTGTAGGATTTTCAATAACAGTGTTTGAGAAACATACCATTCACAGGAATGGGAAGTTCCTCTCCATTCAGCCTTGAAAGTAGAAAAGCATTATGTTCCTTGCAAGCTGAAATCATATAAGGACCACTCCAGATTGTATCAAACTTCATGTGGTTTCCTGGCTTTGCACGATCAACATCCCATTTCAACACAATGTCTCCTTCATTGAAGATTTTGAACTTAGCCTTCTTATCAAAAAAATTCTTCATCTGTTTCTATTCTTTTCCATGTTCAGATGAGCTTGATCTCTCAGCTCTTGTAATTCCATCAATTCTGCATAACGAACCTGCAATGGTTCATTCTCAAGTAGCTCCATCTGATGTAGCAAATCTAAAGCAGGTAACTCAACTGAAATAGGCATTCTTTCCTCTCTTCCATAAACAAGCTTGTATGGTGAGTTTCCAACTGATCTTTTAGGAGTCACTCTATCAGCCCAAAGTGTTGAATTTAACATTAAATGCCAAGCTCTCTGGTTATCTTTGAGTGTTCTTTTGATGATCCTTAAAATATTCTTATTAGTACTTTCAGCTAACCCATTACCTTGTGGGTAATAATTAGATGACGTACTTAAATAAATTTTGTGCTTAATAGCCCAATATGTTACCTTTGCACCAAGAAATGCTAAGGCATTATCTGAAATGATAGTTGCTGGAACACCAAATCTGTAAACTATACCTTCATAAAAGGATAGTATCAAAGTTTCATTAGCATCTTTCAAAGCTATTGCTTCAGTCCAGTGTGTAAAGTAATCTGTAGCTGTCAAAATCCACTTGTGTCCTTGTGATGAAGGTGGATTTATCATGCCAATAAAATCAAGACCCCACTGCATAAATGGTTGATCCACTGAAATAGGTTGTAGGGGCAGCGAAGCTAAACATTCTTTTCCAACAAAGAAAGCACATTTCTTACACTTTCTGATCCATTCAAAGCAATCTTTGAATATGTTGGGCCAATAGTAACCAGCTTTCATAATTTTTAAGGTTGTAGTATGTGCTGAAAAATGACCTCCTGTAGGTCCTTCATGGAATTCAGATAATAATTGTTGAATTCTATCATAATCAACACATCACAACAAGATTTTGTTTATATCTCTTTTGAATAACACACCATCAATAAAAACATAAGGTACAACTTGTAACCTGAAATATCTTCATTTGTTCTTGTCCATACCTTCCAGATAAGTGCCATGTTGTAGATAGTTAACTAAATCAGTCATCCATCTTGATTCCTGAACTTCTTGAATAAGCTCAGGTTGTTGATTTTCTGGTTGCACCATGATATCTAATTGCTGATACGTAACTTCAACATGTTGTTCTGGATCTTCTGATTCTGTAGCCTACTATTTTTCCATATCAACAATTAGATGCTCACACAAACCTTTACCTCGAACTGTCTTTGCAACATGGATATCAACATCGTATTCCATAACCTTTATTATCCAGCATGCTCTCTTCTCATTTAATTCTTTATTTAACAAGAAAGCTTTCACACTTGGATGAGAAACCAGAACATGTATCTTATTGTTTGAAAGCATGTACTTAAAATTATTTAGTCCTCTGACTACTGAAAGTACTTGTTTTTCAAGAAAAGTGTACCTTGTTTCATAGTCATGCAAACTTTGTCCAAAGAAAGCAATTGGTTGCTCAATATTTTCATCATTAACCTGAGTTAATATGGCTGAGATTGTTTCAGCTCCTGCAAGTGCATACATTGTAAAATATTTATCAAAACTAGGATTTGCAAGAGTAGGAGCTTGAGAAATAGTTGTTTTAATTGCTTCAAACCCTTCTCTCCCTTCATTGGTCCAAGAGAAAGTCTTCTCTTTCTTTAACATAGTTGTCAATGGTTTAACCAATGCTGCAAAATCTGGAACAAATCTTCTAACAAAGTTGATTTTTCCCAGAAAAATCTATAATGCCTTCTTGTGATGAGGCAATGATAGCTGTGATATGGCTTCAATTCTGAAAGGGTCAATTGCTAAACCTTGTTTAGAAACAATATGACCAAGCAATTTACCTTGATGTACTAAAAAGATAGACTTTTTGGGATTCAAAGATATTCCAAACTATCTGCATAACTGAAAAGTCTACCTTAAATGTATTAGATGTTCATCAGAATTTTTTGAAAATATGGTAACATCATCCAAATAAACCAGTATGCATTTATTTAATAAGCTATGAAAATCCATGTCCATTGCACGTTGAAACATTGCACCAGCATTTGAAAGGCCAAAAGGCATTCTTTTGTAAGCATAAGTACCCCACTTGGTGGTAAAAGTTGTTTTGTACCTATCTTCTTCTCAGACTAGAATCTGATTGTATCCACTATAACCATCGAGAAGAGATAGTATATCATAACCAGAAACTGTTCTTAAAATCTGATCCATATTGGGCAGTGGGTAATGATATTTTAGTGAAGCTTTATTAAGATCTCTAAAATCCACACATAATCTTATTTCTCCATTCTTTTTCTGAACAGGAACAAGATTGGCTACCCAACTTGAATGCTTAACTAGAAAGATAATACCTGATTCGATCACTTAGATAACTCTTTTCTCATTAAAGGCTCTATCTTGGGATTTACAGGCCTCTGTTTTTTGCCTAACTTGCTTGGAATTTGGCTGTAATTCAATGGTATGTTGGGCCAAACTTGGATCAAACCCTTTCAGATCTTGGTATTTCCAAGTGAAAACATCCTTAAATTCCTTACAAATATTGATAAAGGAATGTTTCTCAGCTAAGGAACATACCTTTCCAAGAAATAAATTCTTTCCATCATCGACTGAGATCTCTTCATATTTGTCTGCATGTGTTGACATATTTGTTTTGTCTTTCCTTAACTGATCATCAGTGTTGAAGATGTCTTCCAATGTGACCAACCCTTGAGGTAGTTTATTCATCTTCAATTGAACAATCTGGTCACCATATAAGTGCTTAATTTCTCTTGATTTACCACAAAAAATTCAGCTTCTTGCCTGAAAAATCTGCAAATCCGTTCATCATTTTCAAAAACCTGCCAATTCAAATCATTATCGGGTATAGAAGGCCTGAAAATCATCTTTATATGAGCTTGAATCTCATTGTTTTTAATCTGTTCCAGCACTTCAAAACTAGCACCAATTGCTGCAAGTCTATCTACATGCTTGTTTTCTGTTCTTGGAATGGACTGGATATTAATAGCATCAAAATATTCCATTAAGTTTGAAACTCTATGTCTCTAAGAATTCATTAATTGATTCTTATAAACATTGAAATTTCTTACTTGATTGATAACCAACTCAGAATCACCGAAAATCTGTAACATGCTAATACCTCTCTTTCTGGCCCAAAGTAAGCCATGAATTAATGCTTCGTATTCAGCTACATTACAAGTACATGAAAATTGGAGACTCAAAGCTGAGAAATACCTTTCATTTGTGGGGGAAGTGAGCATCAAACCTACTCCTTGTCCTTTCTTGTTCTTAGCTCCATCAAAATGAAGCTTCCAAATCCCTTCTATTGCATTTTTCTATTTTGGACAACAAGGGAATTGGTGTGTTTTCCTCATGCAAGGAATACACACCAAACAAATGTTCTTCAACTTCTTTGAAAGGATTATGAGCATGTTCCTCATGCATCTTTTCATCCATGAACATATTAGAAACACCATCTAGTGTTGAAACATGAGTTGTATTATCAAAATCAGACTGGTCTATGTCCACATAATTAGCTAGTGCATTAGAACCATGAGGCTCGATATGAAATCTGGCCAACATTTTAGAATTGATAGTAACTTTGGTCCCATAACATGTAGTAAAGAACAAAAATGACCAATCTGAAGAGAGATAACCTCCTATTTTTGTTGTGAAATCTCTCGATAAGCATAAAGCAAAGTAAGGAGGTAAATCTACAACAGTAACATCTTGAAAATGGAAACATTTGGACAAGCATGTAATGTTACCTCCAGATTTTTGATGACACCAACTGTATTAGTTGCAGTCCCATCAAGCTGTAGCACACTCTTCTCTATAGGTTCATACTGCAAGCCCAACTTTTCTGCAATTACTTTTGGCATAACTGTGCTACTTGCACTATTGTCAACCATGCAGTTATGAACAAGATGATCTCCAATAATTAGAGATAAATAAAATGGTGGTGGTTTCTTGATATCATGAGCATTTAAGACCTTTTGAACCATCCATTTAACTTCTTTAATGTGGTCCTGTTCCATTGTTCCAAGGACCATGTCTATTTTTTGAACTTCCTTTTCTGTTGTTTTTGAAGAAATCTACAGCTTAGCAAGTTCATGAGAAAGCAACTCTTGTTGTCCTGGAATACTTAGAGCATCCCACATTGAGATATTAACATTATGCTTTTTCATTACATCAACAATGTTAAAAGATGCAACAATTTTAGAAATAGATTCTACTATTTTAGCATAGGATTTAGCAAAAACTGACTCTGCTTCACCTTCTTTTGATATCTTAGGTATGAAAATCCTTGTTGGATCAAGTTGTAATGAATTTTTTTGGTCCTTTTGAATTGGAACACTTGCTATTTTCTAAGGAACAGAAGGACTATTAACTATTTTTTGACCTATAGTTGTTGTTTTATCAGTGACTGTGGGAAAAACAGTCCTATTTTGTTGTTTTCCTCTCTCCTGAGCCTTTTCTTGAGCTCTAGTCGTAACTGCAATAAAATCATCTTCACTAAAACTGACCAAGTTCTATTCAGGTGCTTTCTGAACATGAGTTTCTTGCTGCCCACCCTCCATTTGAGGCATAAACAATGTCTCAGGTTGAGGTTGTGCAACAAGGCTTATATTCAGGAACACATTTGGGAAACTTGTAGCTGAATGAGGTTGATTACAAGGTTGACACCATTCTTCTGTAGCCATATTAACTGGGACTAAAGTGTTAGATGAACTAGGAGCCTTTGGGTCAAACTGCCTTTGCTGATATGGTTGTCTATAATTGTTGATTCTATTGATAAGGCTGCCTACTTTGTTGGTTTTGCTGATAAGGAGCTTGATAAGGCCTGCTAGGTAATGCAAGTCTATTTTCAATCAAAGTTAGCTTATTTCCCATAGTCTGCAAAGGTTTAAACACATCATCTGATGGGGCTGCAATAGTACAGTTCTATAATGGTGATAGGTTGTGGGATAGGTGCCAAATCTGCTAAAAAAGGCATTGAAGGCCTTGGTGCTAATTTCCTATCTTGAATAAGACTATTTTCAGCTCAGATAGAAATATCATAAGCTACTGGGAGAGTTTCTCCTCCCATAGACTGAATCATAGTTGAAATATCACTGTTTAGGGCTCTAAGATAATAAAGAAAAGCATGGTCAGCTTGAGGCTTGACACTTGCTGGAATTCTTTCCCAAGTTCTAGCAAAACGGATATTAAAACTGGCCATAAATTCATGAGGTCTCTTTTAATTGTAGAGAGTTGTTCTATGAGAGATAAATGATCTGAATTATCTTGAAATTGTTTCAGCAATTTACCACCTAACTCATCCCAAGTTCTTATGCTTCCAATCTCTAAGTTTCTATACCATTGCAAGGCTTTCCCTTTAAAGGATGCAGCTAAAAGTCTTAAAGCTACATCTTCATGAGTAATATTATGGACTGCACATAGGGCTGCAACATCTTTGATGTGCTCTGTAGGTGTAACCTAATTTTCACCAGTGAATGAAGGTAAAATTTTCATGGCAGCATTAGGAATATCATGATAAACTAGAATTACTAATGGGCTGCCATTAGTAAAGGTCACAAAATTCCTAGGTGGTTGAATAGCCATTGGAAAAACTAGGATCTAAACAAAGAAATTGATACGTGGTGAAGGAGGATTAGGAGGAGGGTTGTTAAAACCAAGGTATTATAAGGTAGGGTGTTACCAACTCTTCTTCTTCTTGCAGAATTCAAAGGTAAAGAAATAAACTCAGAAGGAATTCCTCTTACCGATGATCTTGTAGTCACTTTAGGCATGGAACATGCTACAAAACTGGTCTGAAATCAGCCTTACGGAGTCACCAAATAAATATTTTAATCTTTAGAATAAGTTGTTGCAGCTTGTTGCTCAAAAAGTAACTTTTCTTGTTGTGATTCTGCTGTAAATTGTTGTAAGTTGCTCACAGATCTAATTCGTCTTCCCATCGGGAATGCCAAAAACTGTTATCTCTCAAAAGTGCACCCTGTAGAGAGATGACTGTAGGTGTTCTAAGCTTTCTAGGATCTCTCTCTTTCATAGATACAATGGAAACACCTCAGGTCTGTGGGTATACCTATTGTTGAGGTGAGTCTCTGGTATCAAGGTTGGTTCCTTCTTGATGTATCCTAAACTAATTTTTTGGGGTTTTGAGGGTAAAAAGATGACTGTAAATGAATTGAAAAACTGGGGTGATACACCAAAATTGTTGAGGGATTTGACTGAGTACATGCACAAATATCTGAGAATGGATTCTTGGATGCACAAACCAATAGTTTTCAGTAGAATATTAAGGCAAAAACTTGATGTATTGAGGTAAAATTTCACAACAATACTGTTAAGATACACATGCACACTAATATCATGTAGAAATTACTAAATTTGCAACAAGGTAGGATGATTAACTAGGGAATTTTACATTCACAAGGATTAATAAGACATACACAAGACTGTAAATTATTGGAAAGGAAGAATATAATTCTCATTCAAAGGGAAAAACTGGCAAAAATATGCTTCAACACTCCTGTGTCCAAAATTCCTCCTTCATGCTTTGCCAATGCACACAATATATAGCAAAAATTATTCATCCCACCCTTCCTAAAAATAGACTAAAATTGTACTCACCCATGCATCCTATTTTTATCCTTTATCATGAATAAATAAAGGAATAAAAATAAGCATGCTAATACAATGAGGCATTAATAGCCTTGTTTACAAAAATACAACTCAGTCAAACTGCAATTGACTGTTCTATTTTTAATAAAGTTCGGTGAATAATTTTGCTAGTAATAAACCTTTTGATGAGAAGTCTTCTCCAAATCATACAAACTATGTCTTCTAGCTGATGATGTGACATCTGCAACTTGATCCACTTGCAATTGCAAAAATAGCATTTTAAACTGCCTCTTGGATGCACATGTAAAAAATCAATTCAATTCCATATCACCCATTGTGGGGACCACTGTGAGCACATGTGCAATAAAATAATACTCTTATTTTGGTGGAAAATAAGGTAATAGGCCTCCAAAAAGGGCTCCTTGTACTCTAATGTTGACCTCTTCTTGTCTTCTTGTGGTCACATGAAGAATTGCACTTGTGCACATAATGCTATTGTCTACTTTATAAAACTCCAACTGTGGGGACCACTGTGAGGTGAACACTTGTCTTCATTCTGGATTTGACCACCTTTGTTGACTTGGCATATTATTATGATTTAAAATAAACAAGGGGTCATTTTTTGAAATAATGTCATACTATACACTCGGCCACCTTTTTTATTATCATTACACATAGTTGGCCATTTGGTCACCTATTTGATTATTTTTACATATTTGTTATATTATTTTAACCAAGTATTTGAATGATTTTTAAATATGTGGGATTAAGCCCCCTTAACCAAGACTCACCCCATGGATCATTGGGATCAATGGATTAATTTTTGATGATGGGATAGCCCTAACTTGGAACGGTGGTGAACTTTGATTTTTTAATTGAGGCTAGGGTTTCAAAGTGTACTGCATTTGATATGGTCATTGATTATTGACCATGGTAATGTCATTTTTCAAATCCATGAATGGGTTTACATTTAGTAGTAAAGATGGTTGGTGCTCTGTTGGCCATTGATCTTTATACCTTTGTATTTGATCGTTAACCCTCTGGGTTTAATAAATGTGAACCTACATTGGAGTTGGTAATTTTTTACCATTGATCTTCTGTCACCTTTGATATGGGTCATTGATGCATTAACTCGGTAGTTGGCTTGGGTTATTTTTCTGATTGTTGGATCATGTACCTTCAAACATCCACTGTTGATGACAACTCTGGTAGATTTAGGTTTGAGAGGTTGAGTTTCGAGTTGGGTAAAAGAAAAATCTTACCTAATTTTTGTCATTATGCATTTCACTCTATTTTGAATGGTGAAGCCCTGGAAAAATTTCCTCAAGAATACCATTTTTGATCCTTCTTGAGCTCAAATCTTCTGATAAATCGATCTTTATGAAAGCTCTGTGCATGGATTTTTTTATTCTCTACAATATCTTGGCCACTAATAGTGGAGTTTTGGAGCTCATTTTCTTTGTAGAGAAGGGATCTGTGAGTTTCTGTCTTTGTATTTTCTAAAGTGGATGCCATTAAACTTATTTCAAGCTAGTTCTGAAGGCTTTCTTGGTTTCTTTGTTGGTTTTTGAGTTCTCTGTGATCTTTCTGAAGTTTGATCTTGTCTTTATTTGGTCATTTCGTTTTACTATTTTGCTCTTGTGAGGTCTGTGGTCATCGGTTTGGAGTATCATCAAGCTATTTTCTCAGCAAAACAACCTTCTACGATGATTTTTTGGTTCTTGGTCATTTTTTGAAGGCCCTGGTTCGAGTTCGTGGCTCTAAGTTCTATCTTATCTACCATTTTATTGAGTTCTGCATGACCAATTTTCTTGTCTCGTCATTTTAAGTTTGAATGTGAGAATTTGATGAGCCATGAAAAGAAGGCCTTGAGCTCTATATACTACCCCTTTTGTTATGCATTACATAGTTGCCATTGTTGAGAAGGTAAGACTTCATCTTCAAACTCTGTAACTACCTTTCCCTTGTCATTTCAACTTTATTAACACTAACACCTCAAGACCCTTGTGTTTCTTTGCATTTTATAGTGTAACCTTGATCTCTGAGCTTCAAAAATCATTTGGGTGATCATTGTTTTACTCTAGCCCTGATCATTGATTTGATGGTTTTGACAACTTTGAGTTTCCCTAGTAATATTTCCCTTCATCTTAATACCTTCTGTGTAATAAAATTGAGCTTTAAAATACTTCACTAATGGGTTCATTTTTTTTTTTCTCTTTCCTATGGTACATTCTGTGTTTTATTTCATCTACATTTTGCTTGAGCTGTAACATTTTTATTTATGGAAGTGCATTGAGTTTATGACATTGTTATAAAATAGAGATCTTTACTACTCTGAATTTCATAGAGAGAACTCTACTTCTGTCACATTAACTTGATACTTTGAATTTGGTTAAAGAAAATTTTCCTACGGCATTAAGTTTTTTCTTTTAGCTCTTCTTCTGTACTCTTTGAGGTGTTCCCTACTTTTTGATTTTGTTTACATTATTTGGGTATTAATTTTTTCAAAAGTACCCATTTTTCAAAACCCTTTTAATTCAAAACTTTTATTGATTTGCATATTTTGATTCATACTGCCTCTGTGTTTTTCTTTGAGTGGATTATATTTTTAGTTCTTGAAGAGGTTTAAAGATTGAAAGTAAATTTGAGCTTTTGAATTTGTTCTTCCTTATCCTTCAAGCTAGCTCAATTTTGTTGTAGATTAAGAAATTTTAATTTTTATTGTCATTGAACTTTTCTGAGCCAACCTTTGAAACTCATTTCTTTCAACTGGCTGAGATCTAAGTCAATTTAGAAAAATGAGTGAAAGTTTTCATTGGCTTTGCTATACTTAGACTTGTGTATTTATTGCCATGAGTAAAAGCCTTGAAACTTTCCTGTCTTATTGGTGATTTGAGATGATTTGGCCATAATTTGGCTCTGTCCTTTTTACCAATTGATGACCATGCTTCATTCTAACTTTTTGTGCTTGAATCTATCAATTTGTTTGTAATTATGAACTATTTAGATTGTGTCATTATCAGTGAGGCAACTTGAGTTTGTTTATCCATCTTGTTTAACACCAGGATTTGAAATATTTCAAAAATTTGAACTAACTTGTCTACTACTTAAATAAGTAATATTATTACCAATTTTCTTCGTAAATCTCCTTAAGCATATGTTATTGGTAGAAACATTTTATGGAAAGTTGTATATAGGCTCATAATTTGGTCATGTAAGTCAAGAAAATCTTGTAAATTCCAAAAACATTCCATTTATGCATTTATATGTTGACTTTGTAATATACTTGAGTGGAATCTTAAGCATTTTCATGTATTTGATCTATCAAATGCTACAGATCTCTATAGTTGTATGCTTCAATCTAAATGGTTCTTTGAGTTATAAATATGTTGATATTCCCTCATCTTGTTGAAGGATTTTGTACTCTTTTGTAGCTACAATTTCTTATTGGCACTTTGAATGGAACTGGTATTCTCTGAAAATCTTTAAATTATTTTTGTGATTTCTTGTGTTGTCAATAGTTTACCTACACATTCAGTTAATTTATCTTCATTCAACTTTTGGATTTGATCCTTTGTAACTTGTAGTGTATATTCTTTAGAAGTGATGTAGAAACTTGATTTTTTCTGTACTCCTTGAGTACATCCTATTAGCAGCTTTTCAAAAACTTTTCTTTATGAACATGGAAACATGATACCCTTTGAAAATTACTTGCAAACTTGTTCTATGATGTTTATTAGCTGAAGACACATTTTTGTTTCTAACTGTAACTTTGATTTTTACTTACTTTACTTGCTCTATTTTATTTCTTCAGTTGTATCTTGTGTTTCCATACTTCTCTTGATAGTTGATCTTGTAGATGTACATTGATCTGGTTGCATTCTGTACTATATCTCTTCATCATGAATTATATTCTACATCCTTAGTTGCGCTGTAATTGAAGTTTTTCTTTATCATGAAGTAACTTGTATTTATCTGAATCTGTAGCTTTGACTATACAATGTATTATCTCATTTTTGCATACTATTTGATTAGTATATCTTTCAAGCATGAATTATTTGTTAAATAACATGATGGAAAGATGTAAAATGTTGATTTTACATGGCGAAGCCCTGTCAAAATTTTCTTAGATTCCCTTTTCCATTCCATTTTAGCTGCAATTTTGTCTCATTCCATTTGTTAGAATCTGTAGCAGTAAACCTACATTTCTTTTATGGATTAGTACAGGCACATCTTTACATATTTCAGCCTTTATTCTGAACTAAAATAAATGTTCTTTTCTGATTCAAGTTACAGAATGTAATACTTCTGATATATAAACACAACAGTTAGTGTTTATTTCCTTCTTCATACCTGTACCTGCACATTTAGATAAACTAGTTAGAAAACATTAGGCTTTTTGGCCTCTCTTCTGTTCCATAGTTTTTTCTTTTATCTTTTCTCTCTGAAATGATTGTGAGAATCATATGTACTGATGTAGAATATTGTTGCTTTTATGCTATGCATTTATCTTTTCTGTAATCATACCTCATGATATCAGGAGATTCATTTGCATGAAGATAGATAGTACAAGAACATGATTTAATCTTGAGGTCATGACTGAAAGTCTCTTTTCTTGTTTTTTTAGGTACAGTGCAGTATTGAATGGAAGGATGAAGATGGAGCAAAGATGGAGCGGAGATGGAGCAACAGGACAAAAGAAATAAGGCAATGATGGATTCCTTCATCTTCTTTTGCTTTTATTTTCATGCACATGCACCTTCTATTTCAGTAGTTATGATGTTTACTTGAGTTACATCCCATGGCTTGTGTGGGAAACATTTGAAATTCCTTATGAATAAAACATTGAATTCTGAAACTGAGTTGTGTACTTCCTTCTGCATTTCAGCTTTGTATATGGATTGTATAATGAATTAAACAACTCAATAACATAATTGAATGTATTTAATCATGAAGGAAAGAACTTTTAAAATACATGTAACCTTAGTAATGAACTTTGATACTGCTGTAATCTGCAACTATGATTGTTGTTCCAAAACTTAACACTTCATCTATTATGTATTTTCAGTCTTCATCAAGATTACACATCTGTCCTTCGGGGCCTTTGTGTTCTTTTGCTGAAGACAAACATGAAATTGCAGACTATGTGATCTGTTACATTTTGTAACAGCACACATAGCTGCAAATTACATGTAGTCATTAATTAATCCAATAGAAAAAATATTAAACTGAAAGAATCTCCCCTAGTCTAAGAGGCAATCTAGCATGCCATTACAAAGCTTTAGGAAATAAGGCTTGGGCTCCCAGATCTTCCCCATAGTAGGGATTGAATTTTAGGTTAGCAGAAAACCTTGAAGCATAGACTAACTTGTCCCTAAGAAGATATGCTATTTTATGATACCTCACAGATTACAATAACATGAGAATGAGGCAGAAGAGTCTTCTTGCAACATAAATACGTCTATGTCAACTTCCTAATTTGCTACAAGCCACTCACACAAGACTTGCACCTCTTACAAGCTAAATGACTTTGGTATTGACAACAATAGATTAGCTGAATCTTGTCTCACACTTCCCCATGAATCTATCCGAAGTATTCAAGTGACCGTATGAGAGCCATGACTCATCTTATCAAAAAAAATTATACTACTGTTACATACCGCCTCCCTTAAGTGATTGGGCTCGCTTTTTAAGGAATAAGCCCTCAAATCTTTGTTTCATCTAATAAATCATAACTTGATTAGCCGCACATCGGGTTCTGGGATATTATCACTTCCTCCAAACACCTAGAGGGTGTAATCACTTTGTTCAGAAATTAGAGCCTCATGATAGTGTAGGTCTAAGAAATCGACACTTTGAATCATCTGCAAAATTAGCCTGTCCTTCTTATGACACATGTGACTACATTAACGTTCCTCCGCTGAGAACTAAGGTGAGGGGTTTAGCTAAGAAATCAAAATAAGGAATCGAACCTCCACTTTTTAGAGATTTGAGCATTTTACTAAAAAGATTTATAGATGGGTTTCTATGTACTAGGGGACACGTGAGGATTAACCTGCACTCCATTCTTTGCAGACCTACTGACAAGGGCATCGGGGCCCATTACGTGCCCAATAAAGTTTTGTAGAGGCCAATGTGCATCTCCAGGGTCTCCATTTTCCTTGCATATTTAAATGAAATTGCGCCAAGATGGCCCACATGACACCTTGCACGACCCACATTCTATCTTGTACCTGTGATGTTTATAATGGGACTCATTGTATATTAATACGAGGATCCTTATCCTTGGAGGGCCCCTATATTATTGACTCCACATGGAAGTCTACGTGGGGTTCATGATCTAAATTTCATATACTTTGCTTTCGTGTGCTTCGAAACTACGTCAGGCTGATCACACTGGCATTTTCCACGAGTTTTTTGCTTCATTCTTGATGTTGACTCTATTTTCTAGGATCCAATTTTTACACTGATGGAATTATGGCTAAGCATTCTTTGATATATTCTAGCTCAAAGGCTTGACTCTTTTGTCACAAACAATATGTTGCTATACGAGATTTATCCGAACTGATCTTGATTAACTAGGTATGAGAATTCGCTTGTTATCTAATTTCAGTGGGCTAAGGTAAGAGGATCATGTTGATTATTATCAATTTTGGTGAATGTCATGGGGGCACCATTAGCCTACTAAATAAAACGACTACCACACTGCATGTAAGTCGTGATTCATATGGGTAATGACATCTATCATATCATGAGCTGATAAGTGAACCTTGGTGTTGAGATGTTTCTGAACATGTTAGACTACTGCTATGCTTCAAATGTAGCCACTAGCTTATTCTTATGAGATACCATTGTCAACTCTCATAATGTCGATCACCTGTAAATTTTGTTTTAATGAGAGTAGCTGAATTGTTTTTGCATATTGAATTGCCTGTCCTTGCATCATAATCTTTGAGGCTGAAAGATTTTTAAGCTCCAGATTCTGTATGTGGGCTTGAATCAGTGGAAAATCTTAATGACAGGGGTGTATAAAACCCCACTGACAATTCATTCTGGAAGAGGATAAATCGATAAGCATAAGCCTCCTTAGCTGATTAATAGTTGATCTGACATTTGTTTTGTAAGTTTGCAACTATCATAGGCAACTGAGGATTTCCCTACTGAAAAGGATTAAGGGGCCAGGTGTATTGAACCATTGGATGAAATATAGCACTCTCATGCTATATATAAAGATTAAATCGTACATGTCTCAAGTAAGACATGCAGAGTGTGTAAAAGCACTTTTTCTGCTACAAAAAAATCTACTCCTACTCCCACACTAACCAGGCTAGAAAAATATAAACAAATCCTGAAACAGGAAGAGTTTTAAGTTTTTGAGCTTCTTGGGCTAAAGCATGAGCCTTAGTAGTGAACTAATGTTAGCAATAGATAGTTGTGCTTGTGACTAAGAGTGAAAAATTACCTCCCACTCTTCTACCCATGGTATCAACAAACAAGAAACATGAATACCTCCTGAAGATACTTATCATTTGGTTATGAAGGTGTTATGGCTGACCACTTGGGGTTTTGAAGCATCTATCCTCATGCTCTAAAGTAAGCATGGACTGACAATTGGCTAAGGCTCCTATTGTTGCTCTAATGAAGCCCAAAATTTTTCGAATGGGGTGGGGTTTCAAATCTAAAGATTTGTTCTTTTGTTTACAATTTATGGGAGAAATTAGAGTAAGGAAAAGAAAAGAACATCCTTCCATTTGTAGTCATGAATCATTCTCTCTCTACCTTTATATCTTGTTTGATTTACTATTTACGTAAAAGGAATCTCTGTGATATTTTCCTTCATGTTTAATTTGTGTTATTTGGGTGATGATGCTACTTGGTATTTAGGGATATTATTATTCTGGGTATTGTCATTTTGTTTTAGTATTGGAATATGGGTTTGAATATATTTTCAGGAGAGTTACAATATTCACTATAACTATTAATATCATGACAAATATTCTTAGTTGTATATAAATGTGTCCATGGTTTACCATTTGGAATTTTTGTTTTTGTGAGTATTCATGGTTCGGCATGCTTGGGGTCGACTCACAACTGTAAATGGAAATGGGTATCCTTTTAGCTTCATCATTTAGCTAAAAATTTTATAGATTCATTTTTGGTTTAAAACCTAGCAGGTTGATTCAATGTCTGTTATTTAGCAATAATTTTTACATCAAGAACCCATAAGGGTTTTATGTGATTTTGTCATGAATATCATGTGGTTTTATGTGATAAATCCATTTGAATATATTTGGGATATCATGTGGTAATATTATATGTTTTCCTTCTTAAATATTGACTTGCATATAGTAATTTGAGGGATATTGTGTGGAAATCTAGTTTGATGACTATTGAATTTGGGATATCTTGGGAACTATGTAAAGTGATTAGTCAATTAATACGACATATGTGTGATTTGTATAAATTGTGAATTTTTATGGACTTATAATATTTTCAGTATTTGACAATGTCTTGAAGGTTATGCATGCTATATTATTCATGATTATGTGTTCTAATTTACAAATTCTGCCAATAAGGTATCCAGAGCTTAATACAATGATTAGTCATTTTGTGAAAAATAGCAATTCATATTATATTATGTTATGTAATAAAAATTAAATACTATTATAGTGTGTATATGATTTAGTGATTGCAGCATTTCATTTATTCAAATATTAAATGGCATAAGTTGTTAATCTAAGGAAAGAGGACCTTTCATGCCAATTCAATCAAACTAACCTTTTCTAACATTCTGCAGATGGCGTAATTTATGTCTTCATGTCGGATGTTCTTGAAATAAATTATTGCTTCAATTTTTTTAATTTAATACTACAATGTATTGATTACTGTGATTGTAATTTAGAAAAATATCCATGTTCTGTTTAATATATAAAAAGGTGCTACGTTAGCCTATTCTGATTTGTAAATATTTTGAAAAGGAAATAAATAATTAGTAATCTTTATTTAAATATGTCTTATTATGAATCAAAATTTATTTGGAAAGTTACTCATTTTAATTAATTGAATGTTTGGTAACTTATGTTGATTATATATTATATTGTTGAGTCACTAAATATAATATATTAAATAGATAGTATACAAATATTTTGCATTTAAATATAAATAAGATTAAGTGCTCTACAGAATATTTTAGATCTATTTAGAGTTAACCTTGGCATGATACTTTACTAATGTATATAGAAAAAAATAGGATTACAGGATTTAACATAGTAAACTAATTAAAAATTACAACCAGGATGTAAAAATAATGTAAGAGTATAACTTTAATCTGCATTTGCAACTTACATGATTATAACAACATGTTTTAGTATACCTTAAAGCTATATGAATAGTTATTAAATTCATGCATAAAGTTTATTTGAAAATTAAGGAAGCCTATTACCGCATCAATGTGAAAGGGATCATCATCATAAATAATATCTCGTTGTAGTAGCTCACTCATTAATAATGATGTACTTAGTGCTGATAGATAACATAAGATCTATTTGTAGACATAGATATCTAGGATTCCATAATTAGTTATATGATACACACAAAATGTTATCTTCTAATAGTAGCGACATGAAATCACAAGGATTAAGTATCATTCATCATGTGTACCAAGCACGATGGTATGAAATGATGTACGTAATTACTTTTAGATCAATGGGATGGTGTACAAATAAATTTTTCTATCTTAATAAATTTAATGAGCCTAGCAAATAGGAATGGACATTAGTGAATACGTAAGTTGTTAACTATGAACTTAATAACTTAAGAAATGGAAAAGAATCCATATAACATAATTATGTGAAGGACAAGTTCTTAACGACGAATGTGTTTTCACGGAACTGAGCATGTCAAACATGTCTTTGAAAATTTGATCAAAGTAGTGCAAGTTGCTTATTACACTATTCCGATTCACTAAGATATAAGATGTTGGATGCTCAATGGAATACAAATGATCGCGTTCTAGATATGCACTTAAAAAACATGATGTAATTATTAATGTCTGAAAAAGGAATCCAATAGTATATCCTACATACACACTCATAAAGATTAATATATGAGGGATCGGTTACTAACCGACTCACAAAGGTGCACATTTTTTATGACTATTATCTGATGGATTCAATTTCAGATTTTTGCTAGATTTAAATGATGGGTATTTAAATTAGTGAAGCATGAATTTAATGTAAAAATATAAATAAAAATTCCTAGTTGATAATTGAAATAAAGAGGTTGTTACATTTTGGTATTAGAGATGAAGGTTACAACTCTTGGACTTATTAAGTCCATAAGCTAACTAAATACCTTATCTTGTTAACTCAAAAATAATGAGCAAATGAGGGATGAACCGAGGAAAATCAACCCAACCAAATTATGCTTCAGGTTTGGCTGTAAGTAATTTAGATAAAATTCTATCAGTCCTTCACGATACATAAAATAAGAAGGATTTTGGGAGCATTTGGTAAAGTGTGAACATGGTCTACAAAGGTAAACAACTTGAACTAGTTGGTAATAATCAACAGAGGGTTGATCGATTATTAAACTCTCTTTATGAAATATTTAGGAACTTAAATCCAATAAGAAATAAAAACCCCGCAAAGGAGAGATGAAGTAGATAAGAGAGGACTATTTGTTGTAGCAGTAGTGTTGTGAAATGCTAATCAGGATAAAATGAGATTGGAAATAAATTATGACTCAAAATGAGGAAAATTATACAAGATAGTTATCTCTTCTGCACCTAGAAGTTTAGGAAAAGTGGTGGAAATTTTTTTGTAGCAAATGTAGATTTCTAGAATGAGTTTAACAAGAAAGAGTCACTACGATTTCAAGCAAGCAATAGAATGACATTGTGGTGACTAATAAGCTAAGATGCGGGAACAAGATTTCCTAACAAGATATACGGTTGGTTAAGTAGAACTTCGTATTGTTTTTTTCATTTGATACTAGCATAGTTGAGTTCTTGGTATCTAGTGATTAACTTAAAAATACTTAGAAATCTGATTTATCCTTTGCATATGAAGAAAAATTGCAAATCTATGATTGTAAATGCAACACTAACATTGGCATTGTCTTAGCCTCATAAAAAAAATTGGATTTAATGAATTATTAAAGGACTTAAGACATCGGTGTAAACTTTGACTAATCACTTTACTATCAGGCAGGGGTTGGGGTGAATATTTCTCAGATTTTACTTCATTGTGTCATTGATTTTGAAAATTACAGTCAAGAGAATTTTGGGACAGCTTGGCAAGCTTGTGATAGGAGCTGGGATACTTTAAGTCTGCCTTTGAAATGCAGGGAGGTTCTCTCTCCCCAGAACTTGAGCTGGAGCATGCGCAGGAGTGATGCCCTCATCACCATTTTCAAGCAAACTACAAAGAAAACTAACCAATAGTCCAATGATGAATGGGTAGGCGTCCAAGTATGGCCACTACTCCTCTTGAGCCCTCTCACTACCTGGCAGAACAATGCAGCACAATCCCATGATAGTTTTATTACATGGGTGGAAATTACCTCCAATACTCAAGGCTAAAAGAACACCACAAAGTAATACGCTTATCAATTTGAGGAGTATGACATGGCTGAACAACTTGGTAGGTGGGTAGGACGTAGATGAGTTGCATTGGGACATGCAACAACTAAATTCAGGGGGAAAATTATGAGTGCATTGTTTGGCTCATTAATATCATTTCTTCAGGATGAAAATACTCTTTTTAATGACTTATTAGTATATGGGGATGCATTATGTGATTATATCTTAGTAGGTTTGATGCATTTTCCTTGCTATAGTTAATGAAAACTGATTATCACATGAACCTCCTACTAACTGTCTTTGTGAGATCAAATGTGATGATGTGTGTAGGAAATGATGGAAGTTGCTGGTGGTTAAGGAGCCCGAGTTTGAAGCATGTGGCTGAAGACTGTTTCCATCAAATTGACCTATTAGCCTAGGCTTGATCCTAATGGCCCGTAGAAATTTGTGTTTTAATTGGTATTTGATGGATAGTGTTTAATGCCACCTGATATGGTGATCTTGTAACCAACATTATCTATATGAAGACATCGTCTTCAGAACTTGGTAGTACCACTTTTTTTATATACTGAAGGAGATTATCTGCATACAATTCTTGATTATTTTTTACTGTCTTTGTCATGAACATATTTCTGAGTTAATGAAAGCCACGACATTTTGAGAATCAAAAGTTGTTAATCCCTCAATCCCAAGGAATAAAAAGGGCCCACTCAACCGAGGATATACGAGGTTATTTTGAGTTCATGCATATAGTTCTTTGATTAGATTTACTGCAATTGTCATTTGATAAATCTTACATGCATGCTTTGATTAATTTTATTTTCTTTCTCCTTTACTGATTTTACTTAGAATAGATGCTTTTGTTATGCAAATCTAGTTAATGAATAGTCTTTCTTTCTATTAAATTCCATTTATACAGTTGTGATTTCATTTATTAAGAATATTGTGTGTGTATTTCATTTTACAGGAAGAAGATTAGTTGTTATAATTCCTTTCATCTCAAATAGTTGAATTTTGTAGAATTGTATTTCATTTCCATAGATTTGAATTGCATTTCCATAGAATAGTCACTAAACTAAACAACCCCCCAATAGACCCAACGTATAACTGGTTCTCCTAGACTCTAGTGCATACTGCCTAGGACACAACCCTTGTTTAGAATGACACTGACAAAGATTATATCAGTTAAATGATTGGAAGAATACAACGACCCATGACATTTTCCTTGGTAAAAGCAACAAATGTTTTCAGACCTTACATTTTGAGCTCTAAAGTTATTGCTTATGTTCCAAACACCATGGTGAAAGATGTCTTATTAGAGATGGAGGTCTCAAGAAAAATATGCAGATGGGTGAACAAGTTGCAGGAGTATGCCATGGATATCCAAATCACGAAATTGGTAAGAGGTTTGGGCTCAGCTAAACTTATGGCTGAGAGAATCTTGCAAACTATTGAGGTGAGTGAAGTAACAGAAGGAAGGGTGGATGTCTTTGAAAATTTTATGAGTTCTAAATGGTACAAAGATATAATTTTTTTTATCTCAGACATCTATACTGCCCTAAGAATTTAAGTAAGAATTATAAAAGAGCTCTTAATTTGGCTTCCCATAAATATTTCAGTACTAATTTTGGAAATTACCTTGGAAGAACCCTAAGGGAGTTCGCTTAAGGTGCAGTACTGAAGATGAATCCCAAAAAATAATTGCTGATATCCATGGAGGAGTTTTTGGGGGGAATTTTGCTAGAAGAGTCAAAACATGCAAGATCTTTAGGGCTAGTTATTGGTGGCCAACTCTTTTCAAGGATACAACTTTGTTGGTTAGAAGATATAAGAGTTGCCAGAATTTTTCTCAGAGACTAAAAGCTTCAGGCTCCCTTCCTTTGCAGCCTATATCAATTGAAGTCCTATTCAAACAATGGGGAATGGATTTCATTGGTGGGATTTTAGACCCTTCAAGTGTTGGCCATAAGTGGATTCTTGTAGCCACTAAATGGGTGGAGGAAATCCCCACCAAGAGAGCAACACACCAAATTGTCATGGAATTCATGCTAAACCATATCATCTACAGGTTTGGAGTGCCAGTTAAAATTGTTTGCTGATAATGCCACGAGCTTTAGAGCTAAACCTTTGGTGAAAATGTGCAAAGAGTATTGGATAAATTTTACATATATCTTCAACTACAACCCCTAAGGAAATAGACAAGATTCCAGCAATAAAAATCTATTAAAGATCATTAGGAGAACCTTGGAGCTGAACAAAAAGAAATGGGGTGAGAAGTTGAAGTTTTTTGTTTGGGCTGATAGAATTATTGTTGAAAGAGCTACTAGAAAAAGTCCGTTTGAGTTGGTATATGGAACTCAAGCTATGTTGCCCCTACATATGCAATTTTCCTCATATCAATTCATTCAAAAACTTGAAGATCAAGAAGTTAGTCCATATGATGCTTGTATTAACCAGATTATTGAGTTGGATGAAGAAAGAAGGGCATCCCACCAAAGGAATGTAAAGTTTAGAGAAAAAATGAAGAATTTATTTGACAAGAAGGTCACTCCAAGAGCTTTCAGCATTGGGGATCTTGTGTTGTTATGGGATAGCAAGCATGAAGATAAGGGCAAGCATGGTAAATTTTATGCATTATGGATGGGCCCTTACTCCATTGACATTTGAATTGGTGAACATACCTTCTTCTTGAAAGACTCGATGGGGAATTACTTGAATTTCCTATTAATGGTAGGAATTTGGAACATTTTCTTGATTGACTCCCCAGAATCAAGGTGAGCATCATTTGTATAGTGTATAGTTTGTTGGTTACTTTTTTTCTTTTGTGTTTTTTCTCATTCTAGTCCTTAGCGGCCTGGTTTTTCCAATTTATCAATTTGTTTCTAAGAAATGGTTGTAGTTTTCTACTCTACAAGATGACTCCTTTTCCCAATGGATGTTTTTGGAACTTGGTGTTTTATTTAGTCCTTGTGTACTCACAGGGAGTGCAATCCCTGAGTTATAGCCGATGTTCGTGCTCAAATTAGTTTCACATCATTTGCAATTAAAATCCTTCAGTTTACGGCCTCTATCACATTTTTAATCTCCCTGTGTTGGTAGCTTGAAGAATCTATCCTCCATTTGGTTTCCATAATTACTTCCTTCCTAGGTTGAAGATCACTTAAAGATCTAGAATTTGTTATTTGTTTCTCTGTCCATCTGAAGGTGTCTGTAAATTAGGTGTAAAACTCGGGTTGTTCCTTTCCTTATGTTTTACAGTTTCATGTGTTGTTGTCTGTGTCATTTTTGTCCCAAATACATGAGGAAATGTTATTGAATGTAGCTCAGAGGATCATGTTTGAACCTTACAACATTTCCAAGTTCTCTATCCTTGAATAAAATTTCATCTCCGGGCTCAAACAGTGGTTTTCCTGCACTTTTATAGTTTTGACGGGTGTGTTTTTCCGGTAAAATTTACATCTCTACATCAATGGAAAGATGAAACTTTTTGGTTGAATACGGCTCGACGGGGCACTCTAAAAAATCTATGGATTGTTTTAACCCAAAAATTGTCCACATGGAGGGATGACGCTTGTTTGAAGACTCATTTTTTTGTTTAGCCTTGGAGTTGCGGTGGGGGGACACATGGAGGATTCCAATGCTTTACTTGGACTTAGATAAATTTTTGATGCAGTTGGTAGAGTTTTAGCTTATTGGCTGGAAACAAGTTAATGGTAGGCTGGCACTCAGTTGAAGATCTTCCTCAGGGTCCCACCTTAACAAATGTGACAAAGGGACAGGTGGAGGCTTCTGCCGGCTTTGCTTTGTACTTAAAGCTTTTAAAGAAATTTTGTAAGGCATGGGACACGTCATGATCCCGTGCTCATTTAGGGTCTCTGATCTTAGGGACCATTTTGAAGAAGTGCTAGGAGGACACTTGGAGGCTGCTGCTCACTCTGTCTTTTGCTTAGAATTTTCAATGGCCGAAGGAGACTATCTCGGACTGCAGACACATGGTACCTTCCAATAAACCTTCAAATTTTTAACAGATTCTACCAAACTAAGATACGTGTTGATCCCATGCTTGTTTGGGGTCTCTACTTTTTGGGACCATCTCAAACTGCGCCATTAAGACATGTGGCAATTTGAAAATTCAAAAGGTGGGGAGGCGGTCCATTGGAGGAAACTCTAATTTTTTTCCCCTTATTGTGAAAATTATTAAAGTCATCAAAATGACCCGCAAGCTCGACAGAGAATATTCAAAAATTTCTTCAGTCAACGATGGAGGTGCAGAATTTAGGGAAAATTTGGGAAATTTTCCTTTTGTGGAAAAAGGAATTAAAGTGTAAAAAAGAAGTGTGGTTTTGCTAGGACCCACATCAAAAACTAATCATGGAAGGGTGGAGTTGCAGGAGAAATTTGGAAAATTTTCCTTTTTCTAAAATAGAGGTAAAATAGCAGAATCAAGCCATGGTTCCTTTGGGACCGACATTGGGACATGTGTTAAGACCTGTTTTTCAAAGGCAAAGGTGTGGAGCAAAATGAGAAATTTTGCATTTTTTCCCAAAGGATGTAAAAGGTAAAAAGGAACCCCCAGGCCCATCTTAACTTGGGATCTCCCACATGGACACGGTCCAAATTAAAAAGGGAAATTGACGACAACTATGCATCTGTATCTGATTTTCCAACATTTTTCTCCAAAGCTCCTAGGGATGTGAATTTTTATGGTTTTTTTATCATTTATTGGTGTCTCCTACATGTCAAATGAAGAGGAGAATTAATTTTATATCTTGATTTGGTGGGGAAGATCTGAAAACAAATTTTACCATTAAGATGTGATCTGACGATAGGATTCGATCTTATTTTCCAATCATTATTTCCATGTCACGCAAGAAACCAATTGATATCTTGATTTGGTTGGGAAGATTTGAAAGCTTTTACCATTAAGATGTGATCTTACTATCAAATTCGATCTGATTTTCCAAACTTTCTCTCCTTGGCACGCAAGAAACCATATTCGATAGATTAGAGGAGGAAGTAGTTGGTGCGTGAAGTGAAGAGTGATTTACTAGGTGAAGAATTGAATGTTGGAAATATTTGAAGAGATTTTCCTTTTGAGCACCTGACAATTTTTTTGCAAATCTGATTCTGGGAATCATGATCAAAATCATAACAAGCAATGGTGCTTTGAATGTTTTTGGTTTTGGGGGGAAAAATCTATTGTAAATGAAATGTTATAACTTACATGAATTTTTCACATGCAAATGGTTGGAGTGTTAGAGGTCGGGAGTTAATTCCTAAGAGAAAAGTTTGACAGAGCCCATCTTTCTGAGAAATCATCTAAGGAACCTATTTATTTCTTTTGTGTTAAATTTGATCATGTCAAGGTGGTTGCAAGTGTACAACCATTGACAAGCTCTGATATTGTTCTATAAACTTTCCCCTGCTGATGCATTTAATCAAATTTGAGTTAATCTATGTTTGATTTTGAGAAAAATTGTGTCTGCTTCATTTTTGAATGTCTGCAAATAGTTTTTATTGTTCCCATTATAATTATTACATTGAAATATTAGTGAATCACACAAGATCTTATCCTTGTGATAGTTTGGTGGAATTTGCAATTTCATTTATCTTAAGAGCTTTCATTTGATAGTGAAATAAAAAAATTTAAAATCACTTTACTCCTAGCATGATTATAAGATTGTTTGTTAGCCTTTGAGGGTATCTTAGGCATGATAAAACAAAGGTCAACAATGTTCAATTAACTTTCTCAATTTGATCATTCATTTTGGATTCTTAAAGTTTGTGTGAAAACGTGCTGATCTGGGCCTCCACTGAAGCACACCTTCTGGTTAAAGGAACATTTTAGCTATTCTAAAGCATTTTTTTGACCAAGCCTTCCATTTTTTGTAAAATCTCTCAAAGATCTAGTGAATCAAAGTCCACCCTACCTCACCTCCCACAAAAATTCATTTTAAAACAGCCAATTCTACTCATACTACCCCTATTTGTCATGTGTGTGTACAAATTCAGAATTTCTATTACTAAAACATGCAAAGGCAATGAGATTTTCATTGTCTTTAGTATCCTAAACCTTTCTTAGAAAATATATCCATTATCTAGGGTGATAACTCGTGAGAGTTATATTTTTGTTGTATTGTTCATGTTTTCTTCAAGTTCTTCTTAATAACTTTGCGAAGAAGGACATCTCCATCTCCTCCACAATCAACAAGGTATAAAAGGGTACGCTCACCCTGGTTGAAAGGAAAAACCATAAAGTAGTGAGGATAGATCAAATCCTCTTAAGGGTGCTGCCCATTTGTCCACATCTGAGTGACAAAGAGCAAGCTACATTTCTTCCCTGGCTACAAAAAGACACACAACATGATTTGCTTATCTCTAAGCTTCGTATCAAATATGTGATGCTTCTCAACTTCTGAGGGAGAATCAATTTGGGTACCAACACAAGGAAACATAGCCAAACTCGATATCGCAAAAGTAAACATTACCAAATTTTAGGGTCTATAAAGGGATTAAAACATTTGAAAATATGATATAACTAGACTACGCATCAAGGCTCTCTCATAAAAAGAACTATTAAACCAACCTAATGGAGCTAATGAAGGTTTCACATTGTTATTTTTAGTTACTCCCCAATTCTAGCATGTTCCTAGATTACACAACCATAAGGAATTCAATATGTCAATGATGCATATAGAGGACAAATGTCAATAAATTCAAAAATTGGGTATATAAAGAAGGATCCTTTGGGGAATACCCTAGACTATGTCCATCGTTATACCATGTTCTATTGAAATAGCTTGATCCCAAAATTTTACCTTATACAATGTTGCATCCAAGTGGATCTAACCCAAAATTTGACATTATTTTAAAATGAAATCCTGACACAAAAGTAGCATATACAGGGGTAATTTTAGTGGCGAATATTCCATTTTTGAAAATTTTGAAAAGGTGAATTTTTTGGCACGGGTCAGTGACCTATTCGCCTAAAAATTACACTTTAATTTTTTTTAGGGGTCGGCTTCGCCTACCCTTGAAAAATATCCCCTATATAAACCTAGATTATTCACCAAGTAGAACACTTCTACTTCACATTTTTCAACAATATGATATATCCCGCATTATAGACGCGCGACAAGGGGGTAAGCTATTGACGTGTGACAAGGAGGGTTTGCAGACAAGGAGATACTGCAGATATTGACGCATAGTAGACACATGACAAAGAGTTTGTTGACGAGCAACATGGAGATTTTTTCGATGAGCAAGAAGAGGGCAGAGGCTGCAGAGGCGCGACGGGAGATTTTGCTATCGCGTGTCAAAAAACCTTAGTGACGTGTGTCAACAGACCTCATTGACGCACATCAACAACCATAATGATGTGCGTCACAGACCTTAGTGACGCGCATCATTACGGTTGTTGATGCGCATCAACAACCGTAATGATGCACATCACTGAGGTTTGTTGACGCACATCAATGAGGGTTATTTATTAATACACGACCTTGACAGATAGTTGACGCGCGACAAGGAGGTACA
The DNA here is from genome assembly GCA_019776745.2 of Taxus chinensis. NCBI lineage: Eukaryota > Viridiplantae > Streptophyta > Pinopsida > Cupressales > Taxaceae > Taxus > Taxus chinensis. Next base: position 251,622,108 of record CM034157.1, on the reverse strand, counting down.
ATAGATATTGACGCATAGCAGATGCATGATAAAGAGTTTGTTGATGCGTGACATGGAGATTTTTTTATGAGAAAGCAGAGGTCGGAGGCTGCAGATGCGCGACAGGAGATTTTTCTGTCGCACATCAAAAAACCTTAGTGACACACGTCAACAGACCTTAGTGACATGCGTCAACAACTGTAATGACGTGCGTCACTAAGGTCTGTTGACGTGTGTCATTGAGGGTGCTGTCTGACATAACGAGATAGCACCCTCAGTGACATGCATCAGTAGACCTCAGTGACACGCGTCATTATGGTTGTTGACGCACGTCACTGAGGTCTGTTGATGTGCGTCACTAAGGTTTTTTGACGCGCGACAACAAAATATCCCATCGTGCATCTGCAGCCTTCTGTCGCAGCACTTGACAATCAGGCGAAATTTTTCCATACAACCCCCAAAAAATTCGCCTTACCGCGAAACCGGTTCCGGGGATATTCACCAGGTATTCTCCACCTCCGATTTCCAAGAGGTCTCTTAAAATGAACCCTGAGAATATATAGAAATAACTTTTCAAACCAGTGTCATGTAACAAAAAAATCAGTTGCAATTAAAATAATATTAGGAGGACAAATATTACCTCATGAAAGACTTTTGGAATGAGCTTTTTTGGTTTCTTCACTTGAAAAAACCATTTTAGACAAATTCACAACCCAGAGTTACAATCTAAATAAATAAACTTAAAATGTGAGATATCAATAATTAAGATGTTTAAGGGGGAGCATACCTTGAATGGCCAAAAAATAATAAAAATATAATAACCAATTTTTTAACTTCTAAAAATTTGTAATAAAAACACATGGGACCTAAGAAAAACTATGGAAGTGGGAATTAAACCCTATTAGGAAGTGGTCACATGTGAGGTTGCTCCCAAATTTTGATACTTGGTGTGGAGAGTAATTTTTGGAATATCTACAGTAAAATTGGTCCTATGTTATACAAGTTTTTTAGAGAGTATGTTGCATTGTTTTAAGGGATATATTAAAAAACATTCTATTTTAATAATGAATTTGGTCATTTAGAAAATGACTTAAACTCTCCTAAAAGCATAGTTCTCTTTGTTTTTATAAAAATATTCCCAATTTTCTTATTTCCCAAAAAAAAATTCATGGAACCACTTTCTCAATAGAAATAGGAGCAACAACCCCCTCTATTACACATTTTCCTTAGGATGTGATCTCTTGCACAAGCCAAGATAGTTTTGTTGAAGAGGTAAGGAGAGGAAAAATAGGATATTTTAACATTAATAGAGTCTTTTGATTTATGTTGAAGAGACATAATAGGAATATTTAATACTAGCATAAGTAAGAACCCATGAATCTAGAATAAATTATTGGAAGGAAAAATTATGAGGAAAGCTTAAATATAAAAGTCAAGTGACAGGAAAAATACCTAAATTTTTTAATCCCCTGATTTTTTTGTGTAACCCTAGCAAATTCATGTGGCTTGAAATACTCTCTGTAAAATATAATTGCTTAAAAATATTAAGATATTTGTTAGGTTTTTGAAAAAATAAATTATTTTTATGTATGAGACCACATTTCCTAAACAAGAACAACAACGGTGCTAAGTACTACCACATCTAAAATGATACTATATGGTATTAAAGGTAAAAATTTAAATGATATTATAAGAGATGTGGTGATTTCATTTGGTAATTAGACACTAAAGTGATGTGATTTTTGTGGCTTGGATTAGAATGAACCTCAATTTAGTGTAATGCCTTACAATTAATAAAATAAAATGTTCCATCTTGTTCACCCTACCCTTAAGCCATTCCACGTCTTTGTATGGAAACAAGTTGAGTGATTTGATCCTGTGAAGGTGGGAGACATCTAATGGAAAATATTTTATCTTAGTTGGGGAGAGATTTACATATTCTAGTTGTTATCTCAAAATCCCCCCTTGGAAAATTTTGATAACAATGGATTTAACAATTTGAATAGGCAGTGTGACGTCTAAACACACTTCAAATTTAACTATTCAAGATTAATTAAAATGCCTCCCATGTTAACAAAATGGGTGGCATAATTTTCTTAAGACTTAACAGGGCTATTTTGAATATAAAGTGGCACAAAAAGGGGTGCCATCACGTAATATTTTGGGATATCTATGGTAAATATCTCGAGGCACATGTGAAATCCAAAGAATTAACCACTTTTTATAATACACTCAAGTCTGGCAGTGGATAGGTCATCAGTCAAAGGGTCAAAGAGAGCAAGTAAGAAATGTGGCAAAGTTAAGTGAGAAAAGTAGTGGAAGATCAATGTCCAAGGAGAACCACGTGGCGTTATTCTGGAGCAGATCAATGAGATGGCCCTTGAGAAAACTCCAATACCCTAAATAAGCCGAGGAGAATTAAATTTCAGGTCCAGAGGGAAGCGCAAGGCAATGAGTATGTAAACACAAGGAGGAAAGATGGGAAATATATGGAAGAGGAAATAGATAGATAGGTAAACATGCAAGAATCACCACAACAAACAAGAGGTTGCTAGGTATTACCAAAACAAAATTTGTGCAAAGTAAAGTAAATCAAATGATGTAAGATCATCTAAATTTATATCATAGGAAGTGGCATGTTTGCACTCAAACAGGTAGAGTAATTTGAGCCTGTGAAGGTGGGAGACGAATAGTGGAATTTTTTAAGCTAAATTTTAGAGAGATTGAGATATTTCATTTATTTTCTAAAACTTACCCTTTACAAATTTTGGATAACAATGGATTTAACAATTTTAATAGGCCGTGTGATGTCCAAACACCCATCAAATTTCTCTTTTCAATGTTAATTAAGATTCCTCCAACGTAAAGAAAATGGTTGATGGGATTTTATTAAGACTTAACGGGGTAAGTTTGAATATAAAGTTGCGCCAAAAGGGGTTCCATGTCATGATATTATGGGATCTTCAGGGTAAAGAGCTTGAAGTGGACGTGAAGTCCCCAAAATTAACTGAGGTCTATAATACTATTGGGTTTGGCAGTCGATGGGTTGGCAGTGAATGGGTTTGAGAGAGTGAGTAGGATATGTGATGGATTAGAATGATAAAAATGGTGTAAAATCGACATCTAATTAGCATAACATGGTACCATTCTGACATAGCTTAAATAGATGGCCCCGAGAAGACTCTAAACCCCTGACTAAGCTGAGGAGAATGAAATTTCAGGTCTAGAGGGAAGCACAGGGAAATGAATAGGTAAACATGTGGAGCAAAGAAGGGAAACATGTGGCAGAGGAAATAGAGAGATAGAATAACACACACGCATCAACACAGAAAACACAGGGCTACTTATTACTACTGCAACAAAGTCCAATTCCTTGAATAAACCAAGGAGAATGAAATTTTAGGTCCGAAGGGTAGCGTAGGGAAATGAGTAGGTAAACATGTGGAGGAAATAAGGGAAATATCTAGAATAGGAAATTGATAGATTGGTAGACACACATAAAATACCACAACAAACAAGAGGTTGTTAGGTACTACCAAAATAAAATTTGTGTGTAGTAAAGTAAATCACATGATGTAATATCATCTAAAGTTATATTGTATGAAGCGACGTATTTACAATCAAATAGGTTGAGTGATTTGAGCATGTGAAAGTGAGAGATGAGTAATGGAAAACATTTTAGTTGGGGATATATTGAGATATTTTACCAAAATCCCCCCTTGTGAATTTTGAATAATAATGGATTTAACAATTTGAATATGCCATGTGAATTCCAAACACCCGCCAAATTTCACTATTCAAGGTTAATTAAAATGCCACCAATGTTTACAAATTGGTTGGTAGGATTTTAATAAGACTTAACGGGGGAAGTTCTAATATAAAGTGATGGAAAAAGGGGTGCCATGCGGAGATATTCTAGGCTCTCAAGGGTAAAGCACTCGTGGCAGATGTGATGTCCTCAGAATTAACTGTGGTGTATAATACCATTGGTTCCAACATTAGATGAGTCAGAAGTCAAAGGGTCAGTGAGAGCGAGTAGTAGAGTTAAGGGAGATAAATGGTGGATGATTGATGTCCAAGGAGCACCAGGTGGCATCATTCTCTCGTAACTTAATGAGATGACCCCCGAGAGACGCCAAGCCCCTGAATAAGCTAGGGAGAGTGAAATTTCAGGTATGAAGGGAAGCGCCCAGAATATTTCCATTCATTGTTTCAGTTTTCCTTGTCATCTTCCAAATTGTTGTTACACTGAAAATTCTTGTACTTATATGCAAAGTTGCAACAACTTTTGAATAAACTGAATTAACATGCTTCCAAGTAAAGTAAACTAATAGAATATGTAGATATATACACTTGTTCTTCCTCCATCTTTATAGACATGTGTGTAAGATGCAATTATAAGAGGAATATTCTTCCTTTGAGAATATTCATGTTTATTTTATCATGGAATGTCTTATAAGATGCATACATAAGTGTAATTAGGGAAGTTCCTAACTATCACATGAGTTCATCATGGAGTCAAACAAAATAGATCCCATGACCTGTGCGACCCAGCTAATGTAGCCACCAACCATTGCACCATGCCTTATTTACGGTCAATTTTTTAAAAAAACTTTAATTTATTTTTTTATGAAAACATACGTGAGACTTAGTGCACTCCAATAGTAAGATGTAATTATAAGTGATATGCCATCACCATGTGACAGATGGGTGAAGTGTAGAAATAACAAATGGTCTTTGATTAATGTGAAGAGGTGGAATATATAGGTGAAATATAGAAATAACAAATAAAAAATCTCAATGGTCTTTCACAAATTTGAAGAGATGGAGGAATTTTTTTAGGTGTCCTGTGTCAAAACATGACAATCTTAATTGCCAATAAATTATGACAATTTACAATTTTCAGCGCAAATAACACCATATAAGTTTTTATTTTATCGACTTATTATTTTTAAATTTCTCTATAATGTACACGAATTTATGAGCGCTTACCCACTTATACCTTTTGTTATCTAGTTTCTAGATTGTATTGGCAGGGGTTTTATATCAATATTTCATGAATATTCATTGACTTAAATGGAAAAGTTAGAATTTTAGTAGAGCATTAGAACTTGAAAGAAACACATTGATAGCATTGTAGTAATGTGAAAGGTGCCCATTTAGATTCAAAACCGAGTTTCCCTACATAACAGAATCTTTTGTAAGGCCTTTAACAAAATTTTGACTTGTTATAATGTTTTTTTCAAATGGAATAGACATGTCAAGATTTGATCTTAATTTTAGTGAAGATTTAAATTTATTTTCCGTGGGTGGAATTTATTATCAAATCAATTAATTAGTAATAGTGCTTAGTAAGGCCCATACAAATTTTTCACTTATTATAGCATTCCATAAGGGGATTCCAACTTGCATGCATTCTTTGAATTAAGTTGAAAGTGACACTAATATGTGACATTAATTTTGTAATGAATATATAATTAGGCCGATAGGCCGATATAACTCCACTCAATGATTTCTGACACCTGTCTTGCAGCTCTTTCCCACACAGTGCTTGACAACTGTTGTGTTTGATAATTGACAACTACCTTTTGTTCATTTAACAGTTGTAAATTAAATGGTGATAATAAAAAATAGTTGTAAATTAAATGGTGATAAAGATAAAGATAAATATATCCTATATAAATGAATAAATGGAAAATAATAATAGAAAACTGTTTAACCGTTTGCTGCTCATCCGGGGACCTGAAATAGGACTGGTGGAATTATTTCTTTTCAATTTTTTCCCGTGACTTATAATCAGGTTCCAGGTTTTTGAACAAAACGTTTCTTTAGATTATTATATTTTTTATTTTGTGTAGACCAATGTTCTTTTACAAATCCAATTTTGTGCACATATTATGTAATTTGTAGTTTAATACTTTATTTTTAACTTCTGCAGGTCATAGTTCGAAGTTGTCGCTGCAGTCATCTCCTGTCTGTAAACATAGCAGCCTCAGTTCTAATCAAATCATTAGAGGTAGACAATAATTGTGTAACTTATTATTTTAACATTGATGGGCTAAAATATTTTATTCCTCTGTAGAATTGTTCATGTTTAAATTGTTCAAGTTTAAATTATTTGTATAAGTTTTGTGAAATTATAAAAGATAGCAGAAAAAAAACCGTTTTATAAAATTCAATATTTTAGATAGAATGTATTTTTCGATTATAGTAACTTGACCAAAATTAATAAAAATAGAAGAAATTTCTTTAAATAAAATGAAACAATAATATTATTTGCACACTTCTTTTAAGATTTTATTGGAACGGTAATATCCAAAATTTCAAGCTTTAGAGTAGTTTTTATTTTTAATTTTAAGAATATAAAATCATAAAAAAAGCTTTTGCATTACTTTTTAATGAAAACTCAATACAAAAGAAGAGGCTGACCAAAGAGGATGATATCTATTAACCTCTCTAATTTATCATTTTGCCTTCCATTTAGATGCATTGCACTTTCTAGCATGGATGCTTATGATTTACCATTTTCAGGTAAGAGAGTGAGGAGAGGACATTTACAGAACAAAGTTGGTGCAGTTGTTTGAAGAAGCAGATTCAGAGGTGGCGAAGGATTTTCTTGCAAGTCTGTATGGACAGCTCAATTAATTTAACCAGGTTTACAAAATTAAGGAGACCTGCATTTAAAATCTTTGTTTAGAGTATAGAGTTTAAAATATTAGTACCATTGAAAAAATTATAATATGCTTGAGAGTAAGTCATTATTTGGTAGTTAAGATTTAACGGTTCTAGATTTCTGTGTTGGTGATAAATTTATAATCACCATTAATAAATTTTGTTAAAATTATTAATATTTTAAAACATTTCATAAATATTTATTGAAAATGAAGTTAATTTTAAAAATATATAGAGAATATAAAGAAAAATCTTCATTAATCTCTACTATAATTAAATTATTTGCTTAATTTCGTAGGAAATTTGTAAGGGCTCTTAGAAGAAATTTAAATTTATAATGGTTCATAGTAGCTTCTCAATATTCACATTAATTGAGTAAAATAAAATAAATCAATGTTTGAGTTGTGTGCAGCTTTCTAATTGGCAGAATGAAGACGCAGAGTCAATCTAAACATCCCCATTCCTCCTGAGAATCCTAGATGGATGGTATGCATCAGAAACATTCAGGTGCGAGGAAGAATTTTGTAGAAAACAATTTTGTTGTCCATGTTGATTCATCATAGAAGACCGAATTTGAGTGCGATAAGATAAAGGAAGAGCTCTATAAAAGGTTTAAAGTTCTTGATATGAGGACTATTTTCCTTTCCTCATTTAGGAAAAAGAAAACACATTCTAGAGGATTTGGCCTTATCTATTTTTACACTATGGAGGATGCAATTAGATTTGAACCTAGAAGTAAATTGATGAAGAATGGAATTGAAGTCTCCAAATTCGAGATGGTAAGAAGGATTGCCCGAATAGGGATAAAAAAATAAGGTGGGTTAAGAAATTTGGGGATTCAAAATGAATATATGGAATTTGAACTTGTTTTGATGAAAACTTTAGATTTTTAATTTTTAAAATTAGGCTTTGAAGGATGACATAAAATGTTGATTTTCTTATACGAACAATCAAAATTGATTTCAATATTGTCACTGTTTGTTTTGATAAACTTTAATGTTCTTATTATTTTCAGGTCTTCATGAATCCTAGAAAAGTTTTAATATATTTATCTGGTGCAATATGGATTGTCCTTGTGATTAGACATTGTCGTGGATTGTATTTTCATGTTAATCAAAGATATTTATTGTTAATTTAGATCTATATTTGTAAATAATTTAAACATCTATATTTATTAATTTTTGCAATATATAATGATTTTTATCCATGTATTTATTACATATATTTGGATAAATATATTAAATATATTTTTTGAAAGTGCTCAATATTGTTACACACTCTAGAGTGAAATCATAAACCAAAACATGATATGTAAAATATGCCTATAAAATTAATATTACATTGTACATAAATATTATTTTTAATTAAAATTTTTAAAAATTATTTGTATAATAAATTTATTAAATTATTTTATTCATATGTAATTTCACAATAATTTCAATATTTTGACATAAACTGAATCATTAATGATAACTATTAATGGTTATGTTTAATACCCTTATTTCAAAATAACAATTGAATGAGTTTAAATTTACTAGCAATGAACGTTGAAAATGGTGAAATTTAATTTTATGATAATACCTTTCTTTTGTAATAGTTTCTTAATTTTCTAAAATATGATCATGAAATTACGTGATAATAATGGTAGCTTTGAAATGATTTTCATTAAAATTGGATAAAATACACATAATTTATTTTGTAAACCAAAGGCAACTTGCTCAATTTGTTGACATGATGTAATAAGTCATTTTTGGGCATGTTATCAATTTTGTTATGAATGAAGATTTACCTAATGTTACATTCCTCTTAATACTCATTTAAGTTGAGGACCTATCATTTGAAAAAAATTAAATTTGTATGTTCTTGATAAAATTTGAGTCATTTTGAGATAAACAATTTTTTTATAACAAATGAAATTTATATGAGGAATGATTTCACATTTCCTCAACTAATCTATATATAAATGAAAGATTTGGCTCTTACATATGATATTTACGATGATGATTCACAATGATGAAAACAACGATGATTATGATGATGATAAGAACAAAATAATGATGAAAATTGTGCCAATGAGAACATTGAAAATGAAGATGACAGGGATGATCAAGAAAATGTTGACGATGATCACAATGATGATGATGATGACCATGAAAACCATTAATAATGATGATAAAAATGATGATCATGATTATTGAGGATGATAATAAATGTTGAAAAAAATGATGTTAATGATGATGAGGAAAAAATTATAGATGATTATATGATGATCACGATGACGATGATGATGAGTATAATGATCTCCTTGTTTGAGGAACTATTAAAAATTGCAACAAAAATTTCATGAGAAGAAGGGTAAATATTAACTTTACCTTCAATTAGGCGATGCCATTGTTCAGAAATCTAGTCGTGCAGAGTAGGGAGCCAAGGACAACCATTACTAAACCTATAAATTAAAACCCTGATTTTGAAAATATTATCATGGTCTCAGTATGTCTCATCTCCAAAGGAAGACCTTAGGTGATTGTGTTTGGCAAGGCTATATGTTGTAAATAGGAATCTTGAAATCATTTTTGATGAATTCTATGAAGTGAATTATTAACACATCTTTTGATCCTATACCTATTTATGACATGAAAATGCTTACCATATAGTTCAACCCAAATCTGGTCTTAGTCCCTAGGATGCATTTTGCAACAGTCTAGAATGAAGGGAATAGAGATGCCATAGGAACTTCTCACCAGTGTGTGACCTAAATGAACACGTTTCTAGAGCTTGAATAGGACCACACTTAACTTTAAACCATAAATCACCACCACAAATGCATAATAGCCCAAATGGTAATTACAATGGGGACAACCAAGTCATATTATAAGACCAATTTCCACCCACGTTGATAGAAGGACTTTGAATCCTATTGACGATGATGATGATGATCGTTTTCTAAATGATGAAAACCAAGCTGAAAATTGTGACAATGATCAATGGGGATGAAGTTGACAAAAGATGATGAAAAACCAATGATCATGATTATTGACGATGATAATTAATGATGACGACGTGAAAACCATTTAATGATGATGAAGATGAAAATTATACAGATGATGATGATGATGATATTTGATTATGATGACAACGAGGATTATGATTTGTGTAACGATTATGATGTTGATGATTATAACAATGATGATGACGGGGATGGTGATTATGATTATTATAATGATGATGATAACAACTACAACCAAAATGACCATAAAAATGATCACGAGGATGAATTATTTGATATGTGTGACCCTGGACATTTTAGTAAATGTTAATAGTACATACTTAACTTTAATCCATAAATAATAACCTTAAATAATAGTGGATCAGTGTGAGTAACGATGACAATTAAATCATATATTACAAACTAAAATTCCTTGAATAGTCAATGAAAAACCTAAACAAATTGATGATGAAGATGACGATTGACAATGATGAAAACAATGATGAATGATGCATAAAATCTCATCGATGAACATTTGACACAAAACCTCGCAACCTACATATGAAAATAATCTAAACCATAAAGAATGAACATAAACTCTCATTGGTAAACATTTGACACAAACCTCGTAACCTGCATATGATGAATAAATGTAAATGTAACTAATGACACAATGATTTGAAGGATATTAGTGTTGTGTTTACAAAGTTACATTAGTGATTTTAATTAAGATATGGATTCAGATTAAACATTTTGTTTATGATTGTTAAGGTTGAAGTTGGTTATTGGATGTGAAAAGATGTGACATCATGGACTATGAAACATTAACGTCGAACACAACTCTAAAAGTGATGAAGACATTGCTAAGGAGAAATGCACCACCATGAACACAACTATTGATAGTGCTAATGGTGGTGGTGGTCTCGTTCGAGGTGTTAGTTTAAGGATGTTGGTGATGATAAAGATGAGGATAATGATGATCATTTTTATTGGCGATGATTGTTAATGATGAAAAATTAATGATGATGATGATGACAATAGAGATGGTGATGATGGTCATGATGGCGATGACGATGAGGATAATGACAACGATGATTTGATTTACAATGATGACAATGGGTGATGATTTAATGATGAGGATGATGCTGAGAATGATAACAATGATGTTGATGAAGACGATGATCATAAGTAAGACTAAAAATACCATGAAAATGATGAGAATGAAAATGAAGATAACATTGTGGTGTTGGTTGTGGTGATTGTGGTGAGGGTGGTGATAATAATGATGATAAAAATGATTATCATGAGTATCGATGATGATAATTAATGATTACGACAATGATGTTAATGATTATGATCAAAATGATTTTGATGACTATGAGGATTATGATTTGTGTAATGATTATGATGTTGATGATTATAGCAATGATGATGATGGCGATGGTGATTATGATTATTATAATGATGATGATAACAACTACAACCAAAAGTGACCATGAAAATGATCACGAGGATGAATGATTGATAATGATAAACGACGATTTCGAAAAAGATAAAAATGATTATGATTACGAATTTAATGACGATGATGAATGAACCATGACAAAGAACACCAATGAACTACATGATGAGGATTCTTATCATTATTAAAATGAAAAGTACCCAACTTGGTAATTGCATCGATGATTCGTGCATGAACTAAATGACGATGAAAAAGATGGTGATCATGACAATGATGCTAACTATGAACATTATATTAATCATGACAATGATCTGATGATGAATATGATGACATCGAAACCTTGAAAACGATGATATGACAATATGATCTATAACCGTAAAGAGGATAAAATGATGTTGAAACATTTGACACAAACCTCACAATTGCATAAAAATAACCATTAAATGAACAAATGATGACACAATGATTTGAAGGATATTACAGTGTTTGTTTTACAAAGTTACAATGGTGATATGGTTTGAGAATAATGAATTTTGAGAATTAAATAACATTTATATTAATACAAATATAGTAATAATAATGAATTTGGTTTTTATGTCAACAATTATGCAAATATCATGGACTATGAAACATGAACACCAAACACAACTGAAAATGATGAAGACATTGCTAAGGAGAAATGCACCACCATGAACTACACCTTTGATAGTGCTAATTGTAGTGGTGGTGGTGTTTGAGGTGTTAGTTTTTACGATGTTGGTGATAATAAAGATGAGGATAATGATGATAAAAAGGGATGATCATTTTTATTTGTGATGGTTATTAACAATGATGAAAATGGTGTTAAAGATTATGAGGATGAAAATAAAGATGGTGATGATAGTCATAATGGTGATGACAATGAGGATAATGACAATGATGATGAGGATTACAATGATGACAAGGGTGATGATGTTTACAATGAGGATGATGCTGAAAATGATAAAACTTATGCTGATGAAGACGATGATCATAAGTAAGACTAAAAATATGAAAATGATGAGATGAAATGATGATGTTGATGTTGGTGGTGGTGCTAATGATGAGGGTGGTGATAATAATGATGATAAAATGATGATCATGATGATGATGATGATGATTAATGATTATGAAAATGATGGTAATGATAATGATGATGACAATGATCGAATGATGATGATGATGATGATGATGATGAATGATTATTGATGATGATTATAATGAATGATGACAATGATCAGGTGGTGGTGATTATAATGATGATAATGATTATGATAACATGATAATGAAGTGATGATAATGATGATGAAGATGATGAAATTAATGTTAAAAAACATTGATGGGAATGAGAATGATTATGTTGATGATGATGACGAATTGATGATGATGTTGTAGATGACAATGATGATGATCAACAATGTGGTGATGATAATGATGATGACAATTGTCGATGAATGGTGGGTGATGATAATGATGATGAAAATGATCAATGATGGTGGTGATGATAATGATGATGAAAATGATCAACAATGGTGGTGATGATAAATGATGAATACAATGATTATGATGATGATGATGATGATGATGATGACAATGGTAACGATGATAATGATGATGAAAATGATAATGATGATGACAATGGATGATGATGATGTTGATGATGATGGTGATGATAACAGTGATGAATGATTGATGATAATGATAATGACAATGATGGTGATGACGATAATGGAGATGACAATGATCAATGATGGTGGTGAGGCTAATCATGACGACAATGATGATGATGATGATGATGATAATTAATGATGACAATGATCAATGATGGTGGTGATGATAATGACAACGAATGATCAATGATGGTTGTGATGATAATGATGATGAGAATGATTACAAAGACAACGATGATGTGTATGATGAGGACAATTAAAATAAAAGTAAAAGCATTGATGGGGATGAGAATGATGATGTTGATGATGAAGATTTGAAGGAGATGATGATGTGAATGATGATAATGAGAATAATAATATATTATTATCATGATGATTATAATGATGATGACAATCATCAATGATGGTGGTGATGATAATGACGATGAAAATGATCAATGATATTGGTGATGATAATGACAATCACAATGATCGATGATGGTGGTGATGATAATGACAATGACAATGATCGATAATGGTGGTGATGATAATGATGATGACAATGATTGACAATGGTGGTGATGATGATATTGATTATGAAGATGATGACAATGATGATGATGAGGATGGTTGATGATAATGAATAGACAACCATGATGAATGATGATGATGAAAACAATGATGATGAAATCAATGATGGTGTAGTGATGATGATGAAAATGATTATGATGGTGGTGATGAATGATGATTGATCGATGGTGGTGATGATAATGATGATGACAATGATCGACAATGGTGGTGATGATAATGACGATGAAAATGATCAATGATGGTGGTGATGATAATGAAAATGACAATGATTAATGATGGAGGTGATGATAATGATGATGACAATGATTGTGAAGACAAGGATGATGACGATGATGTTTGTGACGAGTACAATGAAAATAATGGTAAAAAATTGATGGGGATGAGAACGATGATGTTGATTTGATGGAGATGATGATGAGAATAATATATTATTATTATTATGATAATGATAATGATGATGAAAATGGTCAACGATGGTGGTGATGATAATGATGATGAAAATGATCAAGGATGGTGGTGATGATGATGATGACAATGATCAACGATGGTGGTGATGATAATGATGATGACAATGATCAACGATGGTGGTGATGATAATGATGAAGAGAATGATCAATGATGGTGGTGATGATAATGACGATGACAATGATCAATGATGATGGTGATGATAATGATGATGACAATGATTACAAAGATAATGATGATGATGATGATGATGATGAGGACAATGAAAATAATGGTAAAATGTTTGTTGAGGATAAGAATGATGATGATGATTTGATGTAGATGATGATGATGATGCTAGTCACGATGTAAATGATTATGAACATGAGAATGATGATTATAATGATTATCAAAATGATCAATAATGACAATGAAAATGATCAATGATGGTGGTGATTATAATAATGATTACAATGATCGACGATGTTGGTGCTGATAATGATCGATAATGGTAGTGATGATCATGAAAATGCCAATGATTAACTTCATGAAGATTCTTCTTGGAGATGTTTTGAAGTTGGTTTGTAAATCTGTTTAAATTTTATGGTGCACTATAACTATTAATGTTCTATGCGACGGATAATATGTAGTTATGTGAATTTTATTATATGTTTGACGTGAATGATGACGTAGGTGTGTTTGATTTTGTAGGTTTTGTGTTGTATTCGTGTTTATGGATTGTTCAATGTCACCACGATTACCTTCAAAAATAGCTTGTGAGCACATTTTTCCACGACTTCCTTTTGTCTTACTGGTTCGTCTTTGCCTTGTGTGCAAAGATTGTAATGAGATGTTGTCTCCGTCAAGTGCATTATTTAAAAAATGCCATCTTATTTGTGGAACATTTGGTTTCTTCTTGGTTGAAAAGTGGCACTCCTTCTTGGACCGTATATATGTTTTATTTTTGAACGATCGAGGTAGAGTAAGTCACTTGTGTTCACGTGTCGTCAGGAGCCCATACAGAAAAGAAATAATTTCTTCGATGGGCCCGTTCCTGCTTTTGGAAGCTGAGAAATTTGGTACGAATTTATTGGATGAATTCGTCCTTAATCCTTTTACCTCCAAGGGAAAAAATTTGGGAATGATAGAACTTGGGATACATGGTTGGTTTGTGTTGTGTGGAGATGCTTCGGTTGGAAACTATGGATGGGTTGCACTTAAAAATTTTGATGAGGTATCTGGTGGTGCGTGTTAGATGAAAAGTAGTTTCAATAATAGTTGGTGTGTAACAGATGCCCTTGTAGGTGTTCATGTGCCTCGCAATGCAGTTTGTAACAGAGGGAAGATGTACCAGTTGCATGCGGAATGTGATGATCACGATACCCTCATTTATACGTTGTATGCATTTGATGTGTTTTGTAATAAATGGTGTGTTTCTGTGGCTCCATTTGCTGGTGTACGTGGTATGTGTTTGTTGTTACATGGGAATCATGTAAAATGTATTCTTGACGACTCGTCGTTGAGTGTCTGGTTGTTGAAAGAAACGTATGATTCTGTTGTGTGTTAGTGGGAAATATCGTGGGAGTGTATATTGGATGCGAAAGTTGACGTCAACAAAAATTGCATTGGGTACACACCGGAAGTGAGCACGGGACATATTGTCATGTTGTATGAAAAGTGTGGGCCATCTATTTTGTATTATGATATGAACAAGGGAGAGTGTGTACAATGTACTTTGTCAGGTTTTGATTCATGTACAGTTTATTTTCCTGTGTTTAATGATCTCTCCAAAGAAATTATCGATGGAAATTTCATGGCACTAATACCAGGTTCTGAAAATGTCAACCTGATTTCAGACATCGGTGTTGGTTGAACGTCGGTGTTGATGGAGACGTTTGGAGAAGAGATATGTGTATTATTATCACGTGATGACATGGTTGGTGTTCATGGTGTAATGTTAAGTGTAATGTATTATTTGATTTCTTTGTTCCTATATTTTTAAGAACTAAATATTTCATATATGTGTCATTTTGTTACATGTAATGAAGGAACATTCCCATGTTTGTAGCGGTAAGAAATGAAAGTCTCCTTGAAAATGTCAAAGGTACAATGATCGTCATCATTTCCTTAAGTCCCAGGTTCGAGAGAAAGATAAAATGAAGGAGATACATGGTTGGCTTTGTACACATTTTTCGACTGAAGGTGTCAGTGCAGACCTTCTATACTCTTTAGATGTTTGAATAGAGTTACACATCATACTTAGGTTAGGCGTACAATCTTGTGAAAAAATTTCCCCACCATATGATAAATTAAGAGTCATACTAGATGTCAATGTGTGACTTGAATATCGAGATGGTCAGATAGGAAGTATCAGAGACAAATATAGAGATTACTCTTTCACTGTGAGAATTATGGCTATAGTAGTTGAGACAAATGTGCACCCCATAAATGTGGGGCTGAGTGGAAGTTGTAGCTATGGGAGAGGGTCATTACAGGATATTTTTGTTGGAATATCTGATATTCCTCATCCGATGTTAAAAGAAATGTTAGAGCAACAACACAACAAATCAATCGTGAAACGATGTGTAGGTGAATTTTTTTTTGTGATATATTTTTAAAAAATCATGCATTAAAATAATATGAGACGTCAGAGATGGTGTGTTTCTATTCTCCAGTTTATAAATTCCCTGTCAAAGTTTTAAAAATATGAGTTGTTGCAATTAGTTGGATTCTTATTAACCAATATCTCTTTACATGTTATGTATATCTGAAGTTTTTGAAATTTTATAAAATATATCACAAGGTGAAATTGCTATACATAGATATAGGAATGAGTGGGAGTATAATGGTAGAGGTTCTTTGCAAGATATTTCTATTGGAATAGATGATATTCCTGATCTAATGTTGAATGAAATATCATTGTAGCAACACAAAAATTTGATCGTGAATCGAACTGCAGGTAAAATTTTCTTTGTGAGATGTTTTTTAAATGTATGCATCAAAATAAGTTGTGATGTTAGAGATGGTGCATTTTTATTTTCTAGTTTATAGATTCCCTGTAGTAGTTTTGAATTTATGATCTATTGGAGTTGTCATATTTTTGTTAACCAAAATGTCTTTGAATGTTATTATATGTGAATTTTCAAAATTTTCTAAAAATTTCTCACGAGTTGCTATTCTTATACATAAACGTAGCAATGAGTGGAAGTTGCTATGGGAGAGGTTCATTGTAGGATATTTCTATTGGAATATCTAATATTCCTCATCCAATGTTGAATGAAATGTTGCAGTGGCAAATAAACAACTTAGTTGTGAATAGAAGTGCAGGTGAAATTTTCTTTGTGATATATTTTTAAAAATTTGTGCATTAAAATAAGATGCAACAACAAAGATGGTGCATTTTTCATTTATTAGGTATTTATAACTCGGTATATTTGTGTGTAGGTTGTGAAGGAGATATAGTATCCAAAAGTATTATGCGAAATGGAATCGATAGAACATGTCCAAGAGCATCAGGTTCATGTGAATTGCGTGTTGGGATTCAAAGTGATGTATGTGACCATTTGGAAAATAACATGAAAGCATACAATAAAAATTTACCCAGGAAAATGAATTATATGGATCCTTTGGAAAATGTGGACAATGAGGGTGGGAGGTCTATCAACAGGGAGAATATGGAGTGTCATACAACACATTCAGTAGTGAACAACAACATCAACTATCCCACGGATGGTGATCGTGAGATTGAATTAGAACATGACATTCGACATCGAAACATACTTGTGATAAGTGGTGTGAATAATTTCCCAAATCATAGTTACACACAATTTTACTCATCGTGCTATGGTGTACGATTGAATAGGATGCTCGAGTCTCATCATGAATTTTTGAAAAGCATTGATGCACTGAAAGTTATTCATATGTGTGGTATATGTAAAGAGTCATATCCTCGTATAGTTGTGACACTTTTAGTGGAAGGACCTATTTGTAAGAGATGCAAGTGTGAATGAGGTGGTCATCGATATTTAAAGTGGAACAATATTGATCCCAGGGATCAGCCAAAAGTGTTGCATGTAGTGATGCAGGTGGAAGAAATGTTGATAGTGCGGGTGAATCCCATATTGCATGTAACTCATGCACGTGGTGGCCAATACAAATATAGTGGACACACTATTTGCTTTCCCCAAGATATATCTTCTATTGCTATAATACTTCCTCGTTGAATAGAGGATGTCGATATTCTTATTGTGAAAAGACATAATGATGGATAGAGGGAGTATGAATGTATTGTTAGTCATTCATGTTTATTGGATGCTTTGCATTACAAAATTCAAAACGATAGGTATTACGAAGACATGGAGATAGACTATGCAGCATTAAAATATCTCCTAGAAGTAGAGGGATATGTATCAGAAAGAATTCATCAAGTGAAATTGGAGATACAAGATGAGCACATCGGGAGAGAAGGAACAATGGATATAGTCAGTGTCAAAGAAGAACATGTACATAATCATCCATCGTCATTTGCTTTAAGGCTTCCTAATCCATGAAGGGAGATGCAAGAAGTCAGATTGTTTGTTGAAAATATGAATTTGAGGTCAGTCGATGTTGTTGATTGGCCACCAATTGGGTCTTCGCCAATAAATGATACAAACACGGAGGGCATGTTGTCCATGGAATTTCTGACCTTCTTTCCTATGGGAGATGCTGAATGGTTGCAGTCGAGGATTAGAAAAGTACAATTTCAAGATTATGTGAAGCATTTGATAAGGAATCATGACAATAGGTTTGGAAGGAACCCAAGATTTAGATATTGTGCATATAATAGACAAATGTGATACCACAGTCAGGCCACAGCTTCTGTTTTTGTCAAGAGAAATTTGGAGGACAATGTTCCCACGACTATTGAAGACTTGCATCGTCACATTAATAATGCGACTGATGATAAGTTGGCAGAATAGGTGATGTGTTTTGGAACAAAACTTTGTGGGACAAGGTCTTATTGGTACTCATGTTGTAGTGAGCTGACGGATATGATTGTTCAATTGGGTAGCCCAACTCTTATTTTTACGCTTACAATAGTAGACATAAAGTGGTTTGATTTGCACCAGTTGATGCCGGGGGAACCTCCTTCTAATCCTTCGAGGGCGTATAGGTGGCAGATTAAGAATGTGATAGATTATCCTCATATCATCGTGACATACATGTACAAAATATTTGAGATATTTTGTGAAGAGGTGATACAAAAAATAATTGGTGCAAAGGATTACTAGTACAGGTTTCTAGTTGTTTGTTCAATTGAAATTTATTTAAATTTGTCCAGTGATATGATCCATTTTCAATATTGTAAACGAATGGTTTTGTAACCCACATTTTTTTGGCATGGTATTTGTAGGTTTGAGTGGCAACATCGAGGATTTGCACATGTCCATAGATTCATGTGGGTTCCCGGTAAACCTTGCATGGAAAACATGGATTGGGAAGACGAGAATCAAGTAATGGCTATGAGATAATTTTTTGATATATACGTCATGTCATGGAATCCCCATGATAGCCATGAAATAAATGTAATGCTTGGTTTGTCCAGAGACGAATATCCTTGCTCAATGAAGCCTTTGTGGATATTAGAGAGTGACCCACTTTATGAATATGAAGAACTTGTCAACCATGTGCAGAGGCACACTAAATGTAGTGAGATGTCCTATTTGAGAAAGAAGGGATCGTCCATGGTTTGTCATTATAATGTTCTGTGGGACCTTCGGGATGATTTAGATTTGTTTTTTGATGTAGATGGTTCGAAGATATTTAAACCTTCTCACAATTATGCGAGATTAAACCTTCACAACTCGGACATGTTGGCCATATGGCGTGGTAATATAGATTGCCATCCTATTATTTCTAGACACGCGGTGTTAAAGTATATATAAAAATATGCTTCAAAGGCAGAAAAGAGGTCAGAGAGCTTTCATGATATGTTGACAAGGATATCAGATGATGTGGAGGGGGAAGAGTCTACACTATGTATATATCAGAGGATTTTGACAGAAACAATTGTGGAACGTTATATTGGGGCACAAGTGACATGTCACATGCTATTGAAGTTGCCGTTGGTTCAGTGAAGTCGTTCCTTTATGACTCTGAATGTTGGTAGGAAGGTTTTCTTCAAGGTGATTACGACATCTCTGGAGAATGATAGTGGATTGTGTTTCATTGATGCATATAAAGATTTACTAGTATAGTTAGAATCCATCTCATTGATTGATGTTGTGAGATCGTGGTCATTTAATGTGAAGAGAAAGAAAGACAACTTAAAGTTGAGGGATACACCTACTATCTATTCCTGAAAGTGGATTAGAGGCTTATGAGAAATTTTGTTGGAGTGAATTTTTGTTATATAAGCCATTTCGTGATATACACAGGGACATAGGTCATACTAGAGAGGAAATTTTAGAAAATTGGGAGAGAATTAAGAATGCGTATCGTGCATGGCATGTTGACCAGAAGGATGTAATGGAGGAAGAAGACATAGAAGAAACTGACGACGATGAGATGTAAAGTTTTGTGGGCATGGATGGAATGGATGAGTGGGAGTAGTTTTCTAGCATTGTTCCTCCCAATCATGTGCATTTGAGTGATCTTTATATGCTTGGAAGATGGGATTTTGATTTGAACCATGTTTGGGATACAGAGAAGGATGAGGACATATGAGACGCATCAGCATGTTTTATAGAAATGAACAAATCCATGCAAAATGTGGTGGATTATTTAAACAATTTGGTATCAGGTGTGAACATGTTGTCAAGAAAACAATGTATTGCTCTAGAAACTATAGTCAAACATTCTAGAAAGAGCCCCAAGGAAGCTCCACTCGAAATGATAATACAAGGTAATGTTGGGATGGGGAAATATTTTTTGATTAATTGCATTAAGAATGTCTTGGCAAACAATGTCATAATAGGTAAGAATCCTCTTCTTCTTTTGGCACCGACAGGAGTTTCTACTTTCAACATCCATGCTGCAATGGTGCATTCATCACTGAAAATTCTATTGTGTGACATGAGATGTTTGGCTAGATGGACACTGGCTGTATTTCAAGAGCAGATGAGACATTATAGATACATTCTTATTGATGAGATGACTTTCGTGGGTCCAAAAATGTTGAAAAAAAATTATATGCGCTTGCGAGAAGCATTCCCTTCACACGAGAATGTCATATTTGGAAGTAGGTATGTAGTTCTCAATGGGGATTTTGCCTAACCCCCCTGTAAAGGACATACTAATGTATGCAGGAAATACAAAGGGAAAAAAGTTATGGAGATATTTTTCTCATGTCGTGACTATCGACACGATTTTTCGTCAAGAAGGGGACATTGTGTATCAGGTGAAGTTTCAAAACTTGCTATCTAATTTGAGAAATGTGAATCCCACAATCAAATATTGGGAGTTGTTGATGTCTAGAACAAATTTTTGCTTTGGTGTAAAGGAAATTTTGATATTTTACTCTTCCAGTCATTTGTTTTCGACAAATGTACAAGTGACATTTCATAATAGGATCATGCTCAAGAAATTAAATGTCCCTATTGTGCGAGTTGTTGCAACCCATGTAAGAAGAGAGGCATATGGAGAAAGTGACGATGACCAGTTGGAGAGTGAGGTGTTGCTTTGTAATGGTCAACATGTTATGTTGGTGTGTAATTTGTGGGTGGAGGCAGGTTTAGTTAACAGATCTCTTGGACAAGTGAAGAACATAGTGTATTTCCTTGGGACGAAGCCTCCAGATCTACCGATAGTTGTTGTGGAGTTTCATAATTATATTGGTGTCCTATGGAATTTGAGTCACCCAAAATATGTACCAATTCCTCCAGTATAGAGGGGATGTCGTAGACAAGTGCCTTTGAAGATGTCATGGGCTCTTACAATTCACAAGTCACGGGGACTCACTCTCAACAGAGCAATGATCAACATAGGTAGTAGGGAGTGACAAGGGATGACATTCACAGTGATATCAAGAGTGAAGTCTCTCAATGGATTACGTATATGTCCTCCTTTCTTTTATGAGAATTATTCTAAGATGAAGGAAGGTGCATACGTTTCTATTAGGAAGAAGGAGGAATATTGTCTGCTGAAATGTGAACAAACATCATCATGAATGACATTGATAGCTCGTCCTTGAATACTTAAATATGTGTCTTTTCTGATATGTTGATAGTTGTGTGTTTTCTGTAATTTTGTTCAGCAATATATGGTGATCGATTTTTCTAAACATGAATCATTTAAAATATGCTGCGGCTTATTAATTACGTGTGATATACATTTTGATTTTGTAATTTTGTATTTATTTCTACATATTTATAGTTAACGTTTGTATAAATTTAATTTATTTGATGCAATATGAGGACTTTTACATTTCATGGTGTCTCACAAAATCATCATTGCATCGTTATTAGTTGTGAGATCATATGTGATGAGATTTTGTATGGAAAGGAAATAAACACATGTGAAATTAGAGAACTTTGAACTCTACATTTTGATTTTGTAATTTCGTATTTATTTCTACATATTTATAATTAGCGTTTGTATAAATTTAATTTATTTGATGCAATATGAGGACTTTTACATTTCATGGTGTCTTACAAACTCATCAATGCATCGTTATTGAAGGCAGGAGCATGAGATAGACTGATATTCAATGAAATCAATATATACATTAACAAAGAAGAGTGCAAAGCCTTATAAAGGCTGCGGGTGGAGGGTGACAGTTATAACTGTCCACCATAACAATGTATTAAATATTAAACAATATTAAACTAATGCTAACATTCCCCCCCCCCCCCCTAATACATTGATCGTACAAATATACATTTCCTGATAATAGGTCCCCCCCTTAAAGAGAACAACCGCAAAGAGGGTCTTCACACGAGCATGTGCCTACATGGTCTCACATGGTTTTTCTAAGGTTGACTAGAAACCTAGAGGGACAGAAACACTTTTCCGACTGTTCACCTCGGTGGTTTTTACAGGATTAACCACGAACCAAGAGGATTACCTTGGTGGTTTTACAGACATACCACGAACCCAATAGGATGATACCTCGATGGTTTTACAGGATTACCATGAACCCAGGGGCGAGTACCATGCACTGCTTTTAGTGCTTTTCTATTCCCCACGACGCTCTTCAATTAGAAGGTCCCAAATAGGTAACCTTCATATCATTTGTACTTTATTGAATAACAAAACAACATGAACATGACACAAAACTGAAACTGAAATAAACAAGCCAAAAAATTGAGGAATAGGTCCTCAATACCTTATTCTACCACAATCTCTATCAGCAGCCTCGTCACTTGTGGCTTGCAAGAGGTCGCTGGATTTTCTCCAGTCCTCCCGTTATCCTCCATCCTCCTATGAAATTTTCTATTTGTGGAATAAAGTGCACTTACTTGTTGAGTATCACCTTCTGCAAACATCGTTTAGTTATGCATTTTTTCCTCTGTGAGAATAGCCACGATCATGTCATCTAGAGATTTGGATTGAATTTGACTGAGAGTAAAAACAACATTACTGTATTTGGAAGATAGACTGTTAATAGGATCGCTTTGGCATCCTCGTCTTCTATTCACAGCTTTGACTTCTGCTAGTTGTTGGAGCAGAGACTGAAGATTATTAATGTGACTAGACATAGAAACTCTTTCTTCTATTTTGAATCTATATAACTGAAGTTTTAGGGAAAACTTCACGTTCACCTGCTTTCGCTCCAAATAATTGATTTAAATTATCCCACATGTCCTTGGAAGATTTATTGAGATCAACATGATGGAGTTCAGAATCAGAGAGAGTAAGGCCAATAGTGGCTTTTGCTTTATCATCTCTGCACTACCATTTTGCTAATTTGGCGGCGTCTGTGGGATTTTTCTCTTTCCCATCTACTATACCCCATAAGTTTTTATGCATAAGTTGCATTTGAATCTTCACCTTCCATGTATGAAAGTTTAACCCCGAGTATTTTTCCAAGTGAATGTCCATAATAACTACTAAAGAAACAAAAAATGATGAAGTATGAAGTAAATTACTAGTCAGCCAAACATGAAACAAATCTATCACAAAATACAACCATACACCACTTGCCAATCATCGATTATGCGTCTTCTTCTTGAGAGTGCAGAAAATGGTTGGAGACAGTTACAAGATGGTTGAAATCAAAATTTCAACTGTTTAAGTCTCCAACGCAAGTCTGGATTCTTGATACACGTATCCAATGTTGCAGGTCTGATTTCCACGCAATGATCTTTCTCACACACGTCCAAAGATTTGCAAACTTGTCGCCAAAACTTCCAATGGAGGTTCAAAACGTCAAAACAGGTTTCTTCACCTTCAACGCCTATCTTTTGACTGCAGAAAATTAATTGATTATTGCTTTATGCTCCACGAATTCCAAACTCCCAAGTGACAGCAAAACTGTGTCATCCAGAGGTGATGAAGTTTCCAATACTAAATGAAAACTCTACACCAGATTCTCCCTGTTCTGATATGCTCTTAAGCGTCACTTCAAGACAGACCACACTGAATCCCTCTTCGCACGTGCCCAAGAAATGATGCGATTTGATACCAATGAAGAAGCATATGAGAAAAAAATAAAATAATCGAAATGCCTCCTCAAAGATTCCATGTAGGGAGAGGATGAGTGCTCTGATACCAATGAAGGCAGGAGCATGAGATAGACTGATATTCAATGAAATCAATATATGTTATAGCAAAGAAGAGTGCAGAGCCTTATAAAGGCTGCAGGTGGAGGGTGACAGTTATAACTGTCCACCATAATGATGTATTAAATGATTAAACAATATTAAACTAATGCTAACAGTTATTAGTTGTGAGATCATATGTGATGAGCTTTTGTATGGAAGGAAAATAAACATATGTGAAATTAGAGAACTTTGAACTATGTTTCAATAATATTGTTGACCTTTCATAAGTTAACGATGGTTATTTTTTTTATAATTTGACAAGCGGAACTTTATATATTTCAATATTAAGGCTTTGAATGCATTGGTGGTGTGAATTATAATATGATAATAATTTATGAAATTTGAAAAATTAAAATTTATTACAATTTAAAAAGTAAAAACAACAATGATGATGATAATCATGATGGAAATGATCAATGGTGGTGGTGATGATGATGAGAACGATGATGATCGATGATGGTGGTGATGATGATGATAAGGAAAAATATTGACGATGGTGGTGATGATGATGACGATGAAAATGATCGTTGATGGTGGTGATGATAATGATTATGAAGACAACAATGATGGTGATGATGACGAAAATAATGGTAAAAAACTTAATGGGGATGAGAATGATGATGTTGATGATGATGATGAAAGTAATGATGATTGATGATTACAAAGACAATAATGATGATGATAATGATAATGAAGAATGATCAATGATGTTGGTGATGATAATGATGACAACAATGATCAACTATGGTGGTGTTGATAATGGAAATGACAATGATCGATGATGGTGATGATGATGATGATGAAAATAATGATCAACGATGGTGGTGATGATCATGACAAAGAAATTGATCGACGATGGTGGTGATGATAAAGATGATTACAGTAATTACGATGACAATAATGATGATGGATGATGATCATAATGAAAATAACGGTAAAAAATTAGATGGGGATGATAATGATGATGTTTATGACAATGATTTTATTGAGAATATGATGACAATGATGATGATGATGACAATGATAATGACTGGTGATTATGAAGACAATAATGAAAACAAAAATGATAAACACTGGTGGTGGTGATAATGATGATGAAAATGATCAACGATGTGGTGATGGTAATGACAAAAAAATGATTGACGAAGGTGGTGGTGATATTGACGAAGACGATGATCAATGACAATGATTATGATAATGATGATGACAATGATAAAAAATTGTAGTGATGATAATAATGATGACAATGATCAACAATGGTGGTGATGATAATAGCATTCATGATAAATTTTATTTTATGTATAAAGTTTTTATAATAATATTAATATTAGTAATAACATTAATATTAATATTCATAATATAAATAGTTGTACTAAGAATATTAAAATGAATAATAGTAATACTAATTTTAAAATATTAATGTTATCATACTTTCAGATTTGGACATTAAATCATAGACCATGGATTCCAAGTGCATGACTCCGAACACATTTTGTAATTGTTAATAGTACATACTTAAATTTAAACCATAAACACTAACCTTAAATAAAAGTCAATCAATGTGAGTAACGATGACAATTAAAGCATATTATAACCCAATTGACAATGACGATGACAATGATATTTGATGATGATGAAAATTGAAAAAAACATGATGATAACGATGACACTAATGATTATAATATGATAATTTGGTTTTTGATAATTTTTAATTTTTAGTTTTAATTTAATTTTATACTTTTGTTAATATTTACCTTTAAATAATTTTAAATTTTTATTTATTTTTTAGTCTTGTGAATTTTTTAATTTTTAGTAATTTGTAATATTCTATTATTTTAAAATATTTTTAAATTTATTTTTTAATTTTTTAATTAATTTCAATATGTAAATTTAATTTTTATAATTTTTATTCATTTTTTAGTTTTTAATTAATTAATTTTTATTTTTAGCCTTTTTAATTTTTAAATTTATTTCTGATTTTTATTTTTAATTAATTATTTTATTGATTTTAATTTTTGATGATTTAAATTTTTAATTTTTTAGTGATTACATATATTTATATAAATATAGGTATGCTAGTTAAATATTTACAAATATATCTAAATTAACAATAAATATCTTCATGATTGCTGAAAATCAAGTCCACGACAATGTTTTCCACAAGGACCAAGCCCTAGCTATAGATAAACATATATAAAAGTTTTCTAGGATTGGAAAAGAATGCAAACTACTAAAAAATAAAAGGAATCAAAACAGAACATGACAATATTGAAATCAATTTTTATTGTTCGTATAAGAAAATCAACAAAATGTCATCCCACAAAGCCTATTTTAAAAATTAAAATTCTAAAGTTTTCATCAAAACAAGTTCAAATTCCATATATTCATTTTGAATCCCCAAATTTCTTAACCCACCTTATTTTTTTATCCCTATTCGGGCAATCCTTCTTAGCCCTCGAATTTGGGACTTCAATTCCATTCTTCATCAATTTACTTCTAGGTTCAAATCTGATTGCATCCTCCATAGTGTCATAGATAAGGCCAAATCCTCTAGAACGTGTTTTCTTTTTCCTGAATGAGGAAAGGAAAATAGTCCTCATATCAAGAACTTTAAACCTTTTATAGAGCTCTTCCTTTATCTTATCGCGACTCAAATTTGGTCTTCTATGATGAATAACATGGACAACAAAATGTTTTCTACAAAATTCTTCCTCGCACTGAATGTTTCTGATGCATACCGTCCATGTAGGAGTCTCAGGAGGAATGGGGACGTTAGATTGACTCTGCGTCTTCATTCTGCCAACAGAAAGCTGCAACAACTCAAAAATTGATTTATTTTATTTTACTCAATTAATATGAATATTGAGAAGCTACTATGAACCATTATAAATTTAAATTTCTTCTAAGAGCCCTTACAAATTTCCTACAAAATTAAGCAAATAATTTAATTATAGTAGAGATTAATAAAGATATTTCTTTATATTCTCTATATATTCTTAAAATTAACTTCATTTTCAATAAATATTTATGAAATGTTTGAAAATATTAATAATTTTAACAAAATTTATTAATGGTGATTATAAATTTATCACCAACACAGAAATCTAGAACCGTTAAATCTTAACTACCAAATATGGCTTACTCTCAAGCATATTATAATTTTTTCAATGGTATTAATATTTTTAAACTCTATACTCTAAACAAAGATTTTAAATGCAGGTCTCCTTAATTTTGTAAACCTGGTTAAATTAAATTGAGCTGTCCATACAGACTTGCAAGAAAATCCTTCGCCACCTCTGAATCTGCTTCTTCAAACAACTGCACCAACTTTGTTCTGTAAATGTCCTCTCCTCACTCTCTTACCTGAAAAATGGTAAATCATAAGCATCCATGCTAGAAAGTGCAATGCATCTAAATGGAAGGCAAAATGATAAATTAGAGAGGTTAATAGATATCATCCTCTTTGGTCAGCCTCTTCTTTTGTATTGAGTTTTCATTAAAAAGTAATGCAAAAGCTTCTTGTATGATTTTATATTCTTAAAATTAAAAATAAAAACTACTGTAAAGCTTGAAATTTTGGATATTACCGTTCCAATAAAATCTTAAAAGAAGTGTGCAAATAATATTATTGTTTCATTTTATTTAAAGAAATTTCTTCTATTTTTATTAAGTTTGGTCAAGTTACTATAATCGAAAAATACATTCCATCTAAAATATTGAATTTTATAAAACGGTTTTTTTTCTGCTATCTTTTATAATCTCACAAAACTTATACAAATAATTTAAACTTGAACAATTTAAACATGAACAATTCTACAGAGGAATAAAATATTTTAGCCCATCAATGTTAAAATAATAAGCTCTACAATTAATGTCTACCTCTAATGATTTGATTAGAACTGAGGCTGCTATGTTTACAGACAGGAGATGACTGCAGCGACATAATTCGATTTCATTACCTGCTAGCAGTGTGCATATAAAGCATTGAGGAACATTACACGAAATACAAAATATTTATGGACAAATATCACGGGTTCGCAATCAAGAACATTGGTCATACAATACAATATCAAAAATAAAATAATCTAAAGTTATGTTTTGTTCAAACATTCTGGAAGAGGATTTTAGTTTTTCAGTCTAGAGGATTGAATTGAGATTCAAGGAATCATATACAAAAGTCCTATTTCATATACCCGGATGAGCAGCAAGATGGTGGTACAGGGAAAGTTTGGCAATTATTATTTGCCAACTTCAACCATTTATTTAGGATATATTTATCTTTATCTTTACCAAACCACAAAAGTACACAACTATATATTATTATCACCATATTAATTTACAACTTCTTACATGAACTCAGAGCTATGGCTCTGTCATATTATCAAACACTTCTTTTGTACAAGCATTTTCCTCGGAAAGCTAGCTACTAGGATAGGTCTCCGCTAAATCATTGAGTCTTGTTCTTTCAGCCTATCTGGTTAACTGTGCTACTGCACGTGTCTTTCTTCAATAAATTTATAATAAGTGCCTATAAGCTACTGCTAATATGATCTTCTATATGAACGTCCTTTCTATGTCTTCTATTAAAATTAAATGGTGTTGTCCGGATATATTTCTTCCTAATTCTTTTTTCTATTATAATTGTCAATCCAATTAAATAGCTACTTGTGTCAAATCAAAATACATATGACATATTGATAAGGAATAAACTGAAATGTTCCCTATTGGTAGAATGTAGTGCTCAAATTCTTTAAACAAAGAGAAAGACTTCCAATATAGAATCCAGACTCGAAATCCATCTGTCATATAGATTTAGAAACTGGATTACAAAATTGCCAGCTACTTCAGTCTTATATTGGTCTGTGGTGTCAAGATCTTCCAATATATCTCTCCAGCTTATACTCAATACGGATTCTAAGATCAATGATATCTGTCTTTTCTTCGTTTGGCTTCGCATGTTGTTGCACATTTTTCTATCAATCATGTCAGAGTACTAAAGCATGGACTAATAGAAACTATCTCCACACTCCTTGTTTTGTCAAACCCTTTGCATCCCTGACTAATCACACGTGAAATTTGGATTCAATGAGAAAGCTCCACACGTACATGTAACGCATCGACAGGTTCAAAGTACGATGACTTGTGAGAGGGACCCAAAAGCAATGAGGAGGATCCATGTTCCTGGTACAGTTTTCAGTATTTTCTTATAGACCTTATCCAATAAGTGAAGCAGGCATTTAATCCTTTAATCTCCATGCAGCGTTGCACTTATCAGTCTTCTTAGATTTTTGTTTTCGATTTATGTGGCTTATAGCTCCACGCATTGCAACTTCGATCTTTTCTTAACTTAAATTGTCAGATCCATAAAGATGTAACCTTGCAGGAGTCTTCCTTACTTCGGTCAGATATATGACCAATGACTGCCTACACATCACTACCACTCACACCGACGAAATATTAAGTTATGTCCTTTGTATTCGTAGAATTATATGTCCACTAGGGAGATCTGTAAATGGAGGTGTCAAAATCCTATGAAATCATGTTTTCTTCTTCAACCATCAAATCTTCGCAGTGATTACATGAATTTTGAGCCTTTTCCTTTGTGACTCGCGGGTTTATTACCTCTCTTTCCTATGTCCCATGGATTTTTCGGTAAATTCAAAAATATTTCAAACAGCCAAAAATATGAAAAAAAAAAATAATAGCAAAGTAAATATGGAGACAAGGAGAAAATACATGTTTGAAAAACCTACTCAGTGCGAAGTTCAAGATTATCAAATACCCAATAAATTATAACACTCCCGCTTAATTTTGAGCCAAAATTTTTTATTCAAATCAAGGAAATTAATTTCTCAGATTCCTCAGACAGTCCTTCATCCATGACACCCAGATCTTGTCTCTTAAACATGCTCAAACCTTTCTTTTGAAAGAAGTTTGGTGAAAACATCAGCTAGCTACAACTAGCATTTAATTATAAAATTTAAGCTTCAATTTCAGCTTTCTTAACCAATTCATGAATGAAGTGATACCTATGATAGCTATATGCTTTCTTCTACCATGAAAGACTAGATTCTTGTATAATAGACTTGAAGACATATTATCAAATAAAATGACTGAACCTCATTGTTGCTATTCATGCAAATATGAGAAGATTAATTTCATCTAAATCATCTGACAAGCACCTGAATTTGCTGCAATATACTCTGCTTCAGCAGTAGATAATGAAATACTTATCTGTTTTATCAAAGCCCATAAAATGGCATGTGATCCAACATTGAACACATATAAATATGTGCTCTTTCTATCATCAATACTTCATGCCCAATCACTATCTGTCTATCCAACTAACTGGGAATCATTATTAATAGTATACTAAATTCCATAATTCCTTGTACTATTCATGTTATACCTCAAAATATGTTTTCCTGCTTGCCAATGCGTTTCCTTTAGTGTCTCCATGAATCGGGAAATTTAAGCTAATAAAATAAATTATATTTGGGCTTTTTGTACTTAAATACATAAAACTTCCTATCATACTTTTGTACCTTATAGGATCCATATTGTTGTTGCAATCTTCTTTGGTCAGTTTGAGACTTATCTCTACTGGTGTTGATGTTGGTTTACTACCCAACATTCTAAATATTTTCACCATTTATTTTTCATACTTTGCTTGAGAAAAAAATATGCCCTGCTCTATTTTCTTGGCCTCAATAACAATGAAATACTTCAACAAACCCAACTCATTCATCTTAAATTCATTGTTCATGGTTGATTTAAATTGATCAATTGTTTTATCTGAATTTCTAGTAAAAATAAAATCATATACATGCAAAACTACAATTAAAATCTCACCATTTTTTTCTTTGATGTAGAGTGTGGGCTCATTGCTACTTTTGTTAAATCCATTTCTAATCAGATAGTAATCTATCCTACTATACGAAGCTCTTGGTTCTTGTTTGAGTCCATACAAAGTTTTCTGAAGTTTGTAAACTTTTCTCTCATGCCTTGGAATTTCATAACCAAATGGTTTTCTGACATACACTTCTTTTGATAACACTCCTTTCGGAAAACCTAATTTAACATCTATTTAATGGAGTTTCCATTTGTTATGAGTATTTATAGCAATAATTATTTTCACAGTCTCTATCCTTGCTACTCGAGAAAATGTCTCATTGTAGTCACGTCGAGGCCTCTTTTTGTAGCCCTTGACAACTAATCTTGCTTTATGTCTTTCAATTTTTCCTTTAGGAGTAGTCTTGGTTTTATAAACCCACTTGACTCAAATGACTTGATTTTCTTTAGGAAGATATAATAGATTTGATGTCTCATTATTTTTTATTGCATGCATTTCTTCATCCATTGCTTCATACCATTTCTGATTCTTAATTTCTTCTTCATAATAAATAGGATCAAGTTTTGAAAATAAAACTAAATAAATCTTTTGAACAATCCTCATTCAACATTGTCGACGCAAGCAACGAGTCTGATGATGATGAAGATGTTTCCTTTGTTGTTCCTTTCATGTTTGGTTGGTTATTATCATTAGAAGATTTTCCCCTTTGAGAAATGGGCGTCGAGCTTTGTGTATTGTCTATTCTACCATCTATTGCTTCAGAAACAACAATTGGTGTAATTTTTGTTTCTTGTGGTTTTTCCACTTCTTGTGCATCTTCCTAGGATGCTTCATCAATAAATATAGCATCTTTGTGATTATAAGATCCTCTATAACTGTATTATTTAATTTATAAACTTTTGATTCCTCACTATATCGAATGAAAATGTAATTTTCTCCTTTGTTATCCAACTTTGATCTTCTTTGTTTTGGCACATGTGCATATGTTGTGCTCCCAAAAACTCTCAAGTGTTTGACACTTGGTTTTCTTACACTGCATTCTTCTTTAGTTATCATGTTTTTCTCACTCTTTTAAGGACATCTATTCAATAGTTATATTGTTTCCCTAACAACTTCTTCCAAAAAATCATTTGGTAATCCTTTAGCTTTCATCATGCTTCTTGCCATTTCTTTAGTGGTTCTATTTTTCCTCTCTACTACACCATTCTGCTGAGGTGTATACCTTGTGAATTATTCCTTCATCCCTTTCTTCATATAGAAGTTTAGAAACTCATTTGATATATAATATCCCCCTCTATTTGTTCTGAATGTCTTTATATAATGGCCGTAATGCTTCTCAATGATTGCCTGACGCCTTGAACTGTTTGAATACTTCACTTGTTTCTGATTTATTTTCAAAAATAAATCCATGTCCTTCTGTTGAAGTCATCTATGAAAGTAATGGAATACACATTTATAGCCAAGGAGGGAGTCTTGATAGGACCACACAAATATGAATGTATCAACTCAAGAGGTGAAATTTCTCTCCATGATTTACCTGAGGGAAAAGCATCTCTATGTTTCTTCCCCAATATGCATGCCTCACAAACTTGTTTTGGTTATTCAGTAGGAGGAAATCCTTTAATAGTTTGTTCTTTTATAAAGGACATGCAATATACTAACACTCAAGTGCCCATATCTGAGATGCCAGAGAGTGGATTGATCAATGGTTATTTTTTGAACGTTTTTGTGTATGCTACACTTTCAATCCTCAAGGGAGAAATTATATTTTATGTCATCCACACTATATAAATGATCTTGTTGCTTCCACCTTTATTAAATATGTTATGTTTGTGGAGCCTATATATATATGTATGTATGTATGTATGTATATGTGTGTGTGTATACGCCAAAAGGAGTTTCTCCTATGGTAAAGAGCCTGTGTTCATTCATGCCACTGGCCTCAATTTGACAGGTGTTTTGATGTTTTCAACATGCTTATATTTGACAGATGTTTAGATGTGTTTTTGTTTTAATGCAAAATCCAAAAATTATCTAGTGAACTGACTACTTGAATGCTTTGAATGGGGGATTACTATTTATCCTTTGCTCTAAAAAATTGAATCATTCAAACCCACAAAGAATGAAGGTTGGGAGATTTCATTTAGCGAAATAGATTAGAAATACACAAATAGAGAAACTCTATCTTCTCGAGAAGTGTAGAAGAATATGAAATTAGCCCTTCCCGGTGATATTTCCAAGCATGTCATGTCATAGGGTACCAAGGTGGTCATTGAAATCACTTATGGCAGATTTCAAGCTTCACGTGTCTTTGGCATCAAGAAGGGGTTTTATCACATGCCTTGTCCACTCCGCATATCCTTAACTCTAAAGTGTCACGTGAACGACACAAGTGAATTCCCCTTACATTTACATGTTTCAAATAACCAATATACACAAGAGTTATAATTTCTAACACCTTTTGACATTGGTAATATTGATGGAACACTCCTTACGATATGAGATATCTCCAAAAATTTTGGTCTTGATGACTTGCACAATGCACCCCCTCTCCTTTTCAAACGATTGAAAATAATAGTATGTAATTGTAGTAATGGTCGCCCCTTCGTTTCCCCTTCTTTTACACTTCTCTTACCTTGAACCCTTCATCACCCCTCATCCTCTCCTCTTTTTCACACCCACAAAATTTAGTCCTATGCTCCATCCCCTTCAACATTTTCTTCGTACATTTAACGTGTGATTCTTAATATATATATATATATATATATATATATTATATATATATATATATATATATAACCATCCTAATAATTTCTTCAAGAACATTTACCCTATATTTTTTTATATAATGAAAGGGTTGCAGATTTTTTTTAAAAACAATGAATTGGAATTTTATGAATTCCATGTCAAAGTAGTAGAACAAACCCAAACAAGAGGGGAATCTCGATATTATATATTTTGATTCATTTTTTACATAAGTTGAAATTTCAATGTTCAATGTTGTAATTAACACACACACACACACACACACACACACACACACACACACACACACACACACACACACACAGATGCACTTATAGTGCTAAAACATTAGATTTAAGGAACTTCAAAAAATTATTATTTGATATTTATTTATCTTATTTTAATTTATAATTTAAATTGACTTAATAGTAAATAAAATCCACTAAATTCCTATATTACGAGTCCACTAAGTTAAAATATGTCACTTAATAACTTAGGAATGAATGGACCCCACATTGAATATATCTATTGACTCATAGCCACTCACTTCATGTCCTAGATTATGTCACAAGATAAACAAGTACATAATTGTTCGACATAGCATAGAGATGGCTAACATTTTTTATACAAATGCTAAGGATTTTTTTCCTATGCACTTCAAATTGTAAAATTTATAAAATGGCTTGAGTTACCCCCTTATTATTAGAGGCAATTGGGTAGGAAATAAAATGTAGCACAAATCATATATAAACATATAATTTACCTTATTCATTAGATTTATATCTTGATTATCACTTGACATCCTAGACATTAACGGAACGTAACTCTTGATAACTTTACTACTTAATTTTTTCCCTAATCATTAAAATATCACATTCTTAGAGAAGAAGAAAAAGCTAGAATTATAAATATATAGTATTTTCCTTAAAACACTTGAAGATGCACTAAAATTATAATCACAATCATTGGGCCAGGTGTTAAAGGCCTTATTAGGGTATTATAACCATTGTTTATACACATTCACATGCATCTACTAGGATGGATAACTTGAGAGGCCTAATGCATTTTTAAAGAAGTGCAATGTTAGAAACAATTAATAGTGGGGTTTGTTGTGATTAGTTTGTTCGAATCAGATTAACCTTTTTTTAGGTCACAAGAAAGATGGTGGGATTTATATAATGAGGGGTACCCATTTGTAATTATTCAAATATGACAATTAGATTTTTAGCATAGACTTCAGATCTACAGATATATGTGTCCTAGAAGATAGATCTTAGTCGCAAAACATAAAAGTAGATGAAAAAATTGTCCATAGAGATCTTATAAACACCATGTGTTTCTATCTAGTTCAAATAATATTTTCATGCACTCATTTTCTGTAATCAATATTTTACAAATAGTCCAATAAAAGTCTACAAAACCCATTTCTATAGTTCTAGACTTTTGTCACAATTCGTGACTTCTCAAATTGGTGTTAACTCTCTATCCTAAATTCTAATTTCATTTAATTATCTTTCAAAAATTGTTTTTATTGATATATTATCATTACTTGATTAATGATTTGTGTATTTATTATTTTTACTATATTTTTAATTAGTTCAACAGTTTGTATTATGGTGTAAAAGGTGTTTCCTAACCATCCACCAAGGTACAAATCCCAAGAGATACCAAGTAATAAGGGATGAGGTTGAGATTTAGCCTCCTATAAATTTTAGAGAATATAACCCTTTAGTCCTTGACAGCTAAGCCTAATAATTTTGTGCATGTAAACCTTTAAACTATATTTAATCAAAAAATCATTGTTCTAACATAGTGATTTTTTTTTTATGAATAATGTACTCATTTGGGCACTAGACTATATACATTTTTGGCATCTCTACTCATGTTTCTGAGGAAGCGTATAGCAAATTAGCAATTACAAATAATCATACAACTAAACTAAGAATCACTGGTAGACTAATTAAAACCATACACTCCCACCCTTTCCACTCTTTCCACTGCAATCATACGCTCCCATTTTGTTTCCTCCGAAAGTAGTCCAGCCACCTTTTTCCAATAAAAGCATGCACAAATCATAAATTCAAATATCATAAGAGCCAAAAATACAAACGAAACATGGTACAAAAGAAAAATGAATGGCCATCAAACCCTACAGGCAGTCTCAAGTACATTATACAGTCAAAAATCTAGTAAGAAAATTTAGACAATCCACCCAAAAATGATGCGGGCTTTGCATGTATCGTTTTCTAGGCTGGACGATACTAGGATTGGGAATGAGAACTCCAACTCCTCTTCCACACCAACATCTTCATTCTTCTCAATTACTCTCTTAATATCCCTTTTATTCTGCACACAGAATTTCAGAAACATTAATACTTATAGGCAGTCAGAAGTACAGAATTCTAGCTACAATCAATAACAGAAAAATAGATATCTTTTTGTTTATGCAAACCTTATGATTCATCATATTTGTGTGATTCTTGAACTGTTGCTTTTTTGTGGGAAATGTTGGAGTCGAAACACAACCTCCCATGGCTTCACTCCTTTTTCCTTCTTTGAACTAGTCTGCTTGTGTTTTTTGCTTGGTTTAATGCGGTGACATGATGAGAAAAAGTAAGGAATTTATAATGGTAACTTGCAGCCCCACTTCTTGTGTAGGGAAAGAGTTACAGAGCTACGTGAAGTGATTTTTATTTAATCCCAGTGTTTGTGCCCAGTGAATTCCATTATGTCCACAACGAATTTAATGAAAGCAATAAATGAAGTGAATGTCAGTTGCTGTCTTCGGGAGTTACATACTGAAGAAATGCAATTTAATGGAGCCATGATGAATGCATTATGGACCGACTATGTGATTGATATTAATGAGGAGATTTAAGTTATTAATATTTATGAGGAGAGATAATTTTTATTATATCTAGTTTTTTACCCATTCGTCTTGTTTTATTATCATTTATTCATTAACTATAATACATATAGAATTTCAATCTTATTATATATAATATACAATATCACAGTACTCTGAGGAATATTGCAAACTAAGATATTCTTTTCAATAAATTTATAATAAGTTATTAAAAAATATATAATATGATCATATATATGAACGTAGATTTATCTTTATTAATAACAAATGTTTGTCCGGAAAAAATATTTAATTCTCTTCCATAAAAATATAAAACAAATCCATAACACAACAAATCAATATCCATATAAATATTGATATGGAATAAACTGAAATGTTCCCTATTGGCAGAATGTGGTGCCAACTGCAATCAACAAAGAGAAAGACATCCAATATAGAAAACAGACACGAAATATATCTATTATATTGATTTAAAAACTTATTACAAACTTATAGCTATTGAGCCTTATATTCCTCTTGTTTCTCTTCCAATATTCTCTCGAGCTTCTACTCTACAAATTCTTCTTTGAATACTTTCTGTCTTTTCTTCTTTTGGCTTTGCGTGTTGTTGCACATTTTTTTCGTTTTCTATCTAATCTAGCTATTGTTCTATCTTCCTCTCCTCCTCTTATTTTCATTTCTTACTTATCCATTGTTACTTGGATTCAAAAACTACACACGTACATATAACCACGAGATGTTCAAAGCACGATGACTTCTGAGAGGGACCCAAAACCAATGTTCATTTTGGTGAGTTCCTCTTCTTTGACTTACCCAATACCTGCGCAGGCTTGAATCCTTTAATTATGCAGCTTTTCCTTTATGCGCAGCCTTTTTCTTCGATATGTGGCTTTCTCCATGTTGCATGAAATTTTATTCAATGTGCAGCTTTTTCTATCTTGCAGGAGTTTTTACTTCCGCAGAAAAATTCATAGCCACACATCACTACCACTCACACCTACAAATTTTAACACTCCTTCGTACTGCAGCTTTATATTGCCTTTGTCTCATGGATTTTTCCATATCCTTTGCTTCATGACTTCTTCCTGAGCCTTTTCTTCACGGCTTCTTCTTGAGCCTTTGCTTCGTGACTCCTCTTTATTACATGTCTTTCCTATGTATCGTAGTTTTTTCGGACACTCCAAAATTTAGATGGCCAAAAACATGAAATAAATGTGTTAGAGGGGAGGTTTGGAGCGAGGAGAAAAGACATGTTTGAAAACTGGCGTGAGACTCAAGATTATCAGATACAATTAATTATGACACTCCCCCTTAATCTTGATCTGAATTTTTTTATTCAAGGAAGGAAATTAATTTCTAGAGCTGAGAAGTCCTTCGTCCATGACACCCAATCTTGTTCTTAAACATTCAAATCTTTCCTTTGATAGTGGTTTGGCATAAATGTTAGTTAGATGTAGCATTGACTTACAAAATTGAACTTCAATTTTACCTTTCTCAACCAGTTCATGAATGAAGTGATACCTTGTAGCTATATGCTTTCTTCTACCATGAAAGACTGGATTCTTGTATAATAGACTTGAAGACATATTATCAAATAAAATGACTGAACCTCCTTGTTGCTTTTCATGCAAATATGAGAAGATTAATTTCATCTAAATCATCTGACAAGCACATGAATTTGCTGCAATATACTCTGCTTCAGCAGTAGATAATGAAATACTTATCTGTTTTATCAAAGCCCATAAAATGGCATGTGATCCAACATTGAACACATATAAATATGTGCTCTTTCTATCATCAATACTTCATGCCCAATCACTATCTGTCTATCCAACTAACTGGGAATCATTGTTAATAGTATACTAAATTCCATAATTCCTTGTACTATTCATGTTATACCTCAAAATATGTTTTCCTGCTTGCCAATGCGTTTCCTTTAGTGTCTCCATGAATCGGGAAATTTAAGCTAATAAAATAAATTATATTTCGGCTTTTTGTACTTAAATACATAAAACTTCCTATCATACTTTTGTACCTTATAGGATCCATATTGTTGTTGCAATCTTCTTTGGTCAGTTTGAGACTTATCTCTACTGGTGTTGATGTTGGTTTACTACCCAACATTCTAAATATTTTCACCATTTATTTTTCATACTTTGCTTGAGAAAAAAATATGCCCTGCTCTATTTTCTTGGCTTCAATAACAATGAAATACTTCAACAAACCCAACTCATTCATCTTAAATTTGTTGTTCATGGTTGATTTAAATTGATCAATTGTTTTATCTAAATTTCTAGCAAAAATAAAATCATATACATGTAAAAATACAATTAAAATCTCACCATTTTTTTCTTTGATGTCGAGTGTGGGCTCATTGCTACTTTTGTTAAATCCATTTCTAATCAGATAGTAATCTATCCTACTATACGAAGCTCTTGGTTCTTGTTTGAGTCCATACAAAGTTTTCTGAAGTTTGTAAACTTTTCTCTCATGCCTTGGAATTTCATAACCAAATGGTTTTCTGACATACACTTCTTTTGATAACACTCCTTTCGGAAAACCTAATTTAACATCTATTTAATGGAGTTTCCATTTGTTATGAGTATTTATAGCAATAATTATTTTCACAGTCTCTATCCTTGCTACTCGAGAAAATGTCTCATTGTAGTCACGTCGAGGCCTCTTTTTGTAGCCCTTGACAACTAATCTTGCTTTATGTCTTTCAATTTTTCCTTTAGGAGTAGTCTTGGTTTTATAAACCTACTTGACTCAAATGACTTGATTTTATTTAGGAAGATATAATAGATTTGATGTCTCATTATTTTTTATTGCATGCATTTCTTCATCCATTGCTTCATACCATTTCTGATTCTTAATTTCTTCTTCATAATAAATAGGATCAAGTTTTGAAAATAAAACTAAATAAATCTTTTGAACAATCCTCATTCAACCTTGCCGACGCAATGAGTCTGATGATGATGAAGATGTTTCCTTTGTTGTTCCTTTCATGTTTTGTTGGTTATTATCATTAGAAGATTTTCCCCTTTGAGAAATGGGCGTCGAGCTTTGTGTATTGTCTATTCTACCATCTATTGCTTCAGAAACAACAATTGGTGTAATTTTTGTTTCTTGTGGTTTTTCCACTTCTTGTGCATCTTCCCAGGATGCTTCATCAATAAATATAGCATCTTTGTGATTATGAGATCCTCTATAACTGGATTATTTAATTTATAAACTTTTGATTCCTCACTATATCGAATGAAAATGTAATTTTCTCCTTTGTTATCCAACTTTGATCTTCTTTGTTTTGGCACATGTGCATATGTTGTGCTCCCAAAAACTCTCAAGTGTTTGACACTTGGTTTTCTTACACTGCAATTTTCTTTAGTTATCATGTTTTTCTCACTCTTTGCAGGACATCTATTCAATAGTTATATTGTTTCCCTAACAACTTCTTCCAAAAAATCGTTTGGTAATCCTTTAGCTTTCATCATGCTTCTTGCCATTTCTTTAGTGGTTCTATTTTTCCTCTCTACTACACCATTCTGCTGAGGTGTATACCTTGTGAATTATTCCTTCATCCCTTTCTTCATATAGAAGTTTAGAAACTCATTTGATATATAATATCCCCCTCTATTTGTTCTGAATGTCTTTATATAATGGCCGTAATGCTTCTCAATCATTTCCTGACGCCTTGAACTATTCAAATACTTCAATTGTTTCTGATTTATTTTTCAAAAACTAAATCCACGTCCTTCTGTTTAAGTCATCTATGAAAGTAATGGAATAAACATTTATATCCAAGGAGGGAATCTTCATAGGACAACACAAATATAAGTGTATCAACTCAAGAGGTGAACTTTCTCTCCATTATTTACCTAAGGGAAAAGCATCTCTATGTTTCTTCCCCAATATGCATGCCTCACAAACTTGTTTTGGTTATTCAATATGAGGAAATCCTTTAGTAGTTTGTTCTTTTATAAAGGACATGTAATATACTAACACTCAAGTGCCCATATCTGAGATGCCAGAGAGTGGATTGATCAATGGTTATTTTTTGAACGTTTTTGTGTATGCTACACTTTCAATCCTCAAGGGAGAAATTATATTTTATGTCATCCACACTATATAAATGATCTTGTTGCTTCCACCTTTATTAAATATGTTATGTTTGTGGAGCCTATATATATATGTATGTATGTATGTATGTATGTCTCTCTGTGTGTGTGTGTGTGTGTGTGTGTGTGTGTGTGTGTGTGTATGTACGCCAAAAAGAGTTTCCCGTTATTGTAAAGAGCCTGTGTTCATTCAAGACACTGGCCTAAATTTGACATGTGTTTTGATGTTTTCAACATGCTTATATTTGATAGATGTTTAGATGTGTTTTTGTTCAAATGCAAAATCCAAAAATTATCTAGTGAACTGACTACTTAAATGCTTTGAATGGGGGATTACTATTTATCCTTTGGTCTAAAAAATTGAATCATTCAAACCCACAAAGAATGAAGGTTGGGAGATTCCATTTAGCGAAATAGATTAGAAATACACAAATAGAGAAACTCTATCTTCTCGCGAAGTGCAAAAGAATGTGAAATTAGCCCTTCCCGGTGATATTTCCAAGCATGTTAGGTCATAGGGTACCAAGGT
Organism: Taxus chinensis; assembly: GCA_019776745.2. Classification (NCBI taxonomy): domain Eukaryota; kingdom Viridiplantae; phylum Streptophyta; class Pinopsida; order Cupressales; family Taxaceae; genus Taxus; species Taxus chinensis. Next base: position 251,580,451 of record CM034157.1, on the reverse strand, counting down.
GGTCATTGAAATCACTTATGGCAGATTTCAAGCTTCACGTGTCTTTGGCATCAAGAAGGGGTTTTATCACATCTCTTGTCCACTCCACATATCCTTAACTCTAAAGTGTCACGTGAATGACACAAGTGAATTTCCCTTACATTTACATGTTTCAAATAACCAATATACAGAAGATTTATAATTTCTAACACCTTTTGACATTGGTAATATTCATGGAACACTCCTTATGATATGAGATATCTCCAAAAATTTTGGTCTTGATGACTTGCACAACGCACCCCCTCTCCTTTTCAAATGATTGAAAATAATAGTATGTAATTGTAGACAATAATATTTAAGTAATGGTCCCCCCATCGTTTCCCCTGCTTTTACACTTCTCTTCCCTTGAACCCTTCATCACCCCTCATCCTCTCCTCTTTTTCACACCGACAAAATTTAGTCCTATGCACCATCCCCTTCAACATTTTCTTCGTACATTTAACGTGTGATTCTTAATATATATATATATAACCATCCTAATAATTTCTTCAAGAACATTTACCCTATATTTTTTGATATGATGAAAGGGTTGTGTAATGCCCACTTCCCTTCGACCTCATTTTGTTTTGTCGTTTTCGAGACTGATTACTTCACTATGGATTTATTATAGCTTCTTGACTTAGCATGTTAGTAGATATCACAGACGTTGGACTGTTATTGTTTTGATCTTTATATGATGCATATGGTTTACTGGTGGACATCTGATGATGGTATTTGTATACTTTTGACAGGGATATTTATCTTTAATTATGACATGGGATATATTTAATCATATTGAGTAGAACTTGATAATTTGACTAATGTGATGATCGTTTTGATATAAATGAAATGTGGAATAGAGAATGTGCTAGGAAGTGTTAAGTGATATCATACTTGCATAGATGATAGTGAATCATGTGTCGATTATTTTAGATTATATTGTATATTTGGCATGAATGTTTTAATGCGGCCAACATGCCGAAGGAGGTATTCTCTGTTCTGCAGGTATATTATATTCACAACAAAATTGGGGAGTGGAGACCAACCACATCGGAATTCGAGGAGAATCCAGCTAAGGTCACCATGGCAACAAGTAATTGTGTGCGTGTTAGAATTATCTGGTAAAAGGGAAAATTGTGACCTAGGGATCATGTGTTGTTTTGTTTTAATTTTCCCCTTTTTTACTCATGTTAGTATGTGTTGCTCTTAGTAAGTGAAATTTTTACTTGTGTTATTATTCATATTCCTTGGATTGGAGTTTACCCCTTTGTTAGCCATGGGTTGTAGTGGGTTAATTAAGTTAAATTGAAATTGTCCTAAACTAATTAAAAGATGTGACCTAAGAGAGTTCATTTATTAACCTTGATTTACTTGGGATTTTGTGTGGATTGATGTGTGTGTTTGAGTTTGAGTGTAGCACACTCTACCCCACATGGGAAACTCGAATTTGGCCTTGGAGGCCAAATTTCAAAGCTTGTGGGACAAGTCAAACTTGTCCCACACCTCTTAAAACCCCATGCCAACCCTACCTATGGGTTGGAAGGCCAAATTTAGGGTCTTTTAGGTGTTTTGGGGGGGATAAAAGGGTAAAAATATTAATTGCACTTTCTTTCAAATTTAATTTTGTCCTTTGAGGGAGTGGGCTTAGATTGGAGTGTGCAAGTTGCTTGCCTTTCTTTCAACCACTTATTAATGGTGCATTGGAATTTGATGTTGACCAAATGATGTGGAGTGGAGGGAAAAGGAGGTGGCATCCTACTTGGAGCCACATCATCCCTCCCTCTCTTTTCTCTATTTATTTGAGCCTCTTGTTTTTTTTGGGGGTTGGAAGTTTTATTTTTGAGTTTTTTGTATTTTGGAGAGGAGAGGATTGGGAAGGAGCTTGTGAATTTTTGGAGCTTGTGGATACTTGTGAGAACTTTGTTGGAGCTTGTGGATGCTTGCTTGATCTTTGGAGGGATTTGAGACTTCATACTTGGAGCAAGCTCTACCATGGAAAGGTAGGAGCTTCACCCTTTGTTTGCATTTTGTTCCTTTTGTTGATATGAATGTATATTTATGTTGTGTTGAATGTTGTTGTTTGATAATGCTTGTTGGGAATGGGTAGAATGCCTAAGTTGGGAGTGGGAGGAGACTATGGGGAGTTTTATTGAGGGAGGCATAAGAGATCATGTTCTTGAGGAGGGAGTTTGGGTTGGGTGCCCACCTTGTAAGAGAAATGCTTGCATTTTCTTCTTGTTTTACTTTGAGGGAGCCATAAGAGTTGAGGGAGGCATAAGAGTGAATGGAGGGATAAGGGGTACTTGAGGGAGGCATAAGAGTTGTTAGGGGTATTGTGTTTTGCATTGGAGGCTTTTAGGTGGCACCCATTCCCATTGGGAGGCATAAGTGGCCTCCCCATATGTCTTACTCTTATGGCTTTCTTGGTAAGCCTTGTGACTTGTTGTTGTGATTGCTTTTTTTTACCTCTTGTTGTGTTGTTGATTCTCTTGTTTTGAAGGATTATGGAATGCATGTGAAATGTTATGTTTAGTTATGTGGAAGCTTGTAGTTGCCATGAGTTGGATTCTCTCCCATTGTGATGTGGTTGGGGCTCGGGGGCCAATGGAGAGGATGGCTTCTCTTCTCCATTGGGTATTTTGGTTGGGAGGAGAGCGTTGCCTCTCCCCTTATTTTGTTGTGAATCAAGCAAAACTATGGAGGAGCCACCTTGTTGATATTTGGAGCATTGGAACCTTGTTGTTGACAATGTAAAACCACCATGTATTTACCCACCTTGAGTGGAGGAAAAATGTAATATTGCTTTGTTTTCTTTAGCTTCCATTATTGTAAATTTGTTTCCACATGAAGTAGAAAGTGTCGTAACAAAATGTTGAAGGAAAGTAGTTTTTGAACTTCGTTAGTAAGCTTGTAATGGAGATGGAAATCAAAAGTTGAATAAAGACAATCTAATTACTCTCCTTCTTACTTGGCTTAGAACCTCATATGAGGATGTTGGTTGTTGAATTGTAGTAATTCTTACTCTAAAGCTTATTGGAAATGTTGTTGAAAGTTGGAAGAAAATTACAAAAGAAAATATATTAAGTTTTTGTTTTGTTACTTGAAAGTGATGTATTGGAAAGGTTGGAAAAATAGTGCATTATCTCTTGCTTTATACTTGATAAAAAGACTTAAGTTTTTAGATGGTTGTAAATATGCCAATTAAGAGATCTATGCTCTAGTTCTATCAAGTTTTTTCTTTCTTCATTTATGAATCTATTACAAAATTATTGCAAATTAATAAAGGAAATGAAATCAAACCTATTTGAAAATTCCCGTACAAGGTTATTAAAATATGTAGAAGGAGATCTTAATGTAAAAGTACTAAGCTTAATGAGTTAAGTACCCTTATTTCCTCAATGTTTAATAAGGAAACCAATATTGTAAATATTTTTCATATGCAAGTATTATTTAAACTAATGGTTTTACTATTATTAGATTTTATTAATCACAACATATACTATTAATATCCCCTTAATAATTAACTAAGGTATATTAATGAAAACCACGGCCAATAAATAATATAAACGAAATATCAAATTAAACATACTAATGTATAGTTAATCTCTGCGCCTCTCACGGTGTTCGCGTGTCCCTTTAATTGCAATGCAAACTGTATATTTTCATTTGTAAGACTTGAAGATTCTTATACTAAAACAGACCCACCTCTATGAGGTTCAAATTGGGTCCCACGGACTACACTACCAATGAATTACATCCTCAGTGGGAAAATCATTGTGAAAACCGTTAAATTGTTCAGGTCGCCATTTAACACTCTTCACTGTCCCTCAATCGATTTTGATCTACTTGAAGGCAGACCTGAAAATTCTATGATCGATTTGAATAGATAACATCTTATATGGACAGAAAGATCCTCGAATCCATAGAACGTTTGGGTTACTCTGTGCCTGAACAGATCGATAGAATCTAGACAAGCCGTGGCCAGGACTCGCGCCTGGAGCACTCCCCGCCAAGCATCCTTAGGTGATTTTGCTGCGAAGGTAGCAACGCTGTTCTTATCCCCTACAGAACTCCGAATTTTGAGGATGCATTTAACCTCTGAACAGATAACAGCTTCTTCATAGTTGGTAACACTGTTCCTTGTTTTTGAAAACGCCCAAAGGGCATTCGATTGAACAGATTAGCAACGTAGTTCACACGACCTGCTTGATTGGAATCACCCAACGTTTACCTCCTTGCTGCTGCCTGGCCTGTAGCAGGCCAGGGCCGATAACCACCTGTCCACATTGAACTTTTATGTAACTCAGGACAGACCAAAACCACCTGGCCGGTGTATTACAGTTGTAGACCACCTGCGTGGCTAGGCCAATTAACACTAGTGAAATAAATGAAATCTAGAAAGGTAAGGGAAGCTTGCTAACACTAGGCAGATCCAAGCGAGTAAGTAGGATGTGCCTGCTAGCTCTCGCAAACAACGAGTAACATTGAATTTATGGCGGGTGGCTATTAAAGCCACCCACCCCCAACCATGTCTTCCCACCTTCTTCTTTTTTGAATGTCCTCCACGTAGTGGATTGGCCACACAATAACTTATTTTCTGCCCCATGATTGATTCTTCGGCCTGTTCTATATTCACGGGAGAGTGGATATGTGGAGGGTGCCACCCACACCCCAACCACGGTGAATAGGTCTTTGTTGTGAATGTTTCTCCATGTGGAAACCTCTTTGTGGCTTTTTAAACGTATCCTTGGCCATGTGGATGGGGCATGTCGTTGGACTCACTATGGCTCACTTTTTTTTTCAACGGGCTCGACATAAGTGAGTTTATGTTGGCGATCACACTTACTCATGGCGGGAAGTGTTTACCACGCACACCATGGTATGACCTTGTTTGTATCCCTTATGTTCTTCGCAACGTATAGGCGCCATGATCAAGTTATAGACATTTAACATGATACCTTTAAAATAAGAACCCGACCATCTAATTAACCTTGTTTTCCCTTGGAAAATCAATGGTTTGGGCCAATGCTGCATTGGTCGAATCAAATGTAACGTTGGCTTAACCTTGAACCTTGGAAATTTCAAACATGGTTTCGTTTAAATCGCAAAGTGAATCATGATTAAGTTAATAAAATACCTTTTGGGTTATAAACATGTAAACCTGGTGGTATATATACATGTATACCTCAGTTTGAGATTTTAAATATACATATAGTATTTATGTAATCAAACTGAAGATTGAATATAATACCTCAAGTGTAAAATATAAAACTTTTGATGTCCGTCAAGGATATTACGAGTCCACTAAGTTAAAATATGTCACTTAATAACTTAGGAATGAATGGACCCCACATTGAATATATCTATTGACTCATAGCCACTCACTTCATGTCCTAGATTATGTCACAAGATAAAAAAGTACATAATTGTTCGACATAGCATAGAGATGGCTAACATTTTTTATACAAATGCTAAGGATTTTTTTCCTATGCACTTCGAATTGTAAAATTTATAAAATGGCTTGAGTTACCCCCTTATTATTAGAGGCAATTGGGTGGAAAATAAAATGTAGCACAAGTCATATATAAACATATAATTTACCTTATTCATTAGATTTATCTCTTGATTATCACTTGACATCCTAGACATTAACGAAATGTAACTCTTGAGAACTTTACTACTTAATTTTTTCCCTAATCATTAAAATATCACATTCTTATAGTATAAGAAAAAGCTAGAATTATAAATATATAGCATCTTCCTTAGAACACTTGAACATGCACTAAAACTATATTCACAATCATTGGGCCAGGTGTTAAAGGCCTTATTAGGGTATTATAGCCATTGTTTATACACATTCACATGCATCTACTAGGAGGGATAACTTGAGAGGGCTAATGCCTTTTTAAAGAAGTGCTATGTTAGAAACAATTAATAGTGGGGTTTGTTGTGATTAGTTTTTTCGAATCAGACTAACCTTTTTTTAGGTCACAAGCAAGATGGTGGGATTTATATAATGAGGGGTACCAATTTGTAATTATTCAAGTATGACAATTTGATTTTTACCATAGACTTCAGATCTACAGATATATGTGTCTTAGAAGATAGATCTCGGTCACAAAACATAAAAGTAGATGAAAAAATTGTCCATAGAGATCTTATAAACACCATGTGTTTCTATCTAGTTCAAATAATATTTTCATGCACTCATATTCTGTAATCAATATTTTACAAATAGTCCAATAAAAGTCTACAAAACCCATTTCTATAGTTCTAAACTTTTGTCACAATTCGTGAATTCTCAAATTTGTGTTAACTCTCTATCCTAAATCCTTATTTCATTTAATTATCTTTCAAAAATTGTGTTTATTGATATATTATCATTACTTGATTAATGATTTGTGTATTTATTATTTTTACTATATTTGTAATTAGTTCAACAGTTTGTATTATGGTGTAAAAGGTGTTGCCTAACCATCCACCAAGGTACAAATCCCAAGAGATACCAAGTAATAAGGGATGAGATTGAGATTTAGCCCCCTATAAATTTTAGAGAATATAACCCTTTAGTCCTTAACAGCTAAGCCTAATAATTTTGTGCATGTAAACTTGCAAACTATATTTAATCAAAAAATCATCGTTCTAATATAGTGATTTTTTTTTATGAATAATGTACTCATTTGGGCACTAGATTATATACATTTTTGGCATCTCTACTCATGTTTCTGAGGAAGCGTATAACAAATTAGCAATTACAAATAAGCATACAACCAAACTAAGAATCACTGGTAGACTAATTAAAAACCATACAATCCCACCCTTTCCACTCTTTCCACTGCAATCATACGCTCCCATATTGTTTCCTCCAAAAGTAGTACCAGCCACCTTTTTCCAATAAAGCATGCAAAAATCATAAATTCAAATATCATAAGAGCCACAAATACAAACGAAACATGGTACAAAAGAAAAATGAACTGCCATCAAACCCTACAGGCAGTCTAAAGTACATTATACAGTCAAAAATCTAGTAAGAAAATTTAGACAATCCGCCCAAAAATGATGCGGTCTTTGCATGTATCGTTTTCTGGGCTAGACGATACTAGGATTGGGAATGAGAACTCCAACTCCTCTTCCACACCAACATCTTCATTCTTCTCAATTACTCTCTTAATATCCCTTTTATTCTGCACACAGAATTTCAAAAACATTAATACTTATAGGCAGTCAGAAGTACAAAATTCTAGCTACAATCAATAACAGAAAAACAGATATCTTTTTGTTTATGCAAACCTTATGATTCATCAGATTTGTGTGATTCTCGAGTTGCTGATTTTTCGTGGGAAATGTTGGAGTCGAAACACAACCTCCCATGGCTTCACTCCTTTTTCCTTCTTTGAACTAGTCTGCTTGTGTTTTTTTCTTGGTTTAATGCGGTGACTTTATGAGGAAAAGTAAGGAATTTATAATGGTGATTTGCAGCCCCACTTCTTGTGTAGGGAAAGCATTACAGAGCTACATGAAGTGATTTTTATTTAATCCCAGTGTTTGTGCCCAGTGAATTCCATTATGTCCACAACGAATTTAATGAAAGCAATACATGAAGTGAATGTCAGTTGCTGTCTTTGGGAGTTACATACTGAAGAAATGCAATTTAATGGAGCCATGATGAATGCATTATGGACCGACTATGTGATTGATATTTATGAGGAGATTTAAGTGATTAATTTTTATGAGGAGATCCAATTTCTATTTTATCTGGTTGTTTGTCCATTCTTCTTGTTTTATTATGATGTATTTATTAATTATATTACATCTAGAGTTTCAATGTTATTATATAACATGCAATATCATATTACTGAGAATATTACAAATTAAGATATTGTTTTCAATAAACATATAAAAGTTATTAAAAATGATATTATTTAAAATAATTTTTCATAAAATTAATGTAAACATCTTTTATGTATATATATATATACAAAATATGTTGAAAGATATAAATTATAAGATTCTTATTTAATTTTCATAAATCATAAAGTTTCTTTTGTGTGAGATCCTGAAAAAAACTATTCAAGTAAAAAAAAAAAGACCCTAATTCTCTCATCTTCTTCTTTAAGAAAAGAGTAAAATGTATAGGTGAAACACCTACAAACATCAAATGTTAAGGTTAAGCTTACCATATGATAGGAAAATCGATGTAAAATTTAAGGTGGATGATAAATATGACCAAGATCACAACACTACATCCCACCTCTTTTCCCATTATACAATCTTATTAGTATAATTTTATATACATTTTTTTACTCCCAAACTAAAGAGGAATTACTATAATTAGGATTTACACTTCGAAAATAAAGCTACTCAATTTTTTTTACCGTAATATACGTAAAATAAGAAACTATGGTTACAGTCTACATGCATTCAATACATTCAAGGAGCTAGATAATTTTTAGTCAAGTATTGAATTAGATTATCTCAATTACTTTGTGAAACTATGGTTACAGTCTACATGCATTCAATACATTCAAGGAGCTAGATAATTATTAGTAGAGTATTGAATTAGATTATCTCAATTACTTTGTGAGTTTATTTAGGCCTAGAAAAAATCTTGATAGGATGTGACAAGGATGAATATTCTTCATCTCTTATATAGAAAATTTGATCCTAATTGGACATTAATGTGCATGACACTTCCATCTTGTTTTACACTATTGTAAATTAGCAATATTTTGCACGTTTGTTTTGTCATCTATGTCCTTATATATATGGGTTGGCTGGTTTATATGGACTAGCCTTGGTAGTTGAATACCTTGTTGATTATGAAAAATTGATGTTATTCATTTCCTAAGTTAGGGGGTTGAACTTAATGTAATTCTCCTAGTGCCCGTTCAAGAATGAATGTAGCTTTATATTTCCCTCTCCAATTTTTTTCCCCTATGTTTAACATGATCATAATCTTGCTAGATATACTTCATATGTCAAACCCTCTTAAATTTAGAACAACATACTTGTATAATTATTGTTTCTAAACAATTTCCCTTGTAATGCCCTATGGAATAGTTCTTGTAGTTACATACTTGATAATGTTGTCTAAATTATAACTACTAAGAATATTGTATATATAATATCCTATTAATTTGAAATTATCACCTAAAAGTACACAAAAGCACCCCAAAGAATGGATGATGTATGATAAAAATGATAAAATAGGAACCAAATTGTGAAAATGATAAACAATAAGCCTTAGGACACTACAATGCACTTTTGGATAGTATAAAATGACGAATGTGTCCCACCTGATGTTATTATCCATGTGCTCAAAGAAAAATATGTTCCTTAAAATATCAATATATATTTGCGATATAGTGAGCCAAGTGACATGAAGTGTAAGGAGACACTGTAGAGCGAGAAATATACCACACAAAAATGACAATATAAGACCATGCGTCACTAAATCACTTATTATGCTATTTAAGGCTCTCATACAAGAGACGATTCTTAAATTTTATCATGTAATAATGCATTCATGATTTTAAGGTATCTTTATTAGCCACCTTTTACTCTAACATGATCTAAATTCTATTTTTTAAAGGTGAAATAAAATCATACATATATAAATCAATTTCATTCCATACAATGTTATGTGTATGGAGATATTGAGTGCTTTCCACATTGTGTCAAACAAGGAGAAAATTAGATAAGGAGTGAACATATGGATAACATGTAACTATATCATGTAACTCAATTAATTTGGAGAAAGGAGTATCATAGGTCTTTGATTATTAGATAATGTGATTCTAAAATACCCTATTAAATTGACTTTTTTTACACCCTAATTAAATCTAATGTCATGGGATGCACAATAATAAGAGTGCAACAAGGGTATGTAATATGGGACTATTCTAGTGGATTAACTTACAACATTAACCATTCATAATTAGAATAATGTGTACTTGTGGTTTTGGAGCATGCATATCTTAAAGTCCAAGTTACGTGAAATTTGTAGGACTTCCCTCACTCTATTATCAATTTTTTGATCTTTTTTATTCCTTTATAGGACGAGTCAAAACCAAATAAATTATTTAGTTTCATGTTTCTAGACCACAACAATGATTTTGTGTTGAGGAAGACCTCTCTCAGGACTAAAAAGAAGCTATTGACATCTAGGTGGGGAAATATCAGACACGCAATGGGTGGTCTACATTAACCTTCCTGACATTTGATTTCATTACTAATATATAAACCACAAGATTCAAGATTTTTGTTTGTTATCTCAGTGCAACAAAAGAAATTCAAATCCCAATGTGGCACCATCTCAGGTCTTTAGTGAATATTGTTTGATTACTATTGGCTGTAAAAATAATAGTGACAAAACCCCCATCCTCCATCATACTCTCACAACTTCTAGGGTTGTTAAATTGTAAGGTAGCCTATTTCTAGTTGCAAAAACCATTCCTAGTCCCATTGGAGCTTCTATCTACATGGATTCTATGGATTTAATCTCCACCTCTTGAAGAGAAAATTTCCACTATTTCACCAAATATTTCTTCTTATTTTGGGGAATTTCTAGAGTTAACGGGTTTTCAAACTGTTTTACAGGATAGGTGTGGTTTTCCATCTTTCTCAACTTCTAGTTTCTCCTTGCAAAATAAGAGATAAACGATCTTGAAGCCCTCCTCTCCATCTGAATGAAGGTGATATAGCTCCTTCTACCAAACAAAAATGTAGGATGCTAAACCAGTTGGGACTCCTTTGGTAGGCCACTTCAAGTTATCAAAGGAGCAGTGTCCCAAGACAGAGAAGGAAAGAAACCAGATGTCAAAGGTACCTTACTCATCAGTAGTTGGTAGTTTGATGTATGATATGGTGTGCACTAGGCCTAATATTGCCCATGCAGTGGGAGCTATGAGTAAATTTATGAGTGATCTAGGTAAAGAGCATTGGCAAGCAGTAAAGTGGATCCTTTGGTATTTGAGAGGGACCATCGGAACAATTTTGTGCTACAGTCGATCAGACACCACTTTACGTGGTTATGTAGATTCAGACATGGCTGGAGATGTAGACAGCAGGAGAAGCACAACAGGTTATATTTACATTGTAGGTGGGACAACAGTGAGCTGGATTTCATGACTACAAAAGCTAGTGGCTATGTCAACCACGAAGGTTGAGTATGTTGCAGCCACAGAGGCAAGAAAAGAGATGATTTGGCTACAACAATTTCTTGAGGAGTTGGGGCATAAGCAGGAGGAATGTAAGATATATAGTGATAGTCAGAGTGTTGTACACCTAGCTAAGAACTTTGCTTTCCACTCCAGGATGAAGCATATACAGTTGAGATATCACTTCATCAGGACAGCTTTCGAGGAAGATAAGTTGAAGTTGGAGAAGATTCATACCAGTCAGAATCCTACAGACATGATGACCAAGGTGGTCACAAGGGATAAACTAAAGCTATGTTCAGCTCTGGTTGGCCTTTGCAGATGACAGTGAAGGGTTGAGAAGCTTGCTCAATGGAAATCAGTCTCCAAGTGGGAGATTGTTATGTTTTTAGATCCTATTTGCATGTTAGAATGTGGTACACCTTCTATGTGTTACACTCCGGTATTTTTACGGCGGTCCTGCTCACCCGGTGAGCAGGTCACGGGGGTTCCGGGGCGAAGCCCTTAAAGCAAATTTTCATGGGTGGTCTATTAACCCATGGGTAATGGGTAACCATTATGGGCTATTTTTGGGGCCCATGGTTTTTTTGGTACCCATTGTTTTGATACCCACAGTTTTTTGGCCATGTTTTTGATACCCACAGTTTTTTGCCCTATGGTTTTGATACCCATGGTTTTGTATCAAACTGCTTAAGCAATTGTCTATTTATATGGTCTTATGCATATGATACAAAGTATATGAAAATGTATTGCAGATGTGTTTTGAATTTGGGTGTGAATTCTGTAGAGTTTGTTGAGCATAGCTCCAAATGGATTTGGGTATTGTATTGAGAGAGTGGAGGCTTGTAATAAGATTTGAGCAAGTGATTCTTGGTGGACATAGCCCAAATTGGGTGAACCATGTTAAATCTTGTCTCTTTGTGTTGTGTTATTTATTTTGCACTTTTATTTGAGATCTATAATATTTTATGTATATTAGTTTCTACTGTTGCGATTCTGTAAGGGATTATCCCGCATATTTTATCTCTTATTTCCTAACATTTCTATGGGAAAAAAACTCGATGAAAGAGGATGCTGAAGTGTTGAACTCGTCAGGGATAGTTCATAAGAATTGAGTGGGAGCTATGACAGATGAAGGAAGATCTAGGGTTGACTAAATCTAAAGCTAGGAAGAATTTCAACTTCTTTGGAAGATGCAAATTGTAAGATTATCTTTATCAGAAGGATCTTTATACTCCGTTGTCTGAGAAGGTGAACAAACCCTTGAGTATGACAGATGCGGAATGGGATTTACTGGATAGGAAGGCACTTGGGACAATCCGGCTGTGTCTTGCATCTTTGGTATTATTTAATGTTTCAAAGGAAAAGACTACAAAAGATCTAATGGATGCATTAGGGAAGTTGTATGAAAAACCCTTTGCCTCTAACAAGATATTTTTAATGAAAAAGTTGTTTAATATGAAGATGTCTTAGAATAGTTCAGTAGCAGATCATTTAAATGATTTCAATACGGTTGTGAATATGCTAGCTTTGGTTACAATAGAATTTGATGAAGAAGTTACTGCTTTATTAATTCTGTGCTCTTTACCTAAGAGTTGGAATAGCCTGTAATGGCGGTAAGTAACTCGGTTCCAGCTAACTCAAAGTTGAAGTTTGAGGATGTTGTAGGGGTGATTCCCTAAGCGAGGAAATTCAAAGAAAAAGATCCGAGAAATCTTCTACTTCAGGGAATGCTTTGAAAGTGGAAACTAGAGGGAGACAGAAGAATAGAGGAAACCATGGAAAATCAAAAGATCGGGAAAGGTCAAAATCCAAGAACAAGATTGTATGCTGGAATTGTGGAAAGCCTGGCATGCAAAGAAGGACTGTTGGGAGCTTCAGGATAAGAAGAAACAACAGAAAGAAAACAAGGAGGTAAATGTGGCATCGGGTAATGCATGTCAGGATGCTTTGATTCTTTCTTTGCATAATATTATTGAATCTTGGGTTTTAGATTCAGGGGCTTCTTTTCATGCTACTCCACATAGGCATTATTTTGTTGATTATGTTCAAGGGGATTTTGGGCATGTTTTTCTTGGTGATGATGAGCCTTGCAGTATAGTTAGAAAAGGTTTCTGTTCAGGTTAAGATGTAGAATGGGAATACATGGATATTGAAGGATGTCATACATGTGCCTACATTAAGGAGAATTTTGATATTGGCAGGGCAATTGGGAAGTGATGGTTGTACTGTGATATTTACAGCTAACTCTTGGAAGGTTACTAAGGGTTCTCTTGTGGTCGCAAGAGGTAAGAAGGTTGGAACCTTGTATTTAACCACTGATAGTACTAATGATTCTAATCTTGTGGCTTTAGATGCAAATACAACATTATGGCATTATAGGCTCGGTCATATGAGCCATAAGGGCATGGACATCATAAAGAAGAATTTTCTTGGATATACAGAAACATGTTTGGAGTTCTGTGAGGACTGCATATATGGGAAATAGAAGCAAGTAAGGTTTCTAAAAGTTGGACCTACAAAGAAAGAGAGTAAGTTAGAACTGGTGCGTTCTGATGTGTGGGGGCCAGCTCAGGTATCGTCTCTTGGGGGTTCAAGTTATTATGTTACTTTTATTGATGATGCAACAAGGAAATTTTAGGTTTATTGTATAAAAAAAAACTTATGTATTCGACACTTTTGTTAAATGGAAATCCTTGGTAAAGAATGAAACAGGTCTTAAGCTAAAATGTCTCAGGTTAGATAATGGAGGGGAGTATTGTAACAATGAATTTAATGATTACTGTTCTAAGAATGGAATCCATAGGAAAAAGACAGTTCCAGGAACTCCGCAGTAGAATGGGGTATCAGAAAGGACGAACAGAACAATAATGGAATGTGCTAGGAGCACGAGGTTACATGCAGGATTGCGTCTTTCTTTTTGGGTAGAAGAGGTGAGCATGTACTTAATAAACAGAGGACCCTCAAGTTCCTTGGATGGAGGCATACCTGAGGAGGCTTGGTATGGTAAGAAAGTTGATTATTAATTTCTTAGAGTCTTTGGATGTGATGTGTTTGTTCATATAGACAAGGATGATAGGACCAAGCTAGAGGCTAAATCAGAAAAATGTACTTTCATCGGTTATGGTGGTGATGACTTTGGATATAAATGTTGGAGTATTAAGGATAAGAAAATCATTCGATCTAGGGATGTGGTATTTAATGAGAAAGTCATGTATAAGCAGCAGTTGCAGGAAACTAAGAAAGAATCCAAGAAAGAATATGCAACGGTAGAGGATCTTCCGGATGGGAAAGTAACACATGAATCAATTTTGGAACCCCCTCAACAGGAACCCCAAACTCCTATATTGAGGAGGTATTCTAGGGTAAGAAGAGAACCTGAATGTTTTCTCCTTCTATTTATTATTTATTACTCACTGATAGTGGAGAGCCAGAGATCTTTGATGAAGCAATGCAAGTAGATACCAGGAAGAAGTGGGAGAAAGCCATGGATGAGGAGCATTAGGCTCTCATGGAGAACCAGCCATGGGATTTGGTGAAGCTACCTGAAGGTAAAAGAGTATTACAGAACAAGTGGGTGTTTAGAGTCAAAGAAGAAGAAGGAGGAAAGAAAATATATAAGGCTCGGTTGGTGGTCAAAGGCTTTACACAGAAACAAGGTATAGATTTTGAAGAGATTTTTTCTCTTGTAGTAAAAATGACTTCTATTAGAACTGTTCTAGGAATAGTTGCAGTAGAAGACTTACACTTAGAACAGCTTGATGTAAAGACTACATTTCTCCATGGTGATTTGGAGGAGGAACTATATATGCAGCAACTAGAGGGATATGAGGTCAAAGTTAAAGAGGAGATGGTTTGTAAACTGAAGAAAAGCTTGTATGGCCTGAAACAAGCTCCACGTCAATGGTATAAGAAGTTTGATAGCTTCATGATGGAGCAAGGTTATATCAGATGCCATTCTAACCATTGTGTGTATACAAAGAAATTTGAGGATGAAAGTTATATTATCCTATGTTTGTACGTTGATGAAATGCTGGTTAAAGGTAAAAACATGTAGGAAATAAAAGTACTTAAGAAGCAGCTAAGTGAATCCTTTGCTATGAAGGATTTGGGTGCAGCCAAAAAAATCCTTGGTATGAGGATATCTTGGGATAGGAAGGAACAAAAGCTGACTTTATCTCAGGAAGAATACATTAATAAGGTCTTGGAGAGGTTTAATATGCATGATGCTAAACTGGTTGGGACTCCTTTGGCAAGCCACTTCAAGTTATCAAACGAGCACTGTCCCAATATAGAGAAGGAAAGAAACAAGATGTCAAAGGTACCTTACTCATCAGCAGTTGGTAAGTTTGATGTATGCTATGGTGTTCACTAGGCCTGATATTGCCCATGCAATGGGAGATGAGAGTAGATTTATGAGTGATCTAAGTAAAGAGATTTGGCAAGCAGTAAAGTGGATCCTTCGGTATTTGAGAGCGACCATGGGTATAGTTTTGTGCTGCAGTGGATCAGACACCACTTTACATGGTTATATAGATTCAGACATGGCTGGAGATGTAGACAGCAAGAGAAGCACAACAGGTTATATTTTCACTGTAGGTGGGACAACAGTGAGTTGGATTTCATGACTACAAATGCTGGTGGCTTTGTCAACCATGAAGGCTGAGTATGTTGTTGCCACAGAGGAAATCAAAGAGATGATTTGGTTACAACAATTGCTTTAGGATTTAGGGCATAAGAAGGAGGAATGTAAGCTATATAGTGATAGTCAGAGTGCTATACACCTAGCTAAGAACTCTGCTTTCCACTCCAGGACGAAGCATATACAGTTGAGGTATCACTTCATCAAGATAGCTTTGGAGGAAGATAAATTGAATTTGGAGAAGATTCATACCAGTCAGAATCTTGCAGACATGATGACCAAGGTGGTCACATGGGATATTTACTAAAGCTATGTTTATCTTTGGTTGGCCTTCGCAGATGACAATGAAGGGTTGAGAAGCTTTCTCAATGGAAATCAGTCTCCAAGTGGGAGATTGTTATGTTTTTGGATCTTATTTACATGTTAGAATGTGGTACAACTTCTATGTGTTACACTCAGGTATTTTTACGGTGGTCCCACTTCGCCTGTGAGCAGGTCATGGGGGTTCAGGGGCAAGCCCCCGAAGCAAATTTTCATGGGTGGTTTATTAACCCATGGGTAATGAGTAACCATTATGGGCTGTTTTTGGGACTCAATGGTTTTTTTAGTTTTTTGCCCATATGGATAGTTGATACCCATGGATTTTTTCCCTTGGTTTTGATACCCACGGTTTTGTATCAAACTACTTAAGAAATTGTCTATATATATGGTCTTATGCATATGATAGAGGTACAAGCAAATGTATTGCAGATGTGTTTTAAATTCGGGTGTGAATTCTATAGAGTTTGTTGAGCATAGCTCCAAACGGATTTGGGTATTGTATTGAGAGAGTGGAGGCTTGTAATAAAATCTGAGCAAGTTATTCTTGGTGGACATAGCCCAAATTGGGTGAACCACGTTAAATTTTGTCTCTCTGTGTTTTGTCATTTATTCTACACTTTTATTTGAGATCTGTAATATTTTCTTGCATATTAGTTTCTACTGTTGCGATTCTGTAAGGGATTATTCTGCATATTTTATCTCTTATTTCCTAACAAAATATAGTATATTCTACATTTTCAAGCTTTACTTTGTATCCATTTTTTTACAAGATCTCTAGTGCTTAATAGGCTATACTTCAATCGTAGCACATAGAAGACATTATAAATATGATTTTTGTCTCCTTTCTTAGTGTGGATGGATACAATTCCTTTACCCATGACATGAATTTAATTTTCTCTTCCAATCTTAACTTCAGATCTGATTTCTTCATCTATATTATTAAAGATTTATTTATTTACACACATATGATTGCTGCAAGCACTATCCAAATACCATACTTTCTTGTTTCCTTGCTAGCTACATTCCATGTTAGAAATAAAATTCCTTTTTTTTCATTCATCTCCGGTTCAACTTGTTTGGAGTTAGAGAAGCTTGCATTATAATTGTGATTTCTCAAATGATACTATTTCATTTTTCATTCACTAGCATAATGTCCGTAATTTTTGTAGTACTAATATTTTACACTAGATTTTTCATTCCTTTCTGAAGAACCACCTCTTGAAGTGTTTCTTACCCTTTGTTTACCTCAACCTCTTAGTTATGAATCTTGTTGACTTTATCTTCCACCTTCTTATTGAGTGTTAAATCTTCCTCTTATGCTATTGTATACTCCTCTCCCCCTAACTATTGCATTTGTATTTGTCTTGAAGTCTTGTTCATTAGAGGAGTTGGTTGATTTAATCACCCTTTGTTCATGGGTTTGCAACAAACCCATCAGCTCATCAACTGTCATTTTATCCAAATCCTTGGAATCCTCTATTGTAACCACAACTGGATAAAAATCTCAATGAAAGGATTCTTAATAACTTCTCTATGATTTTATGTTCTTCAACCACGTCTCGATTAGTCCACATCTGATTTACTATGATCATTTCTCTTGTGAAGAAATCATTTTGTTATTCTGACTCTGTTATGAGAAGGGTCTAAAACTCTCTTCTTAGCATCTACAATCTTACAACCTTCACCTTGTCGCTTCCTTGATAAGCATTCAGCAAGGTATCACTTGCTTCCTTGGAGTTTATAGTTTCTTCTATTCTAGGAAAAAAATAAATATGTGATAGCATTATAAATATAGCTCAAATCCTATGAATCCTAGTACTGGGAAAATTCACTGCAAAAGGATCATTGTTCAAGATATCCAGTGTTAATGCATAGAATGCAGCCTTATCTAAAAAAATTGTATAGAAACCTTCAACTAGTTGCCTTAGCCAAGGATGAAATAAAGGAGAAAAGTGGAGTCATCTTGACAACCTATCTGTCCTATAGATGCTCTAAACCAACTCTAATCCCCTCCCTTGGCTCTAGTTTCCAGCGATTTGACTACTGGAAGCCATCAGATATCAAAGGTAGAGAAGATTGGACTCAGAAAGGGTTAGGCAGTGGATGGTTGGACTTGAAATAAGTTCTTCAACCCCTGGTGAGAATCTCATACCATTTATGTTGTAGAATGTGGTTCACAACTGAATATTGAACATAGGGAAAGAATGGAAGTTCTTTGAAAATGGGTGCACAAGCTTGACGTTTTCTATGTGATCGAATTAGGAGCTAACTTCTAAAATCCTCTAAATGAGATCAGAAAAGTTGATCCTGATACCCTTATTCATTGCTACTTAGATTCAATAAACTGGAGAAAGCGAGGATATCATTTTGAGTTACTACAAAGCACATTGAATTATGACACGGGCCCAAAACCAATATTCATTTTGGTGATTTCTACAGAGAAGTTGCATTTAGGCTAGAGACCCCCGAAGGCTTGATCACATGCCACTATGTGGATATTAGTTTATACGCAACCTTTTTCCTTCAATATGTTCCCTGTCTATGCCTTGGATGAAGTATTTGAATATGTTACCCATTTGATGACATCTTACAAAGAGTTATACAGATATATAGTTCTGTAGAAAGGATTCTATGATAAGGACATGATTTTGATTTACAATCACAAATTATAACACTCCTTAATACGGATATCAAAATTCTTTTGAACAATTGTGGCCAAAATCTTCAAAAGTCTCTGGAAGCTTCCTAGAAAACTAATCAAGCATTTGCTCACCACATGTGATGTACTAAATTGATACTCTATGTGGATCTCATGAGAATGAACTGCAAGAAATGATTCAAAGATGCTCCACATAAATCGCAACAAGGAAGTTGAGCAGGAGATCATAAAGAAAAGTATAGTTAAGGACTTTTCATGTTTTCCCTTTAGGCATCGAACATGTAATTTTTTGTTAAAGATTGTGTGAGACATCATTTGGATTAACAAGTTGAACTGGTAATTTTGTGCAAAGATCCAGTCAAGAGGGATTTAATGT
This sequence comes from Taxus chinensis, assembly GCA_019776745.2. Classification (NCBI taxonomy): domain Eukaryota; kingdom Viridiplantae; phylum Streptophyta; class Pinopsida; order Cupressales; family Taxaceae; genus Taxus; species Taxus chinensis. The sequence goes on along the minus strand of CM034157.1, from coordinate 251,561,276 downwards.
GTATTTGTCTATTTTTAGAATGTAACTCCAATAACTTCCCTTTGTTCTCTCTCCCCTTCTCATCTATAAATGTAAAATATTGGGGCATTGTCTAGAGGGAGAGATTTTTAGATAGAGAATGAATATTTTTTATACTTTATGGTGAAAAATATGATTGGCTACAAGCATTGTCCAAGAGAAGAAAATATCTTGTGTTCCTTGCTAGATATTTTTCTAAAGAATAGAAAGAGATGCATTACAAACATGGTGTTAAATCGTTCATCTCCTTTGTTTAGCTTCTATTGACATTCTAGAAGTTTGAATGCATTATATGTGATTCCTTAATTCCATTTTGTTGTTAATAATATCTCATTCACTAGCATTTAATGTACATAATCTTTGCAGTACTCATTTTAGTACACTTCGGATTTGTCATGCCTTTCCAAGGAGAAAACATGTATTCACTCTCCTTCCCTTGTTGCTTCTCCTTTCTCTACCTCAACCTCTTAGCTGTGAATCTTGTTGACTTTATCTTCCACCTTCTTATTGATTGTTGAATCTTCCTCTTCTGCTGTTGTATACTCCCCTCCCTCTACCTATTGCATTTGTATTTGTTTTGAAGTCTTGTTCATTAGACGAGTTGGTTGATCTAATCACCCTTTGTTCATGGGTTTGCAACAAACCCATTGGCTCATCACAAGTCATTTTCTTCAAATCCTTGGAATCCTCTATTTTAACCACAACTGGATAAAATATCAACGAATGGATTCTTAATAACTTCTCTATGATTTTATGTTCTTCAACCACGTCTCCATTAGTCCACATCTGATTTACTATGGTCATTTTTCTTATGAAGAAATAATTTCACGATTCTGACACTTTCATGAGAAGGGTCTAAAAATCTCTTGTTAGCAACTGTAATTTTCCAACCATCACCTTGTTGCTTCCTTGATAAGAATTTTGCAAGGTATCACATGCTTCCTTGTAGTTTATAGTTGTTTCTACTGTAGGAAAAAAATAAATCCATGATAGCATTTAGAATATAGCTCAAATCCTTTGCATCCTTTCTTCTATTTTATTTCAAACCATTGTTCTAGTTTTTTGTTAATACATTGAATGTAGCCTTGTCTACTACCTTTGTATAGCCTCCTTCAACTAGTTCCCTTAGCACTTGTCAGGAGAAAAGTATCTTCATCTTAATACACTATATGTCATAGTTCTTCCCATCAAATGTTTTGGTTTGTTCCCATGAGTTACTACTAGAAGTCATTAGATCTCAACCTTGAAAATTTGAACTCAGAAAAAAAATAACTTAGAACTTCCAAAACCCCTTCACTCTATACCAATTTTTTGGTAAAATGTGGTTCCAATTGAAATTAACACAGGGAAAGAACGTTTCTTCTTTAAACATTTATGCACATATTTTTTGTTTTCTATCTGATCAAGCTACTATTCTATATTCCTCTTCTTCTCTTCTTTTCATTTCTTACTTATTCATTGCTACATAGATTCGAAAGCTACATGTGTATATATAACCGCGTGTTACTCAAAGCACAATGACTTCTGACACGGGACTGAAACCAACGTTCATTTTGGTGAGTTCTACGGATTTGATTTACTGAAGACCCCCGTGGGATTGATTACTTTCATTCTATGGATTTTCCTTTATATGCGGCCTTTATCCTTTAATATGTGGCTTTCTATACATTGCGTGGATTTTTCTTCAATTTGTGTATTTTACTATATTGTGCAGAGTTTTAGTTCCGTGGAAAACATCAAAGATGCGCATCACTAAAACTCACAGTCGCAAATTATAACACTCCTTCATACTGCGGATTTATATTTCCTTTTATCTTGTGGCTTCTCCCAAATCCTTTACTTCACGGATCCTACTTGAGACTTTGCTTCGCGCATCCTCTTTTTACGCGGCTTTCCTATGTACCACGTTTTGTTAGACACTCCAAAAATAAAACGACCAAAAACATGAAATAAATTTGTTTCAGAGGGAAGGTTGGGATTGAGGAAAAAAAATGTTTGAAAGATTGCGTGAGACTCAAGATTATCAAATACAATTAATTTTGACATTTCTTTACATTTATTATTATGTGTATACATTTATTCACTTTAATAATTTTCATTTTTTTAAGAAGAAAACAATATTTTATTTATTTATTATACTTATTTTCTTATTGTTTAATTTTAATTTATAATATCAATATATGAAATAATGGAAGAGAACATCAACAAAAAATCCTTAGGAAAATCATAAAGAAATAAAACCACTAGCTCAAACCCTCATGATGCAAACCTTTCTCCTATAATCCTTGATGACATAGAAAAAAATCAACAAAATGAACTAAACAATAATTGTGTTTAAGGCTTCCCATTCTATTTCACTGAAAAAACATCATGTAATGAGATTAATTTGTATGATACATGGACTATTGTTGGAAGAGTCTTCTACAGTTATTCCATGACTTATTATCAAATCACATAGACGTAACTTACAAATAATATAACACAAGTAAATATACCTAAATTTGGTCATGTGACATTAGCCTCTAGAAAGAGTATAAGCCATTACTCTCAAAAACTTCCCTATGATTAAGAAAGGTGTATTTAATCATACATTAAGAAATTATAGATATGATACTCCCTACTTTGGGGTGGTATGAGATGGTATATGATTTTTTTTCTAATATTAGTTTCATTATATATCCCTTATACAACATTTGTGTGCACAAACAAAAATCAAACATACAATCCTACACTATCCTAAAGCTTGCAATCTCTTTAAGATTACATTGCACACAATCCTACAAAAATACCTCTTTCAGAAAAACCTAATGTATATCTCTTCTGCAAACCCTTAGGGATCATTAACAGAAATTTTTACACCATTGCAAGAAATTATCAATTAAGGATAAAATCATCTCTTGATCCTTTTCAAAGGATTCTAACAATAAAATTTTAAAATAGACCTATTTTTATGAATTATTATATCCCCTCCATGAAGGCCTTAATGAAAAAAATTACGCTTACAGTCATATAAATATAGATAAACCCCACTCGTTTACTCACCCGAAACTTGTCAAGAGCTCATCTAGAAAACATCTATCAAACATAAAACAAGCTTAACTATTTTTCATATTTCAAGAGAATACACTATAAGAAACCCGTATGCAAGTGTGAAACACTCTAAACTAGGTAAAGAGAAAGCTTTACTAAGTTAAAATCATTGAAATCCAAGTCAAATAAAGCATTATCAACTATTTAAGAACCAATCGATAACTGCATACATGTAGGTAAAAAGGGTATAATTGTACTTCCAATAGGTTGAGAACTATTTGGATTTTATGCTTCTTTGGGGTAGTGCTATATAGGAGATGCACTGGTGTCTCAACCAAAACTATTGAATCATTTTTTTCAAGACATTAAAGGAAGCTAGTGTAATAAGAAGATAAATTTTTTTTGGTATCTTGTACAGATATTTCATATACTAAATCACACTTAAACTAGAACATCTAGAAATTGTAATTAGTTGTGTAGTTACATATCCGTTATTTATAGAAAAACAAGTCCATTAAACTATTGATAGCTTGTGGTTGTATAATTTTATCCCACAAGGTGATTCTATATAGAGGAATACAAAGATGTAATTTTGGAAGAGAATCAAATGTATCATATTTTTATCATGTTCCCTATAGTTCCAAATTCAAAATAGTTTCTAGAACACATAAAATATAAAAGCATCATCCTCTTATATTTTTACTATATTTAGCATGAGCTATGATTGATCAAATCTTTTAATCACTTATTGTATATTCAAATGTGTACATTGAATATAATTCTTTTAATTTAAATGTGCATTGTTTATAGATTCCAATTCTAAATTAAGGTTTTAAATTTATTTGAACACCCATTTTCTAATTTTGGGTAAAATCATTTAGCACATCCATTTATTGATTAAATTTTTCTTAGGTTTGTTTTTCCCATGGAATGATTTCCCTCACTTAATGTGAAAATATTTTTCTTTTGCTATTAAAACCTCACTCCCTTAGGGTTTCCCACCTGCAAGATTGTCATTATGGATGCAATATCTATATTATAGGGCCTATTATAAGTATGCCTTCTACTTTTTATTCTATATCATGATTGGCTATGTTCATGATTGATATTGAAATAAAATCCGCTGTATTCATCATCGTATGGATCCATCATTAACCCACCCTCATGGATCAAAAATACCCTTTTCTTATTGGATATCACATGGATATCTTCTCTCTCATAAGGTCCATACCTTGAATAAAAAAATAAGGAAGGGCAGTTCTTCACGCTTCCATATTCAACCTATATAATCTATGACTAGTGAAAAATATTATACTACTATCATATAATTTGTTAAGTATTAAAAAATGAATTTCAAAATAAAATTTAAGTTTTGATTCTAGAGATCGAATCACTTAAATATGAGATTTCATACCTAAGGACTCTAGATCATGGGCATTTTATAGACACAAAATAAGAATAACTTATCATTTTGTAATGTATAGTTTTTCTTGGTTATTATGCAAAGAAAAAAACTCACATTATAAAGTACGTTTAAATATCCTTCTCTATCTCTCATGAATTGTTAATATTTACACCTTTCTCATGAATTGTTAATATTTACACCTTTTTCTATGATTTATTATTGAAATATTAATTATCAAAAGTTGAAATTTATCCTCAGGCATCATTCCCAAGCTCTATCTTTTTCATTACTAAATCCTTGTATGCGATGATACACAATCATTATAGGTCGTACCATTGTGAGGTGTATTATAATATTATTTTTTATGCTTATGATTACATAAATTCTATTGATAATATTTTTTCTTGCACTATCTTTACTACTATCAACAAGCATTCTCAAGGAAATGGATCTGAAAATTAATATGAAACTTATAGTCATGGCCTTCCCAAATATTCAAATCTACACTTTCATTATTTTTGCAAAAAAATCCTCATCATTGATACTCTTTTATATATTGCTCAGGATGAACTCAAGCATATCCCAACATGCTCAATTCTTGAGTCTGTTCTTGCATCTTTTATTATCATCTATTATTCCTACATCTATAATATCTATATATTATGGGGTAAATAATATCCCACCTCAAATTTTTAATATGAATATTCATGTATCCAATATGATTCCTACATATCATACATATACCCTTAGTGGCTCGTATTCTTCTTCTATTAGCACACAAGGTCTTAAAAACATTGTTTATAGTTTGCATGATCAAATATTACAAAATACAACAAGGTGTCTCTACTAAAAATTTTTATAGCCCACATGCACATGAAGTTGATTCATATCTTCTTCCTATCGATTTTATTGCTCTTATGATTTATGTTTATGATGGAAAAGGTGATATCGAAGAACATATTCATGGTTACCATGTCACTTAATTTGATTACCCTTGTAATGAAACATTAGTTACCAAAATTTATCCTTGAAGCCTAGGGGATTTTTTAGCTAGTCAAATCTAGCACATGATGAAGTATTGGATCATTCTAAATAATAGCTATAACGCTAAAAATTGTAAATACTAGATATACTTAATGATTTATTTTGCGGGGGTGACCTTATAAATTGTAAGAAAAATTCAGCACAATTGAATAAAATATAATTTTCATGGATAAATATGTTTTTATAAATAAAATTTTATCCCTTATAGAATAAAGATGGGTTGTTTCGTTATAGCACCTCATACTCTTCCTAATGAAAGTGTAAATGAATTAAATTATATTGATTCATTTGCTAATTAATTTCACTTTATTAGAGATGAAAATTTCAGTATAGGGTCAAAAATAGGAACCTAGATTTATCCTTATTAATAAATAATTTTTTTCCCAACTCATATTTATTTCTATTCCATATAAATATAAAACAAACCCATAACACATAAAATCAATATCCATATAGAAATTGATATGGAGTAAACTAATATGTGCCCTAACATTCATTTATTTGAGGATTTTTTTATTCAATTTATAAATATTCTTAGTTTTTATAAGTGTATTTTATTCATTTATAAAAATTATTTTGTCATTTTTAATTGTAGTTTGTAAATTCGACATATGAAATAAAGAATGAGAATATCAACCAAAAATATTAATGAAAACACAAAACGGAAACCCCCCTAACTCACATCCTCATGATGTAAACCTTCCTCCTACCATCCTCGATGGAATATGATAAAATCAACATATTGAACTAAATAGTAATTGTGTTAAAGGTTTCCCATCAAATTTCACTCAATATCTAGATCCTAACCAATACACTAGAGAAATATGCATCAAATTATATACCTTATGTAATGAGATTAATCCACATGATATGTGGAGTGTTTTTCAAAAATAATGCTAAATATATTTCATGAGTTATGATCACGTCTCAGTGTCAAAATGTACAAAGAAGATAGCACATGTAGATACCCACGTTTGGGCATTTGACATTGAAATCTAGAAAAGATTAAAATGCATTATTTTAAAAAATTCCCCATGATTATGAGAGGTGCATTTTATAATTTATCATGGCGTTCAAGATATGATACTCACTCTATCGGGGTGGTGTGAGATGTCATAGGAATTTTTCAATAATGTTAGCTTTGGCTTATATCCCTTAAACAATATTTTTTCCTATAAACCAAGATAAAAAAATACAATCCTAAACCATCATAAGGCTTGAAATATGACACTACCATATGCATACACCTACATGAACACATTTTTTGATCAAAAGTAACTTTTATCTCTTACGCAAACCCGTCTAGATCATTACCTGAAATTTTTGCCCAACTCGATGAAACTATCCAGTTAGTATAGAATCCTCTTATTGATCCCGCCCATAGGATTATAATGGTAAACTTATCAAATAGGCATCTTTCTATAAATCTATCTCTCCCTTTTAGGTTGATATATAAATATTACCCTTCGATTCGTGTAACTAGAAATAAATAATACTAATTTACTCACTTGGAACTTATGTAGAGCTCATTGTAGTTAATAAATCACACAGTTACTATGTACATCTATCCTCTAAATACTTCATTTATATGCATGATTCCTAAGAAATATAACTAATAACTAGGTTTCTTTACTTATCTTTGACATTGTTTTTTACCTTTTCATCTTTATTACTTGTTGTTTCTAATTGAAGAATTATAGTTTTACACACTAGTTGAAATTTAACTCATCTTTGATTTCACTATCTAACATTTTGATCATCCCATACAGGACCTTCCATTAGGAACAAGAGAACTTAGGTTCTACAGTCCCCTTTAGGCACCCGTGTCCTTTTTATAACTTTTTGTAACCTTTCAAATGTTACTTCTTTCATGCTTTATTTTATTAGTCTTCATCCGCCTTTCACTTGTTAATGAAAAAATGTAAGCGAGGAAATCATATATATACATGTCTTATTCAACCTCCTTATGGGGAAGTCATTCAAAAGGAACATACTACTATAGGGAGATAGTATTTTCTATCTACTACATCAAGAAGTGCATTTTGGACTGTATACTTCACTGCATAGGAGGGATTATTCTGATTTCCATACCACACATTTAAGTTTGGGACATAATAGATCTATCCCATGATATCTTCATATGATTAGCACTAGGGCATCTTAGATAAAGGGATGATATTTCAATTACACATAGAGGAAATATATAGGTTTTTTAGGGGTTTTTTTTGCAACTACAGGAGCAAAAAAATGGATATGATGTGAAACATAATGAATAATTAGTGACACTAAGTGACTCATAAAGAACTAGGTTCCAAGCTATTCCATAGATACCAGTGCCTAGAAGAGACACTAGTTCTTTTATGGCCTTGTTTCGTTCTGAGCGATACTATCCTTAAAATCATCACTTTTTAGAATCAGACACATAGATAATACATTCCATAATCCACCTTTCCATTTTCTTCATCATTTCATACTTGCAATGGTAAGCTAAGTCATTCTCCAAACCATTTCTATCACTCTTGCTTGTATTTCCTTTATATGATCTTCCTTATTTCCTTCTATATTTATTTAACTAGTAATGTCCTTATCTTAGATTTAATTTCATAAAATCATTTAGTGAACCTAACACTATGTCAATGTCATGGATCCCTTTTCCTTTTCCTTATTCTTCTGAGATCATGACTAATTCTTATAATTTCATCCCTATTATCTCTAAATATGACAAGAGTCATTTTGCTATTAACAAAGTTTATTTTGGGAATTAAGATTTTTTTAAAAAGTACCACATAATGTACTATTTTGTAGTATTTCACAGACTTCAGGAACTAAGTGTTTCATGGGTTCTCCTAATACATGGGAAAAAAGGGAGCATCAACAAGACTTCAAACGATATGTGGCTATAGAAAGAAATAAATAAAAATTTATTTTACGTGGAGGTCATAATTAAGTGTTCCATGGACTCTGCTAGTTTGTGAAAGGAAGGAGTTGAGCTTGATATTGCGTGAGAAATGAATAGTTCAAAGTTGTAGAACATTCTATTAGTTCTCTAAGGATTTTCAAATGTGTATTGTCTTGCGAATTTTGTAAAACCTACAAAACATTGAAGTTGGCATCCTTAAGGCTCTTCAAGCTTCATGTGATTCCCTTCAAATTCAAAGTAAAATTCCATGATAACAAGCTTTGTGATGATCCATTAGCATTCACATTTCAATTTCCATTTGTTTGCAAAAGTGCCCATGTAAAAAAAAATCAAGAATTTTTGTTTGGAGGGAAGGGAGTTGGGGGGGAAGGTTTTTTTGGTTTTGTAGTTACATGCTACATGGGCGCATCCCTAGTTCCAAGCTCCACTGTCTCCTTTAGTTGATCTTTGGGACCCTCTTGAAGATAAATATGATCATTGTAGTACTTTTTATTTATAAAAAGAGATCTTATATTATATTAATGAAATAAGATACAAGATATCTTTCAAAAAAAAAGTGGGTATTATGAGAGCATACCCGAAAATAAAAAATAAACTAGGTTGAGCCTAGGAAAAAAAATGAGCTAGGAAGCACCTAGAAAACCATAAAAAACAAAAAAAAAGTAACAAAAAATGTTCCCAAAGTAGGGGGATTATGATCATCCAGCCAACTAAAGCCTGGGAAGTCCTTTCCAGCATTAGGAATATCCCAACCCAAGAGATTTAATTCTTATTTTTCTACTTCCTCCCGAGTGGGAATGGCTAGAGAGAGCTAAGGAAACTTTCCATCATGTGGTGGTGGTAGTGGGGAAAGGTTCCATCCATGAAGTGTGTGATTCTCAGTGCAGACACGCAAGCCCTACTTGAGTTGGTGAGCAGAGGACCCATGGCCTTACTAGTAAGCTTGTGGTGAGTGACTTATTTGACGATGAGGGAGGGGTGAGCGATGAGACCATATGAAGAAATTCCACTGAGAGCAGCTGCGATGACCACCATGGCCATGCAGTGAGGAGCATCAAGATGGCGAGGGTGGCATCGCCCTATTGCCACAATAGAGTCTAAAGGTGTTCCACTTCCAATACCACTTTATTATCTTTTACATGAATCTACAATAACACATTGGAGATAACCATAGGTTATTTATACACTAAATTTTTTTGATAAAATTAATAATTAGCAAAGAAAAAAGTATTTCTTTCGTTCCATATCCAAATCTAGGTGTGTAATGCCAAAATTTTTGGGTTATCATCAAGGAGGATATTCTGCCATCTAAAATATTGCAGTTTGAGAGGAAAGAAAAATTAATGTATCCTATTCTGAGCAAGTTGTGCTTTCATACAAAACCAAAAACTATACACAAGATTTTCCAAGTGGCCAAAAAATGGGAACTTGGGAGCCGATATCCTAATTTGAACAATTCGAGACGCCATGGGCAACCTTGGTGTATAACATAATAGAAAAAGTGAGCAATTTTTTTCTCCATATAGATAGACCAGACAGTGTCAAATCACCTACTCCATAACAACAGAGTGGAATGAATTCCGATTCAAGTGTTGAGCTTTTCAACTATGGAAAGATGAGGAGAGATCTAATGGTATCCTTTACTATATGAATAGTTTTGAAATTGGGTATTAACATGCCACTTCCATTCCGTCCACAAATGGCGAGAGGGGCCCACAAAAAATATGTGCATCATATGGTCAGGGACGGAATTGAGCACTTTAGTAATGTTAGTTTGATCCCTATTGGTCAGCTGAAATTGAAATTTAAACTAAGGGAAAGAGAACCGGGATTGAGAGTGTTTACAAAATAAGTCTTGGATGGTTCAAATTCCCCACTTGAAAAATTTTATACTAGGAACCCCCTAAGTATCTACAAAATGATTATCCCGAGACTAAAATATTGGTGACCACCAGTGGGAATTATGGTTAATGGAAATCCCATCAAGCAATCCATGAAATTTCCATTAAGGCCATGCTTTAATGCATTCCTAGGCCTTCTAAATGATTTTAAGCACAAAAGTACTGACCACTTTAGTAAGAACTAGAGAAATAAGGAGCTTGATGAACCCCAATCCCCTACACTTAGGTTATACATAAGGTGATCTTTCTTCTATTCCATGACAAAAAATATTTTTCCACACTTCTTGGTTAGTTACACAATGAACATTCTATTGATAATTTCTGCCACATGGGTGAAATTTCCAAACAGGGTCCTTACTAGAAGCTTAGCATTAGAAGAGTTTATATTACCAGTTTGCAGATGGAATGAAGGCCTAGCTCGATCAGTAGAGAAAAGGAACTTAGCCGAGACAAATGTGTGGTGAGCAGAGCGAGCTCAAATAAAAAATGATGTGGGAGGAAAAAAATCAAAGAATGGCTCATCGTTCGAGCCTATATATTGGGGTCACATGAGTTTATGGAGGAAAATCCATGAGGTTGGCATGAAGATCATAGAATGATTCAAGTTGAATTAAGTAAGAAAATGTCAATTCAATTCAGCCATGGTGGACTGGATGAAGATAGAAAGTAGGTTCGAAATCAAGCTAAGAAAAAATGGAAACTTCGAAGTCCGAATTTCAGAATTTGGAGGTTTTAAGTTTCAGAGTTTTGATAGCCAAAAAGGAAAAAAACAAAGAAAAAGTTCCAAAAACCTAAACTTCCGATGTCTGAAAGGATTCAAGGGCTTTCAAGGTCAACTCCCCTTTCAGATTCAATGGTGCCATGGATCAGGATTTCAATGTCCAAACTCCAAAAGTATGAAATTTCAAACTTCATAGGTTTGGGGGTTTAGAGGTTCAAGGTCTTCGCCAACTAAAATGGAAAAACTAAAGCCAAATCTAGAAATATCGAAAGGCTGAAGTCCAAAATTGTTCAGGTTTTAGGGTAAAACTTTACTTCGGGGTCATTACAGCAGGAATTTTTAGACTTTCATAGGTCTTGATTTCAGACATTCAGAGGTCCTAGTTTCAGAGGTTCATTTTGTGCTTGAAGAAAAAATAATTTCGAAAGGTACAATGACTAAAACCCAAAATATGAATTTCATACTCTGAGGTTTCAGGGTTTCATATTTTTCACACACTCAAATGGATAAATAGTAACATCAACATCTAAAGTCAAAATTCCCAAAAGTCGAAAATTTCAGATTTTGGAGGTTGCAAGGCATTTCTGAGTCTAAAGAAAAATATCTAAGAACTCACCATTAATTAACTATGGCACATCGATTTTCATATGGCCATAACTTTTGACTGAGATCTCGTATTTTCAAAAGAAAGGACTTTAGGTGGTGTTTCTAGATTTCTCACTTACCAAAATGATGAAGGTATGGGCTTCCTTTCTTTCCCAACAAGGAAAAGTACATGGAGACATGGGTTTTGCAGTTTCACCCATTATTATTATAGAGGAGTTAATTGCATTTTTTTTTGGTTGAAGCAATATTTTGAGTTTCCTCCCTCTCTCCCTTCTCTCATTCTTCCTATATATTATAAGGAAGGGCATTTTTCTAATCTTGGAAAATTTTGCTTTGCATCCTCCCTTCTTTTCTTTCCTATAACTAAATTTATGGAGTTCAAACATCCCATTCAAACCGTAATGCAAGTTTGTGCCTTTTGTCTATTGTAATGCATTGTATCAAATTTTGGAGCAATAATACAAGTTTGTGGATCAATTTTGAACCTCTCTTGTGTTTATTTCTTTCTTCTGATCTCTCCTTGTAATATTAGTTACCTGTGCATGGTTATTTTATCAGATTTTTAATGGTTTATGTTTAATGGTTTATGTTTAATGGTTAGTGGATTATCATTAGTGGATGTATCTGTGGTGTCTTTTCATCCTTCTAAATCTGATTTTGGTTTCCATATCCATGTAAAATAGGTGTTCAACATTCCTTTTAGGGTATCACCTCTTGTATATTAGGTTTAACTTCTTGTAATCATCTTTGTATCCTTGGAAAGTTAGAGTAGATTATAGGATATATCCTTTACAATTTAGATGTGTGCATTATAATAGAGGAATAGGAACTGAACTTCATCTGGAGAGCTTTCCAGTTCATGAAGTCCCAAACTCTGGGAAAAGCTCCATGTTATACAATAACAATAAATTCCTCAACCATTCACTTACAAACAATCAGGGGTTATGTGATTACACATCAACAAATTTCATTTAACACAAAGTGCATGCCCTTGGCATTATATGTTGATAAGGCCTAAACCCCCATAATTATGGGGAAGGTAACAAATTTCCCAAGCTACACAATGCAAAAATTTACCAGTGGAGGTGTTTTCCGAGAGAAAGGCTTCAAGGAGCATTTCCATTTTCTAAATGGAGGATTTGGAGGGCATCCAACATGAGTAGTAATCTTGTGTGGCCACCAAGATTGTAAATGAAATTTGGAATTTTCGTGCTAAGGATAGAGGTTTGGTAATGCGATAATCAAAAATTTTGGCAACCCATTGAATGAAATAATGCCATAGCTTGCCCGACGAAGCTTTAAAGGAAAATGATATTCATATAAACTTTAAAATTTAACCACATTCAAGAATATTCCACTAAAAAGAAGTGAGCCAAGTGGGAACTGGGAGGAAATATTTTTGATAGCACTAAGTTTTCCACCATTGAATGGAAGAGCTAGATGTTAAGCATGAGACATCGATTCATTGCAGGACATTCTAGATATTGGACTCTTCCTCTATGAGAAAAAGAACGGAATCATCTACAAAGTGTTCATTTAGCAATTGATAATTGTTCACAGAGGGTAAAGAAATCCCCCTGATGAGCCCTTGGGTTTTGGTGTTAGCAAATAGATACCGAAAAACCTTCAGCTCCAAGCACATAGAGTGTTGTTGTTAATGGGAACCATTTTCGAATGGAAGGGAATAATCCAAAGGATCCAAAGCTGATCCCATTAATATTGATTTGGGAAAAATCATCATTAAAAATCATTCTAATTGTTTGGATGAAATTGGGGCCGAACCCAAGTGCTTGCATCATGGCAAGGAAAAACGACCCTTCAATCCGATCATACAATTTCCTAATATAAATTTAAATGAGAATGGAAAATTGATTGGATCTACGAGCCCATTCTATTCCTTCTAATACCAAAATGATGTTTTCCAGGATGTATTTCCCCTCAGTGAACCCATTTTGTTCCAATTGAATCAAAGCAAGGAGAATACTATGTAACTGCATAGCCAAGGCTTTAGAAAGTATTTTGTAGTATACATTCAATAAAGTGATGGGTCACCAAAAGGTAATTTTCTCTAGATCCTCTTGCTTCAGTATGAATATAATATTTCACTTATTGATAACTCGCCCCAATGTCTGATTCTGAAACCCTTTAAAGTACAATTGAAATAGATCTTTCCGAACAGAATCCCATAATGCTTTGTAAAACTCGCAGGGGTAGCCGTCACAACCTAGGGCCTTGTCATTGGCCATTTGCATGAATGCGACATGGAGGTCATCAATGTTGAGCATTTGGTCACAGATAACCTTCTAAGCTTGAGAAATTTTTCTTAGCACAAAAACCAGACATTGTTCAAGGGCTTCTTGTCTGTCAACATAGGGTTGTTGAGCCTAGGAAACTAGCTTATCAAAAGCATGCAAGATTCATAAATTAGTAAAATATCATTAAACCAAAAATATAAATGAAACATGGTATAGAATAAAAATAAATGGCCATCAAAGCCTACATGCAGTCACAAGTACATTATACAGTTAAAACTCTAGTGAGAAAAGTTAGACAACCCACTGAAAAATGACGTAGGAGTTACATATATCATTTTTCAGGGCTAGACCATACTAGGATTGGGAATGAGAAATCTAGGTTCCCTTCCACATGAACATCTTCATTCTTCTCAACTCTCTTAATATCCCTTTTATCCTGCACTACACAATTTCGGAAACATTACTACTTCCAAGAGATTTACCTGGGCCAGATCTACATGTCTACATAAAATAAATTAAAGAAATACATAATTCTATTTAGTTTATGTAAACCTTTTTATTCATTGGATTTGTGTGATTTTATTGCTACTTATTTTTCGTGGGAAATGTAGGAGTCAAAATGCAAGCTCCCATGACTTCACTGCTTTTTATTTCCTTAGAACTAGTTTGGTTTTGTTTTTTTCTTGGTTTGATGTGGTGGCATGATGAGAAAAGGTAAGGAATTTATAATGGTAATTTTTAGCCAAAGCCAAATTAAAGGTTAGGAGCACCCTAGGCAATAAGTGAAGTAGAAGCCCTTCTTACAGTTATAGTCATTAATTTTTTTCCCATGAAATAAATAATTAAATGGTTTTTACATTATCATATTTTAAAATTTTCATAAGGATAATAACTAATCACTAGTTTAAATAAATTGGTATACAAAAGGAATAAAAATATCCTATAACATTTTCAAATAAGGATAAGTAATAGTACATGGATGGAGAAAATTAATCACAGGGGGTGCTCTTAATGCAACAAATACTATTTTTTATACAAGGTTGCTTACTCTATCAAGTGGGTGATGGGACTCAAAACTAAACAAAGCACCGTTTTTTTGCAAAACAATAAAAATTCTTAAGTAAATTCTATTGTTTTTTGAAGATTGGTATCTGAACCAAGCCTACTAATTCCTCAATAAGAAGGAGACATTTCACAAAAAATATTAGGAATAGAGAATAAATAGTTATTTCCTTCGATTATATTTTCCTCTACTAGCTACACCTCTGACATTATAAAAATACATGAACCTTTTCTAAGAAAAAATTACACACTTTAATTACACACTTTAATTATCTAGAGCTACATTAGAGAATGGGTAAAAATACCAACAAAATCGAATGAGCTTAAAAATATGCATATTTATTTTTTACTTCCAAAATTATTATAATAAATTTTAATGTATATGCATGATATTCATATTAATTTATAATTATATCAATAAAAGACTCAATTAATATGGAATTTAGGTAAATAATAATAAAGATAAATTCTAATACTAATAAAAAATAATACAAATCTTGAGATTTAGGTGCCCCTTTAACTACTTACTCCCTGGGCTGTTGCCTAGTCTGCCTAAGGATTAATCCCCCTTGTTTGTAGACCCACATCTTGTGTAGGGAAAGCATTGCAAAGCTACGTGAAGTGATTTTTATTTAATCCCAATGTTTATGCCCAATGAATTCCATTATGTCCATGATAAATTTATTAAAAACAATACATGTTGTGAATGTTAGTTGTTGTCTTTGGGAGTTGCATATTGAAGAAAGGAAATTTTATGTAGCCATGATGAATGCATTATGGAATGACTATGTGATTGATATTTATGAGGAGATTTAAGTGATTAATATTTATTAGGAGATTCAATTTTTATTTTATCTAGTTGTTTGTTCTTTCTTCTTGTTTTATTATCATGTATTTACTAACTATAATACATATTGACTTTCAATCTTATTATATATAACATACAATATCACTTTACTCTGAGGAATATTTCAAACTAAGATATTGTTTTCAATAAAATTATATAAGTTATTAAAAAAATGATATTATTTAAAATAGTTTCTCATAAAATTAATATAAACATCTTAAATGCATATATGCAAAATATATTGAAATATATAAATTATAGGATTCTTATTTACTTTTCACAAACCATAAAGGTGTCGTTGTGTGAGATCTTGAAAATAACTATTCAAGGGAAAAAAAGCAGACCCTAATTCTTTCATTGAATTCTTTAAGAAAAGAGCAAAATGTATAGCTCGAAGACATATGAACATAAAATTTTAAGGTTAAGATTACCATATGATAGGAAAATGAATGTAAAATATAAGGTGGATGATGAATGTGAACAAGATCACAACACTACATCCCACCTCTTTTTCCACTATATAATCTTATCGGTGCAATTACATATACACTTGTTTACTCCCAAACTAAATAGGAATTACTATAATTATGATTTAAACTTTGAAAATAAAGCTACTCAATTTTTTTACCGTAAGATACATAAAATAAGAAACTATGGTTATAGTCTGCATGCATTGAATACATTCAAGGAGCTAGATAATTACGGATATAGTATTGAATTATATTTTCTCAATTGCTTTGTGAGTTTATCTAGTCATGTAAAAGATCTAGATAGTATGTGACAAGGATGAATATTCTTAATCTCTCACGTAGAAATTTGGATCCTCATTGAACACTAATGTGCACGACACTTAAATCTTGTTTTACACTAGTTTTATTTAGCACTATTTTGCAATTTTGTTTGGTCATGGATTGTTTCATCTATGTCCTTATATACATGGGTTTTTTGATTGAGTTGCACTAGAATTTGTAGTTAAATCCCTTGTTGATTATAAAAAACAATGTTCTTCATTTCCCAAGTGAGGGGATTCAACTTCATGTAGTTCTACTAGTTCTCGCTAAGGAATTAATGTAGTTCTAGAGTTACCTCTCGAATTGTTTCTCCTTATGTTTGAAATGATTGACATAGTCTTTCTATATATACTTCATATGTCAAACACTCTTAAATTTAGAATAGCATACTTGTAGAGTTATTGTTTCGAAAAAAATTCCCTTGCAATGCCCTATGGAATAGCGTGTGTAGTTACATACTTGATAGTGTTGTCTAAATTATATCTACTAAGAATATTGTATATATAATATCCAATTAATTTGAAATTATCATCTAATGACACACAAATGAATCTCACATAATGAAAGATTTACGATAACAATGGTAAAATAGGAACAAATTGTGAAAATGTTATACAATAATCCTTACAACACTACAATGCACTTCTGGATAGTATCAAATGATAGTTATGTCCCACTTGATATTATTATCCATGTACTCAAATCAAACAAAGTCCCTTAAAATATCAATATATTTATTTGTGACATAGTGAACCAAGTGACATGAAGTGTTAGAAGAAATCATAGATCTAGAAATAGACCACAAAAAAAGGACAATACAAGATCACATGTCATTAAATCACTTATTATGATATTTAAGGATCTCATGAAAGAAACAATTCTAAAAGTTTATTATGTAATAATGGTTTCATGATTTTATGGTGTCCACATTATCCACCCTTTAGTCTAACATGATTTAAATTTAATGGTTTAGAGGATAAATAAAAGCATACCTATATAAATCAATTTTGTTCCATAGGATGTTGTGTGTATGGAGATATTGAGTGCTTGCAGCATTGTGTCAACCAAGGAGAAAATTTGGTAAGGAGTGAACATATGGACAACATGTAAGTATATTGTGTAACTCAATTAATTTGGAGAAAGGAGTATCACAGGTCTTTTATTATTGGATAATTTGATTCTATACAACCATATTGGATTGAGTTTGTTTACTATTAACCAAAATATGCTCACACTTATTTTTGGTCAACTAACACCATTTCCCCCCTCTTGGTGCTTCAATCTGAATTTTTGTATATTTTAAGAAACTTAAGTCCCTTGAAAGCATTACCATCAGATAGGAAATTTCTTCCCCTTTTCAGAAATGTGAAGAATTCCTTCTAACTCTTCATATTTTTCAAGTTATGGGCCAACTAGCCTGGTAAGGATTTTTTGCCAAAAGCAGGCCGGCGGGCCTGGGGAAGATTTTTTGCCTAATGGGAAAATTACAGACCGGTGGTGTAGCAGAAGATATTTTGTCTATTTTGCACTTTTCACAAAGGGTCAGAAGTTATAATTTTGGGACCGTGAGCTCAAGAAAAATTTCTTATGAAAAGTTGAAAATGCGGGCCAGCGGGATTGGAGATGTCTTTTTGCCAAACGTGGAAAATGCGGGCCGGTGGGGCCCTGGGATGAATTCTTTTGACAAAAGTGGGTCTATGGGGCCATACTGGAAATTTTTCCAAAGGTAAATTCATAGGGTCTCGTGGAATCTTCCATGTGCTTCATCAGTGTAACTTCAAGGGCACGACCTAAAACATAGACCTCAAACAAGCGTCAGGCTTCCACGTGTCCCAAGTCGGAAAAGGGACAGAGTCAAAAGTTGAAAAGTCAAAATGGGGGAGCCAATAGTGAAAGGTGCCATGTGTCTCTCATGAAGTAGCTTCAAAGGAAGGATCAAGGTGGATACTCAAAACAAGCATCAGGCCTCCATGTGTCCCAGGTCCAAAAAAAGGGATAGAGTCTGGTCATTTAATTGACTAAGTAATAAGAATTCAATAGTAGAAGCCTCCACATGTCTCATTTGGCGCAAATTCAAAGTTAAAATCTAAGAGGCAAACCCTCAAATGAGCACCAAGCCTCCACATGTCTCATCAACACAAAAGTTCAAAGGGGTGGTGACCCAAATTGAAGAGATCAAACAAGCGCTAGCGGAAGCCTCCACATGTCTCATTGAGCACAACTGAAAAGGAAGAAGCGGTCATTGAAAAATCTAAATAGAAGCAGGCTAGCGGAATTTTCCACATCTCAACACGGTGAAACTTCAAAAGTAAAATTCATAGAGTGGGTTCCCAAATGTGCGCTGAGCCTCCACGTGTTTAGGGTTCAAGACATATGGCCCCACAAAACAAAAGGGACTTAGCCAAAACAATAAAGAAATAGGGTAGAGCCATGGAAGCTTCTAAGTGTCCATGTGCACTCATCAAGAGGTGTAATTTCAAAGGTGGTTCCCAAAATATGCCAGGCCAGTCTCATCAGCACATTTTCAAACGTGTGACCCAAAAGGAAGTCCCAAAATGAGTTCCAACTGGCCACGTGGTTAGAGTCTAAAAAGGTAAGGTAAGCCATTGTGAATTCCAAAAACCTGTAGAGGCCTCCACGTGTCTCATCCATGAAAATTCAAAAGAAAAATATGGGGGAAATTTCCCAAATGAGCGTGAAGCCTCCACGTGTCTTAGGTTAGGCACAAGGGTCTTCACCAATAGGAGGGACTTAGAAAGAACAAAAAGGATAAAGGAAACTGAGGAGCCCGCAAAAGCTGCCACATGTCAATCCAACACAATTTTAAGAGCAAGAGGAAGGAGCTGAATCTTCAAGATGCGTGAGGCTGCCAGGTGGGTCTTATATGGAAAAAATCTTGTAAATATTGAGAGCCTACATTAAACACCTACATCTGACCTTTAGACGGCCATATCTTTCAACTGGAAACTCAAATTTGGGAAAGGTGGGACATTTTGGAAAGCTCTCAACATCAACTTCTCACCTGCCACCATTAATGCTTTGGTCCACCATTTTTAAGGCTGTCAAGTCTCCCACCTACCACAATGATGAAGAATGGGCCTCTTTCTTTCCTAGTAAGGGACAATGATGGGGGCATGGGTGTTGCAATGAGACTCTTCATTATAGTAGCTGTATTCAATACTCTTCCAGAGGTGCTTAGAGGAAGGTGTGAATTATTCCCTTATTTCTCTCTTATTCTTCCTATATATTGTAAAGGAGGGGCATTTTGAAAAAGGTTGGTCATTGTTTCTCTCCTGCCCCCCTCTCTCTTTCTTCCTTAGGGTAGAATGTGGAGTCTAAGCCTCCTCTCTTGGCTCTGTAATGGCATTTTCTTGCCTCTTTCCCTAATGATGTACTGTGTGAAATTATGGAGCAATAAAATCCATGTTTTGTGATGCATCTTATCCACCCCTTGCTTATTTTATCGTCTCTTCTTGCCTCTCATCATTACAGGGTATACTGTGCATACTATAATGTTTATCATAGGTTCTAGGAGTTGTGTTTAATGGATTTTGAAGTGGTGTTCCATGTGAACTTCATCTTTGGTCCTGTGGTGCATCTTTTCCACCTCTCCTTTGCTCACCTCTCTCCACTTCAGGAAGTTGGATTTGTGATCAACCACTTCCTTTTCTTGTGTATCACCGCTTAGTGTAGGCTCTTTTTCACTCTCTCTCTCTCTCTGTCTCCTTGGAATGGTTAGATTAGGATTATATTAGGCTCTACATGCACTAGAGTAGCTTGTGGCAGGTAGATTAGGAAGCAGGAACCAGCCTTCTCTGGAGGTCCATCTCAAGTTTTGCAAGTCCCACAACTTGAGAGATGGTCCAATGTTGTGCAATCACACGGAATGCCCCACTCACAACCAGGCCATTCAGGGGTGTTGTGATTTTACACTAACAGTTTTGTCATGCCCTGGTGGGATAAGTATGAAGTCTTCACTTCATTTCATCAAGTTGATGTGTTCTTGGTGAGATTCAGCCTTTAGAGGCACATGTAAAGCACATCTGGTGACTCCATCTGGTCAACAACCCATCCTCTAAGTTATAGACCTTTTTCCATCCATTTTCCATCCATTTTCATTCATCTTTCTTTCCAAATCTTTCATACTCTACCATTCATGAAGTTGTGTAATCATGACTTCATTCCCTTGATGGAATTCACACTTGCAGCAAAGGCATCCACCTCCAATGTATTTCCCAAATCCTCTAGATCAACATTATGATCATATCTAGAACCATTATGCTTACCCATATGAGCAGGGTCAAAACTAGTTTGGCCATGAAGCTTATCAAGAACAAGGGGGCGCATACAATGGTAATAGCTACACAAAGAATGTTGGTTTGTTAGAGAAGATTCAAGGTATGGAGGCTAGCATGGTACAGTCCAAGGCTACAGCATAGATGAAGGAATTCAGGATTTGTTTCAGGGCACCTTGTCCATGGGAGGCCCTCTTTCCAAGACATTACAGCCCTTAGGAGAAGCTTGACTTCATGGTTGAAATGCTACCTCAACTTACATAGTGGATCAAGCAGATAGAGGCCTATGAGTTGGACACAAGACAACCTTGTCAATGGGTAAGGTCCACCACAGCTCCTAGATTTTATTTTCCTCTTCCTCAAACTTTATCATTTCAGCATGATCAAGAGTCAATCCCCTCACCTGCTCACCCAAGTGTTGTTTTTCCTTCCCCGTCTTCTAGTCTTCCATCTCATCTCGATTCTTCTACCCTTTTCCTTCCCAAGCATTCATTCCTTCCAAAAAAACAAGAAGTTTCACCTCCCTCCCCACCACAAACAATTGCAAAGTTGGTTGAACCCCAACCTTTCACTCCTCTTGCTTTCCCAAATCCATGTTGGGAAGAGACTCAAGAATCTAGTCAAGGAGAACAGCAAGAAGAGGAACCCAACAAAGAAGAAATGATAGACAATCTGAAGAGTTGGGCTGCCTAAATTTGGGTTTACAAAGATCCCCTTGATGGTTAAGCCAACATAAGATGTCGAGGTTGAAGAACCAATGGTGGCTGAGGCTAAGTTTGTAACAGAGAAGGAACAAAAACAAGAAGAAGAAGATCAGCAGTCTGTCTGCTCTGAATGTAGTGTCCCTAACGGCACTCTATCTGAAGAGGATGTTGATCTAATCCAAGCTGCACAACCAATTAAAGAGGAGGAACAATCAGCTCCAAACCCCATTGAATAGGAGCATCTGGGAGAGATGAAATTAGAGTTGAAGCCACTCAATGAAGAAAGCATCATTGAAGATTTTTTTCTTTCATTTTTAAGGGCCTGATTTGATTGATGAACCCATGATGGAGGAGTATCTCATATGTTTCAGAGGCTCCAAGTGTAGTATAGGCCACAAAAGAACCTTTGTTCTTCCTCCCACTTTTATCCCCTTCAAGCTCTAATGTTAAAGAAAAAATTTGATCTTTCAAAATTTATGTTTTTTCTTTCTATGAAGGGAACCATGGTGAGCAATTTTAGATAAGGAGGACACCATGGAGGAGGTCACACATGCAAGAGGACAACAAGGAGGCAGTATATCTGTCTAGACTTGGAATATTGCTTTGGCGTAGAGGATCCTCAGGAGATAACATCATTTGCATAACTCCATATTTTTCAATATAAGTTACTTCGATTTTTATTGTGATTGATTCCCTTATTTATTTGGAAGCAAATCATTCAAATCTATAACACACAACTTCACGGGATATGATAAATTATTTTTCAAAGGAAAAAAATACAAACTTCCAATCATTGTTTTTAATGATATGTTTTTTTTGGCATCATTCTCTTAAAAAAATCATTTGTTTTTTTTAACCAATTTCCACTTTTAATTGTTTTAGTTGAAATATTTTATGCACAATTCCCAATAGCCAATTTGTTGAAATTTACACTTGCATTATCAGTTAATTGGTCATTAGAACAATAGAGAACCATTTTATGGCTTTTCAGTTGGTTTTAGTTTTAGCTTTTACAAATAACCAACTTCATCAACAACAATATCTATCGTGTCATAACACATCAACGGTTATAGATTTATGTTTAGAAAAACATGTTTTAATGATGATATTTATGCCGAAGGCATGATTTTATAAGTGAAAACCAGGGGATCGTCTGACTCAAATCAATGCGCGTTCATCTTCAAATCATTCATTTCGTAGACAGATATGAATGGTTGATGAAATTAAATCATAGTTTTCCACTCGTGGATTTGTTTTCTATCCAATATTCTCTTCTTCCAACTATATCCAAATCTGTCTTCCATTTGTGTAAAGATAGTGTTGTTGACCTCACTCTCCTTGTTCTCTGAGAAGGAACATATCAATGATTCAAGTAAATAATTTGGTGTTTGCAAATCTTCGTTGGCAATATGTCTGGGAGATGAACCGTTGAGTGGCCAGCGCAGAGATCTACTTGGTTTTTCTTGTGTCATCTGTTGACTACAACGTTACCTTACGTCCGACTCCACATTAATTGCCAATGCAAAGATCTACTTGGTATTTCTTGTGTCAAAAAAATGTTCACAGCAACGTTACCTTATGATTTGACTCCACATTATTTGTGTTATTTTTAATCAACAAACAAACTTGAATCAACATTATCTATTGTGCGCATTTAAAGTAAGAAGTCATTGTGTGCGCCCATCATTCCTCTAAAGCAAGTGCTTTTCCAATGAATATACAACATACCCCTTCCTCCTGCACTCAAGCAACTACAATGGTTGTTTCTGCACCAAAGTATTCATCTTCCTACCCTAGCACTTGGGCATGACAACATTAGGACATATTTGGGTGAAATTTCCTCAAATAAATTCTCTTGGGTCTAGTCCAATGGTTGAAAGTAAAAAAAAATTACATTTGCTACCTGACTTGGGCAACATTAAAATTATTTCCTCAAATAAAAGAAAACTCAATCAAAATTTAATGTTCCTAACTTTTGATGTTGTTGTTTCATCGTGGCTATTGCAAACACATGATATCAAGATATTTTCGGAGATTCTCTCTATACAACAGTAATTACAATATATGGGAATATGTTAGTGAACTTGTAATGACAACATGGAAACAACATCACCCACAAGATCTCTTCACAGCGAATAATGTGAAGCATTGCGTGGAGTCTACCCAAGATGTGTATGTTAAAAGTGATTTTATGGGGTTCTTTGTCAAATGTTTGCCAATTCTGTCATTGCATTTTCACGCCTATGTGTCCGTTGTTGCAAATGCAATCATGAAATTGCTGGAGCTACAAAGTGTGTACATTCTCTGTGAACATTCCCCCCCTTAGTGGAACAAGGGGATAACCCCAACATTAAGATTGCACTTGTAAAAATTTCAACATTTTCAAATATGATCCTAAATTGTTTTGGTTTTCTCAAATTTCCTTCTTCTTTTGAAGGTGGTTTTGCAATTGGTTTACCACAAACCATAAAGTGATGGTTTTGCGAATGGATTACCAACAACCAAGAATGGTGGTTTTGCAATTGGTTTACCACAAACCACAAATGAAGGTTTTCAAGTGGTTTACCTATGACCACATCATGATGTGCCAAGTACTATTATCAATTCTTATCAATATCTCACAACAGGGAATAAGGCATAGGAAATTCTTGAAAATTTGTTGCTCATACACACAAATTGAAAACTGATCTTAATGAAATGGAACATTGGATCATGTTCCCCCCCTGATCAATGTGAAATTTCCACTCATTCAAAATATAGTAGACACTGCAAAGAACAATTCAATAAATTGATCAAAGAATATCTATATAAAACTGAGAATCTTCACAAGGAAAAGATGAAATAAATTTCCGAGTTAAACAATGTGATATTTAAAACTTTAAAAGGCCCCAGTCGTGGTGACTGAACAACCGTGAATGATAGAGAATTCCTCGGGAAGCTAGATGACCAACCTTGTAAAGACTATAATGCCAAAAAATTCAGCCGGATTCAGTTATGGTGGCTAAATTCAAAATGTATGTGTTGAAGCTCAAAGTTCCACCTCCTTCCATTTGAAAACATCCTACCATCAAGTGCAATAACACCAAACTAGTTGTTAAATTTTATTTTTTATTTTTATTTTTGACCAAGTTTTAACTCATGAAAACAAAATATTATGACTTTTTGGCTAACTATTGATAACACAATTATACTACTGGACAAGAAGACATTGACTGACAATAACCTAATGACCTATAATAATTATACTTGATCAATTAAACAAAAGACTATTCTACAATAACATTTTGACAATCACACTTATGACAACCTAGACTCTATTTAGGATGACAATACATAAATTTATGACTTAAAGCTATGAAACTAGTGACCACTCAATTTACCACTTGTGACCCAAATTAATAATGGAGGGATAAATTTTAATAATCTATACATATATAAGATTGCACTAATTTTTGCACAAAATGCAATGAATGCTACCATTCACAAACTATAGTCAATGGAATAAATGGAATAGACGTGCAACACCAAACGAATGGGCACGACTTTAATTAAACTTGACATTGAATCCATATGACAGAATAAATTCTATATGATAAACTGCCACTGGTATATTGGACAAAAACTCTTCCTATGAGGGTAGAATAAGCCGTGAGGTACAAATGTGACTTAAAAAATTTCAGGTGAAACAACATAATCAAAGTCGATATGGGAACCAAATCCAAAGAGGATCGTAGCTGCAAGTCTGAACTCAATGGTGAATGCAAACAATGTCTTGGTAGAATTTTTTAGATCGGCAGGGAGTACTGATCCAATATAGTGAGCTCATCAAGCCAAATGATTCTGATTCAAGATGATAAAATTCAGATGCCAATATGCCCGACTTGAATTTGGCACTTTCTCATAAATCTGTAACCTGCAAAGTATTAAGAAAAGATCAAATGATTTGGACTGCAGAAACGGTCATGATGTCATGCTTGCTGACGTACCAAAATTGTCAATATCGGCATCTCTGACAAATTGACTTTGGATAGTTGAATAGTAGCTATCTTCATGTACAACCGGTGAAAAGCAACCATACATGCCCATTTATTGTGTATTTTGGAGTGACCGGATCTCCCTCTCAGAAATCGAACAATAAAATAGGTTCATGCTCATTTTAGGAGCTCACTGCAAAAGAAATAGATGTAATACAGAGGAGATTTGATACAATGTGAAGAATATCAAAGTCCGTCCTTTTGGTTGAAGCATTAATGTCATCACTTTAGAACTCTGCAGGTCTGATTTGACAGATTGTATAAAGCAAGGCTTAACTCCCAATTATGAAAAAAGGAAAATGCATTCAATGCAAACTAAATGGCATTTCCAGAAGATCTAAGAAAATTTTATATATCGAGTCTATATAGGAACTTGTGATCTAGAGGAACAACCATCTTTGAGGAAGTCCAAGTGCTAGTTTAGAGATATGCCTGCAAGATTCTGAAGGAGATACAGGTGGAATAACAAACTTAACGTAGAAATCATACAGGGTGCATTACGAATATAGTACACAAGGTTAACAAATTTACTTTTACAATGAATTCCACCATTCACAGGGAAATTATTACAACTGCCCCTCACGAATCATTAGATCTTCCATAACCTCGCTCTGATACCAGATGAAAGCTCAAAACCATATTATACGCTCACAATATTAATCTTAATTAATTTTCATGACGGATTACACATATATAGGAATATGTATTCCTAAAAACAAGGAGGTTGTTCAACAACACTCCCACAAATCTCTCTCTCAACACCTACATACGTGAGTTATTAAAACTCACCCAAACTAATATTGTTATATGAGTTGTTTATCAAACAACTCACATTAACATTTACATCACCCATATATATTTACCTCTAAGTAAATATTCAATCATAAATATTAATGGAGCACTAAATAAATATTTCTATATGGCACATCAACGCGAGGACCCATACAAATAGATGTTGCTAAGTGGATACAGGTGAGCACCTGGAGGCCTTGGAGATCATTCCTGAATCTGATATTGCATGCAAAAGTGTGGGACTAATATTCCTCTTCTTGAATGGAGTTACTAATTGACACTTGAAGGTTTGCAAACAAGGATAAGCATATTCCATTGGAGGACACTATTCATCGATAATAGGGCACGGATCTGTTCGACTTTTTGGAGAAGTGGGCACATAGCGGGTCGATGATCCTATTTAACCTAGGAAAAATTTGGGACAGGTACTACAAGGGTAGGACAGACATCTTGAGAGATAGACGAGGTGTAGGAGTAAATAGGGAGAGGCTTTCTCCGCTTACAATAATTTATAACGATATAGATACATATTTCTTAGGGAATGCCTAAGGGTTTGGAGTCCATGATTTTGGCTCAATAGAAGACACCATTAACATGCTAGAGGGTTGTAAGATATAAATGAAGTTAAGTCTATGTATGCGTACATGGGAATCTGTAACATGGGATCATAGATTTGTAGTTGAGCTGACATAGTTGGGAACTCTAATCAGGAGTTAGAAGGGATTGCAATCAATTGAGTCTCCTCATTTGATGTATATGGTATGGGACCCTTAATGTAATGGAAGCTTGGCTACTCATAACTTCCCTTTCAAATGAGGATTCACCCTTGGAGATCTATTAGCTACACATGGGTGTAAACTTTCTCATCTACCCTCCCACATTGACTCTATCATGACCCAGTTCTGATTTCTTGTGACTTCTTCCTGAATGTTAACCTTAGCCCGAGACAAACTTCAATGTACTTCATCATTTTAATTTGAGAGAGTTATTCTTGCTCCTGGTTAAAAATGTGGCTTCTTGTCCTTTTTCTAACCCTGCTATAGGACATGTGTTTTCATGTTTACATACAATGATGAATTATACACATCTGAATTAGTGAGAGACTCTCTCAGTGAAGCTGAAGATAAGAGAGAGGGGTCATGGCTCCTTATGATATGGCCTAAGGGTGAAGGTTCCTCTAACCCTATGCTGAATGATAGGTCGGCATGCTTGATAAAGTTCAGAAAAGTATTGAAAATCCTATATGATGACTACATAATCACCATGCATTCTCCTCAAATGTAAAATATGATCTGTTTGAGTTTCCAAACTTTCCCTTCGAAGACCTCCCTAGACTTTCACCTCTGTAGCATCGATTTGCTACACTTATCTTAATAACATAGGAGATGACCATTTAAGAAAAATACAAAAGAGTAGGAGCCCGTAGTAGTTCCTTACAACGTCGTCAAATCCCATGAGCACACTTTCATGATTTCCTTTTTAAATCAAAATATTCCCAGATGGGAACCTAAAATACCATTTGGACCCGGTACATAGATAAACTCTGATTAGAAACTTCTGTGCACCATTAGACCACCCAAATGATCTATCCCCATTCAAGACAACCATACTACTTTCGACTGTACAATCTACAGATATGAGTTAAGGTAGGAGAGAGATATTAAATTAAAGATTTCAGTGCCTCATTATTCAACTCACCTTGCCTGAACCATGAATGTCCTTTAGCCCGGGCTATGTATTCGGCGGCTTGAGACCAAAATCTCCCACCCAAGTACTATCCCTTGACCCTCACTTGGGCATAATCTCCTTTCAAGCCCTTTGCAAGAATACAATTTTTCCTCCATAAAGATGTTGCATTTAGACTCTTCGAATCACAGGATGAAAAAATCAAATGAAATTTTTGAGGTCGTTGGAGTAAGCGGAATCCTGCATATCCAAGGTGGTTGAAGCACTCATATTTCCTTCTCTCTTTCAGTCTCAGTTCTTCCCATAGTCCAACTACAAGTTTTGAGTACTGATTTTTTCACGGTTGTCCATTGTTTCTTTCTTCCCCGATCTCTTTCTTCCTCTAGGGTAATGAACATGAGTGAGTTAATCCATTATCGACTACATAATGTTAATATTCTTTCACGTTGAAATTAGTGGATTAACCACAAGGGAATTATAAAACCATGTAACTTGTGAAGCTAATATAGATATGTTAACGATGATGCGTTCTTGTCCAGTTATTGTGACTAGTTTTCATAGTTGTGATGTTTTGCTCCAATCGTTTCGGATTACAGGGGATAACTCTACATACTCAATCTTTCGTTTAAAATGCAAAGTAAACTGGGATACGTTGTGTATAAAGTTTTGATATTTTTGTTGCCTTATGAAATAAGAACTTCTTATATTTGCCTGATGAGTGCAGCTTAACCGAAGCTGCTACTTCCCATTGGTCCCCTCTCTCCCACATGAACCGTTCAGTCCCACCTCATATTCCTGTGATCATCCACTACCAAAAATTTTCTTACCGCTGTATCACTGCAACAAGTATACCATGCTACAAATCTTTCATTCGGTATTACATAACTATAGTTCCTAACCCTGATTTACCCCAGATTCAGAATGCTTCCCTAGAATCAGATTTACATATTTGGCATCTTGGACTATTACTTACAACTCTACACATTCAGTGAATCATACGAAGTAGCGAACTCATCCTTGCTCTGAGGGGTGTCCACCAATCGAAAAGTCATGAAAATACGCCTTAACTCATCCCTGCTTCTGATGTTTCCACCCTGATCCTTCTGAATGCTCTTGAATGAATCCATGAAACACCTCTATGCACATGTCCTACCAAGATTCATAAAATGATCATTATAAAATTACAACAACATAGCACACAATCCTCTCTTACGGATCAACGATAGTAAATGATTTTATTGGAGGATAAATTTACATTGACCGGGAGAGGGATTTTTGAATGTGGGCGATTTCTCATGGCCACGAACAATATCTTCTCATGTATTGATTGCATGCTAAACATTTTTAGCATGACAACAAGTCAGGATGTATCTGATGAACAATATGATATCTTAAGAAGACTTCAGCTGATATAAAAAAATCCACCAATGGTGGTATTTCATGTGCTTAAGTTGTTCATAAGAGCCCTGTCATTAGAGCTATTCAAGGGGCTAGACAGAGGGGGTCTTGGGACATCAATGCAAGTACATAACATTGTAAAGACACACTCTTGAGGTTTAATTTTGATGGAAGTAATATGGTTTATGATAGGATGAATATAGATGATAAGAGAGTTGAATGGATGGGATGTTTATTTAGCGTTGATCCACATTCATGGTTGGTCTTTAATTTTACCATTTGAGGACTCACGCAGGTGGTTCGTTATTCCACCTTTCCACACTATGGTCTCCATTTTTTCCACCAAGAATTTCATGTGTTGGGCCAAAAAAGGGTCACTTAAGTGGATTGCAAGCTTTCTCCATCACTATGGATTCATTTTCCATTTGGCCTTGCATTCTCTCGGTGACGTTTTCCACTGGTCGTCCATCCATGTTCATGCCATTCCACCGTTGAATCATTCCATCCAAGGTTTCCATCTAGTGTATTCAGTATTACGTTTAGGGTTGTTAAACTGTAAGCTAGCCTATTTCTAGCTAGAAAAACCATTTGTAATCCCATTGAATCTTCTATCTAAATTTCTACTATGGATTGCATCTCGTCCTCTTAAAGCGAAAACTTCCACTACTCCATAAAAGTTTTCTTCTTATTTTGGGGAATTTCTTGAGTTAATAGGTTTTCAAACCGTTTTATAGGATAAGTGTGGTTTTCCATTTTTTTTAACCTTTAGTTTCTCCTTGCAAAATAATATCTAAACAATTTTCAAGTCCTCCTCTCCACCTGAATGAAGGTGATATAGCTCTATTAGTGCGAAATCACAGCACCCCCAAATGATTTTGACAGGTTTTATTTTCTAAGGCATGGTCATTTTTTGTGATTGCATAACATTGAAGTTTCCCCAAGGTGTGGGACCTTGCAAAAATGGGAAAGATCTCCAGATTAAAGTATGGTTCCTATTCCTCTATTTAGGTGCATACCTGAGAACTTACAGAGGATCTCTCTTTATACCTAATCTAAACTTGCTAAGGAGACAAGGGTAAAAGGAATACAAGAAACCAAACTAAGCTATAAGGTGATGCACCAAAGGAATGATGAACATTTGTTTTTCCAATAGACAAAAACCAACCAAATGCATATAATAACTAACTATGGATAAAAAAATCTATAATGAAAGATCATATGAAAGAAAAAGAGACAAGAGGGTATCTAAATTCGATCACATACATGTTTTATTGCTCTGCAAATTGATATAATGCACTACAAAGAGTCCAAAGGGAAAAAATGTATTACAGTCTAGTAGAAAGTCTGAAACTCCATAAGTTTCTTTGCCAGAAAAAGAGGGGAGCCTACAAAAAAAAGAATGTCCAACCCTTTAAAATGAATCCTACTCCTGTATTTATAGATTCAATCAGAGAGAAGAAAAGGAAAGAGAAGTGAGAAAGTTGGGTCGAAACTCAGCCACTTCCGTTGATGCCTCTAATAAAATATGCCCCAATATCTGCTTTGACTACCTCAACCACTGGTTCGGCACCTTAGGGGAAGAAGAAATGGTAGAAAAAATCTAATCTGATATGGTTGTTGAGGCAGATGGATCCTGCATTAAAAGGCCTAAATATGCTTCTCCATTTTTTAGCTACTACGGTTAGAGAAAAATGATTCTTTATCCTTCCATGGTGTAGAAGACGTCGAGACTCTTCCGACGGTGTTAGATTTGCAATATTTTGAGCCTTGAGTCAAAATATATGCCCCTTCAAAGTTTGTATCGAGTCTGTATAAATGGGCGGGAAAATAGATTGGAAAATGGGTCCCCTATTTTAGATGGGACATGTGGCAGCCAGATTAGAGAAAAAAATTGGGATCACGGGTTAATAATTTATCTTTTTCCCTTTTCTGTAAAACTCAGAAAAACCCCATGCCACTAAAGTCCCGCCTGGACATGTGGTACTCTTTGGTTTCCTGGGGGATGTGCTTCCATCTTTAACTTTGTGCCTTTTTTACAAAAGGAAATTTTTCACGTTTTCCTTTGACTCCTTGGTTTGGCTTTGACTCGGGCTCAAACACTAACTTTTTCCTTTGGGAAAGGTTACGGCCCATTTTACAACTTTTATCCTTTCGAGATAACATGGGTAAAAAACCCAATTTTTCCCCGATGACCCACTTTGACTTTGACTCGGGCTAAAACACTAACTTTTTCTATTGGGCGGAGTTACAGCCCATTTTGTGTTTTTTAGCTAAGTCTTTTTCTTGGTGGAGGATTAACTCTTTTTCTGGGACATGAAACAACCTAGCACTCATTTACGAACCTTATCTCTCTTCAATCCTTGAATTATCTCCATTTAGACACATGGCAGCCTCCTCCAACCTAGCCTAGGCATTGACTATTCAATTGACTCTGCCCCTTTCTGAGATTAAACACGTGGAGGCACCGCGCTTGGTTGAAATCCTGACTCAAAGTTTTCATTTGGATGAGCATCAAGTTGACACTTGTCCATCTTTACTGGCCTGTGGAATTTTCAACGGTCCTTCTCGATTTTAGACATTGGGCTATGTGGCAGGCTTGTGCTCATTTGGGTCTCTGCCCTGGGACTAGCTCTTGGAGAAGTGCCGCACTAACACTTGGCATTCTCTACTTACACTTCCATACTTAGCCAATTTTGAGGCCCACCCTGTCCACCTTTTAACTCTTTTTTACCATTTGCTACATGGAGGGATGGCACTCATTCTAGATTCCCTTTTTGGATTCACCTTTGGAAAAGTGCCGTTAGGACACGTGGTCCGTTCCGTTACTTCATTTATACTTAGTAGATTTCAAACCTTTCCCTAAACATTTTTGAGCCCGAGGACTTTAGATCTTCACCATTTCTTCCCTCTCTTTCTCATGGTTCCTCTGCGGCATTGCCCCTTCTATTCTGACGCTATTATTCGACATTTGAGTCTACCTGTAACTTGAAAAATGGATTCACGACACAAAAAAAGCTTGACAGAGTCATTTCTATTGCACAAGGTCCCTTAGTCTTTCTTGGCCCTCACCACTCCAAATGTTGAGTCCCTCTATGACCAATTTACATATCTGAATGAGTTTCCTTAGGTTCTTTCTATGTGAGGTCATGGCTGATCTGATTTTTGACCTAGGGGTGAAATATGGATGACAATTTGGCAAATCATAGGGGTATCTGTAAGTACCAAAAATTTTAAGGGTATTGCACTACTAGAACGATGTTACACATGCCCCAATGATGATACAAGTCTCCTCATAAGGTGTTCGGGATCCCAAAAATCTCTCCAAGTGTAAATTAAAATCCTACATGCCCTGTTTAGCCTCTACATGCTTTATTTTTCTCTTTTTCCCTATTTTCCTTTGCATTTTTGTCTTCAGTGAGGGAACCACCACCCTACCTGGGTGGTAGTCTCGTGATCACCGCCAAGGCAGGGCAGCAGTCCTATAACCGCCCCCCTGCTCAAAGTAGCGGTCCTTCAAGCATTCTCTAGCATGTTTCTTTGAATGCGACTTGCGTGAATTTTCAACTTTTACTAGCTTTGTCATCAATTTTTTCCTCTATTTATGATTTTGGTTCCCTGTAATAGTGTTTCTCCATTGTTTATAGAAAAATATTTCTAGTTGGAGTTACCTTTGGGTGAATGGGAATTCTATAAATAGCTGGTTTGATTACAAGCAAATGGCCCCTCAAAACTGCCCCTCATCCTCTCATTTGAATAGTTTAGTCTTTCAGTTCTTGCGTAGGAATTCAATAGTTTTCATTTGTTGCATGCATAGTTAGTCTTATTTTGCTATTTAGAATCCACATGATCTTCTTTTTCTAGTGTTATTACTGTTTCATATAATCAATTAAGGTAGGATAGCTTCATTTTTTGTTTGAATCCATTAGAGTTACAGGTTTTGTTTGTCAATAAGGATAGTTTTAGGTTCTAGATGTTTTGTGTTTTATGACTCGCAATAAATCCCACTATAAATCACTTAAGCCAAGCTCTGTTCTCTTGCATGATCCCACTCCTACTTGCATTGTATTCAATCTACATCCAAAGCTACAATTGTTCCAATACCTACTTCTATTGATGCTAGCGTTACACACTTTTCTTGATTCATGTGAGCAAGAAGTAACGAGGAGACCATAATGAGGAGATAAAGCCACACACAATCAGATTTGCCACTATTCTACAAAATCCAGGTTCAAGCTTTCAAAGTTCTAGTTAAAATATACCAAATGCAATAGTGAATTACTTCATTTTGGCTACGTTCATTTTTGATATTGCCGGGGAAGCCATGGGGATCGATAGTATTTGAGAAACTATGATTTATTCCTCACTTCTGAGTTAGGATCAAAAATCTTTCAATTAAATTAGATCAGTTATTTAGTTATTTAGAATAGATTCAAAACTGCACAGACAAGTAGCTATACTCGGCTACCTTGTTTGTTTTTAATTCTGTTATTAGGTTAATTGTCATTTTCTAGATATATTAAATAGTTGTTATCTTTATTCTGTTAAATATTCTATCAAAAATAAAAAAATAGAGAATTTATATGTTGTGGATATACTTTGCATAATTATTTTACTTTGATTTAGTTAGATTTATATTGTTTCTTTTGTATGACAATCACATGACCTAGGGAGCCTAGAAAATACGTATTCGAGCCAATCATGCCTCAACCAAATATTGTTGCAGCAATAACTGACATAGACCAAAATCTCAAAATTCAGGTCTTCCGAGCAACAACAGACCTACAAGAAATCAGTGCACAACTGAGTGGATTAAACATAGAAGATGACAGAGCACATACATTTTGGTTAAACTAGCCAAACTACATATTTCCTTAATAGATATCCGCATGATTGTAGAAGGGCTTGAAAGAGAGCAATTGTTTGGTTGTGATCCTTTGGTCCCACATCCAGACATAAAAGACATCCTCATTGACATAGACACTAGCTTAAGAATTGAAGTTGCCAGAATACCTATAAGGTACTCTAAGAAGATTGCATAACTTTTAGTTCTAAACATAGAGGCCGAAAAGGCATACGACTACTGGATATTAGGGATTAGGGATTGATTCTACACATGAGCATAGGAGTTCAACAACGACCATGAACTTATGGTTGTGATCCACAGGTCCCACAACCCAATAAGCCCACAGGTCAATTACATGTTGACGTTGGTTTACGCACATTAGTATTTAGGTCCTCTCCACTTCCACTAAACATTATCACACAACTATCCTCACTAGATGTAGTAGCTAATCAAGCTAAGGATTTCTGGACTAGACCAAAGAATCTCCCATAGAATCCACTATATATCCATCATCCATTTTTTATGACCCTGTCGGGGGATATCTACGAAGCACCCACAGATCTTTTTCCATGTATTCCACAACCTATAGATCGCATCGCACCAGAGCTCAATATTGATAGGAGCCTTCGAGTAGTCATCCTTGCTGAAGGATCTATCACCCCAGTTCAGGTTAGGAGGTCTTTCTTTGCCTTAGATTCGTAGATTCCATTAGTGTCGGTCGAAAACATAAGATTTCCTAACTATTTTGTCTGCACCCCACATATATTCCATCCCCACCGGTTGTCTCGGCACGACCTCGGGAGGTCGGGTGCGAGGAAGAGTTACTTGTAGATTCCTATGCTTACTTGTCACTTTTATGTCGTACAAAATTGGTGAACCCAACGTGAACCTTCCTACCTTCTGGTTCAAAGTCTTATTTCTACTTGTTCTTCCAATTAGTATACTTTTCATCTTTTCCACCTCGTTAGCCTTCACATCAGCTTCACCAACAAAATTGGTGAACCTGACGTGAAACAAACTAGTTTTCCTCTTTCTATTCTTTCATCCACCTTCACTCTTTCCCATTATTCTTTGGGTATTCATATAACCCCTAAACATGTCAGGATTCGATGCATATGGCATACCTCTCCCAGGTCTTGAAGCATACTACGATCAATTGAATAGACAACCACCACCCTCGCTCTCAACATGGGGTGACAACTGTTCAACTAACCGGTTTTCAACACAAACTCCACCTCCAAGGACTAGATATAGTTCTTCTTTCCAAATAGAGGAGTTGGATCAACTCACTCAAATGCAAAAACTAGAGCCTTCAGGCTCGAATAACATGACGCTCACTAGAGAATCTGGTTCATCTCCTCAGGTATTGCTTAGACCACAAATCATTAGATAATCAGATCCATATCTGTTTTTAGATGATGAATATTTAGTGCATTATGCCAAGAGTGAACAACACTCTCAAAGTATGTACCCACCTATAGGAGGTTCACAAACACAACCTGAGGTCTCTTTTGAGGAAAACACCTCCATTCCTCCCCCTATGGGAAATTCCCACGATAGAACTTGGCAGAGTAATGATCAGTTCATAGCTGGGTACCATATGCCTATACAACCTCAACAAACATCACTAAGGAAAAATACCATATCTTCACCAAATGAGGTCATCTCAACCTTAGTTGAGAAAGTTAGAGGGTTGGAACTTGCTCAATTAAGTCAAAATTTACAATTAATGCAGGAAGGAGATTCTAATCCTCCTCATCATCCTAGCAAAGTAGACCTCCTCATAGGAACAAGAACATTGGGCATTCCCCCTCAGTATTCACAACAAACGTCAACTAGAACCGTGTTCTCTAACACTGCTCTAGTGGAAAATATGATACCTCCTGATTTAGTACAAAACAATTTGTTTATCAACAATGCTCCTCCATACTTAAACATGTATTCCAAGTCACCACAGGGAGATATGTTCTCTTCTCCTGGCATATTCACTCAACCACAGGGATTCTTTTATGCCCCTACAAATACATATGCTATGCCATATCAAAAACCCATTCCACCTCCACCCGCTCAGCAAACACCATCAATGGTCGAAACCTATGCAATAGGAACTTATTTAGAATATTTGAAATAACCTTTGGACTTCATTATATGAAGCATCATGCTTCCAAGACCTCTCCTCGATCTACCAAAGTAAAAAGGAGAGGGAGACCCAAATGCACATATTAAGGCCTACACCACAGCCATTCGAGAACTGCTCCCTTGGGATGGAGTTGTTGCTAAAATATTCCCCAAAAATTTAGAGGATATAACCCTCAATTTGTATTACCAAATACCTGAAGCCTCAATATATTCATTTAAACAACTCGTTTTAGAGTTCATCAAGGTGTTCGACATGAAAAAATTGTTGAGAATAGGAATCAAGGAATTCTTGCATATTAAACAAGAACACAATGAATCTGTTTCTCATTTCATCTAAAAATGGCGTACAATCCTCTATTCTTCAGCAAGCACTCCAAACATGGGTTAGATGGAACTATGTGTTTTATTCCTTCATTCTCTCAGCAGAGAGATAACGGAAGAATTCCAGAAGTTCCCATTAAGAACTTATGATGAGGTGCTCGAGAGCACTCTACAAATAGATCAAGCTACAATAGATAGTGGTCGTAAGGCATATGGAACACATGCAACGTTAATCATCCCTAACCAAAACACTACAACTTATCCTACTACCACAAACGCCAATCAAGGACCTAAAATCCTTAACAAGAACCATGGAGCGACAACAGATGGAGTAACTGACCAAACTAAAAAGGCAAATGTTGTAAATCCTCCACCGCTGGTTATAATCAACGAAACAAGAATTTTACCCCAATTATCAACGCGGTGGATTTTAATCATCCACAACAACAACAACAACAACAATGGTAGATCCAGACACAGGGTTCAAGTCAAAACTCAACTAGATATCAAAACCAAAGGAAAGAAACTCAAAACTTTAATCCTAATAGTCAATGATTAAATTAGATTTTTGGACCACAACACGTGCCAAACCAACAACCTAGGAGTTATAATCCCAACTCCTATTGTGGTTTCTAAAAAATTCGAGGCCATAACACTAGGACTTGTCGCGATTACAGTAAGTTCATGCAACATCTACCAGAAGAACAAAGACAACTCTTCATAGATATGTTCTTAACAGATTCTGTGACACCTATTCCAAATACTTTCACAGGGGAAATCTCCCCTCAAAATGCACCTCTCAACATCTTCAATGATCCACTCCCAAATCACAATAACAACAAATTAAATCCAAATGGGACGAACAAGGGTGTAATGACAGGAAACAATGATCATGAAGCCTCGAATTCACTAAATCCACATGTTGCACCACAATTAGGAAATCAGCCAAGAACCAAGATAGTCATTTTAGTGGAGTTAGACACTGAGCTACACGTGCAAGCCATAACAAGGACACGAGAGTATTCCTCTAAGCAAAATACAAGCTATTCACTAGAGCCAGATAACATTCAACAAATGTTGGTAAAACCCGTAGGTTCCTATAATTTAATTAATGACCTAACAAAGACCTTCTCTCACATCTCCTTTTTGGACTTGTTAAAGAACTCTCCTACCCATAGGGCTGCTCTTTTAGAAGCACTTGGTCTAGGTCACTTAATTAACATCACTTCACCTCCTGAAACACAAGTAAACCCTATAGACTTAAATATTCACCCCCTAGGGCAGCCAAATAGGGATATCAAGTTTATATTCGACATAATCAAAATGCCAACAGATGTTGATATTGCACATAGAGGCAATCTAACCTTGCATTTACAAGTATGGGTTTACAATAATTACGTTAAATGTGCAATGGTTGATGATGGGGTAGCAGTTAACATATTTTCCTTTTGTTTCCTTCAAAATCTAGGGTATGGAGAAACAATTTGTTCCACGACTCAAAATACACTAAGAGGTTACGATAGCCTTCAAGCTACTTCAATTGGGACTATAATATTACCGGTCACCTTAGGACCCAAGAAAATCCTCTCCAATTTTTATATTATAGATTGGGAAACCAACTATAATATGATCCTCGACTGACCATGGATACACCGTATGAAGGCAATCCCTTGTACGTTATTTCAGGAAATAAGATTCTTACACTTAGGAAAGATGTTCATAACAAAAGGTGATCTGAAGCCATTCGATATACACCTAGCAGACCTAAAGAAAAGGCTATTTGTTCACTCTGAGTTTGAACTCCCAACAAACCAACTTAACAAACCAACCAACTGAAAACCGGAAGAAAAGTTGATACCTACAACGAAGTTAGAAATTACAAACCTAGTCAAGAGCATCCCAACCCTCAAGGACGAAGCTAATGTCGTAGAAACAATATCATTAGGAACTACTGTAAAAATTTTCAAATTACTGGAACAAGATCTACCAATTTTCTTACCATTTAATTCCGCAGGTATGGGATGTACCCAAGGAGTTGGTTCTCTTCCAGCAAAGGAATTTTGCATGGTAGAAGTAACCAAAGAAAAATAAATAGATGCAAAGAATGTCCCAACATCCATCTTCCCAAATAAACATTGGAATCTCCACTTTGATGGAGCTAGATGTCATTATAGGGCTGGGGCAAGTGTGATCTTTACTTCTCATAAGGGAAAGATCCTACCGTTCGCCTTTAAATTAAATTTCAAATGTACAAATAATGGTGTTGAGTACGAAGCCCTCCTCCTTGGTCTCATCATAGCTAAAAGGATTGATGTTAATGACATTAGAGTGTTAGGAGACTCATAATTAGTAGCAAACCAACTCTCTGAGGTGTATGAGACTAGAGCTGAACACTTACAGCTCTATAAAACAACAGTATTAGATCTAAGCAAAGGATTCAACTTCATATCAATTGAGGAAATCCCATGAGAACAAAACCTTCTCACAGATTTGATAGCAACCTTAGCTTCATGTTTCACTCCAAACAGTGAGTTGGAAGACACTCGTTTCATGGTATCCCTTCGTACTGAACCATTAGTAAAGAAAACGTCAACAAACCCTCTTCTAACGCACATAGCTGAGAATAAATCTACTATCTTAGGTCATGTTGATAGTGATAGAGCAACTCTTGATTACCTAAATGCCTATGTAGAGTTACATCTCACCCATCACATGGTAGATTTGTCCTTAATCCCACATTCATCTTCTTACTTTGGAAATCCCATGGTAGAGCTTCCCCCACAGAGGGATCTCGATATCTAGAAGATAGAAAATGGAGAAACTCTAGAACTACCTCCAGTCCCACCTGAGTTTGAAGAAGGTAACACTTCTTTAATCGAAGGAACGATTGATACTAACATCAAAATAGAGGAAGAACCAAATATCCTGAAACTAGGATCTTCTCTAACTCGATAAGAGATAGAAATACATGCTCAAATACTCAAATAACATCAAAAGGATTTTGCATTTAATTATAAATAAATGACGGGAATTACACCACACATTGCGGTACATAACCTCGTCACCAAATAAGATGAAAAGCCAATTAAAAAAAAATTGAGACCAATGAAACCCAAGGTAGCTCTCATGGTGAAGGAAGAAGTAATGAAACTTTTCCAGGTAGGGTTCATCAAACTGGTCGATTACTCTCAATGGGTATCTAATATCGTCCCCGTTCTAAAAAAGAATGGGAAGATACGCATCTGCATAGACTTTTGAGACATTAACAATGCATGCCCCAAAGAGGACTTTCCGTTACCATCCATTGACGTCATCGTTGATGCAACAACTAGATTTGAGATTTTACCTCTCATGGATGGGTTCTTAGGATACAATAAAATCAGAATATCTGAACAAGATCAAGCCAAAACCATGTTTATAACTCCTTGGGGAGCTTATTGCTACACTGTTATGCCATTCGGTCTCAAGAATGCTAGCGCTACATAGCAGCGGGCAATGACATACATATTTCATGATCTTATTCATAAAATTGTAGAATCCAATGTAGATGACTTATTGGCCAAGGCCAGGAAGCACTTTTATCACCCCAATGTGCTCCACATCATTCTTTCACGTTTGATCGACTATAGAGTCACACTAAACCAAGAAAAATGCACATTTGTTGTGACAGGAGGGAAACTTCTAGGTTACATTATATCATCACGAGGGATCGATGTAGACCCAACCAAAATCCAGGCTATTCTTGAGATGATCCCACCATCTGACGACTCTAGAATTAGATCATTTTTTGGAAAGCCGATGCAATTCAGAGATTCATTTTGGACTTAAGTTTTGTTGTTCATCCGATCAACAATTTGTTGAAAAAGGATTGCTGCATTATTTGGACAAAGGAATGCCATGAGGCCTTCAAAGTAGTTAACGCTTCTTACTATCTTCTCCCATGTTAATGCCACCTAGACTAGATCATCCTTTGATCTTATATTCACGAGCTATGGATGTCTCGCTAGCCTACATGTTGGCTCAAGAAGACAATGATAAACAAGAATGTGGGGTCTATTTTACGAGCCAAACGTTGCTCGATTATGAAACACATTATATGTAAGTAAAATGAGAATTCCTTGTCATAGTCTTTGCAACCAAATGCTTAAGACATTACATGCTAAATCAAGAAACAAGGGTCATTGTAAAAACAAACCATTTACGAACTTTCCTCACGTAAGGGTCCTTGTCTAAAAAGGTTGGATGCTTTATAACCTTATTGGGTGAATTTGAATTAACTTTTGTAAACCAAAAGTCCGTTAAGGGACAAATCATTGTAGATTGGTTAGCCGACAACCCGTTAGATGGAGGTGATCTAGTAGATTTAGATTTTCCCGATGAATACATATATTACATCAAAACTAGACCTCCCATCTCTGAATGTCCTTGGTATACTGATATTATCAATTTTATCATGGACCATACATATCCAGAACATGCTACATCACAATAAAGAAGGTGGTTACGCATTATCGCAGCTAAATACATTATTATAGAACAAGTGCTCTATTGTAAGGCTTTCGATGGAATGCTTCTAAGGTGTGTTGACACAGAAGAATTCAAGAATATTCTCTACGAATCCCATAGTGGAATATCTAGAGGCCATTTTGGTGGTCATGCTATTGCCCGCAAAATACGTCAAATGGGCTATTTCTAGCCCACTCTAGAACATGATGCAGTAGATTTTATACATAAATGCCATAAATTCCAAGAATTTTCCCACAAAATTCACATGTCGGCATAAGCTCTATAACTAATCGTGACTCCATGGCCCTTTTTGACATGGGTCCTAGATTTGATAGGGAAATTCTCTCCCTCGTCAATGGATGGCCATAACTTCATAATCACGGCCACCGAATATTTTACCAAATGGGTAGAGGGTATGCCTCTTACCACTGTACCAGGTGCTGTGATTGCCAAGTTCATTTTAAACCAGATCATTTGTAGGTATGGTGTCCCACAAGTCATTATCTCAGATAATGGCATGTCCTTTAGGAACGAGGAGGTTCTTGAGCTATGTATCAAGTTAAAAACAAACCATCACACAGCCTCTCTTTACTATCCTCAAGCCAACGGGTAGGCTGAAGCAACAAACAAGACATTGAAAGCTATTCTCCTCAAAACAATAAAAGAAAACAAACGAGATTGGCATTTAAAGTTATATCTGACCTTGTGGGCCACCGAACCTCAATAAGAGCACCAACAAGAGCAACTCCTTTCTCATTGGTAGTCAGAGTAGAAGCAGTTCTCCCACTTGAGGTTGAAATACCCAATCTCTGCATCTCACTACAAGGGATTCTGGATGAGGAAGCTTATAGAGAGGCACACCTCTCCCAAATAGAAATCCTAGATTAGGCTAGGTTAAACATTGGACATTGGCATAGAGTCTATGCTGACCGAATGTGTCGGCAGTATAACAAAAAGGTCTGTGAGTGAGAAGTATATGAAGGAGATCTAGTTCTAAGACTAGATAGTCAGATCGATAATAAAATCAGAAAAGGAAGAAAGTTTTGGCCCAAGTGGTTGGGCCCATATCTAATCATGAAGGACTACGGAAATGGTGAGTATCTCTTGTGCACACTAGAAGGTGAGGAATTTGGTGAAACTGTCAATTCCTTGCACCTTAAATGGTTTTATGCATGAATCATCGACACTATTTGTATAATTATATCTGTTGTAAATATCTTCCCCCCCAGGTAGATATAGACAAGCAGAAGAATATGGAAATCAAAGGGAATCAAGACCCGACATTTATTTATGGTGAAATTTGTGCCTTGGCACAGGTAAGAGGTGCATGACAGAAGGTGTTGACATGAAAATGGATGCGCCCTTGGTGCAGGTAAGAGGTGCACGATAGAAGGTGTTGACATGAAAATGGATGCGCCCTTGGCGCAGGTAAGAGGTGCACGACAGAAGGTGTCGACACGAAAATGGATGTGCCCATGGTGCAGGAAAATGGCACATGACAGAAGGTGTCGACATAAAAATGGATGCACCCTTGGCGCAGGTAAGAGGGTGTCG
This sequence comes from Taxus chinensis, assembly GCA_019776745.2. Taxonomy (NCBI): domain Eukaryota; kingdom Viridiplantae; phylum Streptophyta; class Pinopsida; order Cupressales; family Taxaceae; genus Taxus; species Taxus chinensis. Next base: position 251,518,404 of record CM034157.1, on the reverse strand, counting down.
ACATGACAAAAGTCGCGCCAAGGCGCATGTAAAAGGTGCACAGCAAGGTATGTCGACATGAAAATGGATGTGCCCTTGGCGCAGGTAGAAGAGTGTCGACATGGCAGAAGTCACACCTTGGCACATGTAAAGGGTATGTCGACATGAATATGGATGCGCCTATGGTGCACCTTCAGGAGGCGCAACATTATGAACGTTGACAGGAAGAAAACCCTGACCCAAATATTCAGATGGTCATAACTTTTCACAGGGAGCTCAGATTCACACAAGGTTGGACTTTTTGGAAAGCTTACAAGGTCCTCTATCCAACTAAAATTGGATATCTTTAATTGGGTGGGAACAAGTTCTTAAAAATGTAAAATATAGTTTGTCACTTTTTAAGTTTGCTAGGGTTCTCACCTACCACCATAATGAGATAAATTAAATGCAACCTAGAGGTAGTTGGGGTAGATTTGGATTTCCTCTCTCTTCCCTCTCTCATTATTCCTATAAATTATGAGGGGATTCTTTCTAAAGGTTGGACATTCTTGTTTTTCCCCTCCCTTCTTCTCTTTGGCAGGTGAATTTGTGGAGTTCAAACCTCCCATTAAAAACTGTAATGCAACTTTGCCTCTTGGGATTTTTGTAGTGTGTTGTATCAATCTTTGGAGAAAATAATGCATGTCTGTGGATGGTTCTCAACCCTCTTTATGTTCATTTGCATCCTCTTGATCTTTCACTATAATTTTTGTTATCTGTGCATGATCTTGCATTGCATTTTGATGGTTTGTGTTTGTTGGCAAGACAGGTGTTCTTCATTGCTTCGTGCATCACCTCTGTTAGTTTAGGTTTATTTTTATGCATCTTCTTACCCTGTCTCCTTGGAAAGTTAGTTTAGGTTTCAAGTAAACCCTCTGTATTTATTACGTGTGCATCTGAATAGAGGAATAGGAACCGGCCTTCATTCGGAGAGCTTTTTCTGATCTCGCAAGGTCCCACACTTGGGAAAAGCTCCATGTTATGCAATCGCACTGAGATTCTCAACCCATCGAGTTGCAGACATTTAGGGGTGCTATGATTCGCCATCAACAATATCTACATTACATATTCATTTAGATAGGTTCACTTTGTTCACTCATTTTGTAAAACTTGGTGATCAAGGGACATGCTCTTAAGAAATTCAATAAAAAATTCTGATGGTACTGGAAAAATCATTCAAATCATACTTATTCATTTTCATATCATCAAGTGTTTCAGAATCATTTCATCAATTAAAGCTAGATATGAAAAAGTCTTAATGGTAGCCATACCAAGCCCTGCATGCTTGTTCTCACTTTTGTTTCTTCCTAAGATAGGTGTCTTGCCTATGGTCTGTTCTAGAAGCTTCATGGTGTCAATCTATCCCGTATATATATATATCTCTTTGGAAATAAGAACATACTGACATTTTGCTCAAATAAATAAGTTGAATATAGATCAAATAGAAAATTTAAATTTTACACATTCCCTTGCCCTACCAACCTTCGGTGATGAGATTGTGTCTCTTACTAGTGAAGTAGGGTTGGGAAAGGATGGTAATGCCCTTATTCGCTTGTGCCTTGTCCATGGTGATAAGCCCATGCTTCCTTTTAGTAGAATGGGGCAAGGTGTAGGGGGTTCTCTTGACAGTAAATGTTGAAGGTCATAAGCAAATAGTTCAAATAAACCTTTGAAATTTTGAGTCAAAAACAAATGAATAAGATGTCCAAAATTCCAAGAGAGTTCAAAACCTTGAAAACCATATTTTGTTAACCAAGTGGCCATCTACAGATCTAAGTCTAGATAACCTGTAAAACAAATCATATTCTAAACTATGGAGTCACTTGAGTAGGGTAGGTTTTTAGTGTCCTAATTTGGTTCCACCAACTCTTTATCTATCCCTCATCATTATCATTTCAACACTCCTCACAGCTTGTTCCCTTTCTAGATCTTGGTGGTGAGCCCTCGCATCTTACTAATTGCGTGGAGTTAGGAGTGGGGCAAGTGTGTTTGCTCATCATACTAGTTCATCATTACATTTTGTCAAAACAATATGAAGTACCAGAAAATTGCTTATGAAAGTAAAAGTTTAAGATCACAATTTCAATTTCATCACCATATATCAGCATCACGAAATACAAAAAAGAAAGCATTTGTGTCATTTTTTCTTCATTGCATACATTTTGAAAAGCATATATAAACAAGAATTCTAATAAGAATCTAATATACATGTTGAAATGACTCACAAAATCCTAGACACCAAGAGTCTGATCCAAAAAGATAGATGTATATATATAATCAAGTTTTATGTACAATGCCATCATGTGCTAGGCATGGTCAAAACGCATAATGAGCCCAGAAAATACAAAATGATCGTATAAAAAATATAGCAAGAGTCATTACAAAAAGAGCCAAGTGGCCTCTCAACCCCTATGAGATCCCTCAAAAGGTGCACGACCACGTCTATGACTCCAGTATGCCGGCGATATGAGTGCACTAAGGGCTCACAGTCCCGAACAGTAGTTGTAGACTCACTATGAGAGCGTCTCCTCATCAGGCTCTCTGTAGTCCTATACCTGGCTAACTCGGTATGGAAGGAAGTCACCATCTTGGCCACATGCTAGATAGGGGAAAAGACATCGCTATGCCTACCAGCTATTGAAGGCTCCCCTACATTCACAGATAGCTCGGCGCGAGTCTTCTCCATGGGCAGCATCAGGGTATCAGCACATACCCGGTGAATCAAGTCTCGCCACTCATTAGAAATCTCTGTAAGCAATGGAGAAAAAAAATTAGAAAATAATAAAAAGATAAAAACAAAGACGAACAGAAGGAGAGATAGCAACTAAGGCAATCCTAGCTAAAAACAAATATTAAAATAATAGTGACAACTCACTCAGATCTCCAGGTCTACAAGAGGGATCCCTAGGATCAGCGCCTGCCACAGATGCCACTATTGACTTATGTCCTCCTCCTGTGTCTGGGGAAACATAGCATCCTACTATGGACTCATCCTCTCTACCTAGGTCCTGAGAGGGCAACTCCTCTGAGACTAGAGTCACCCTCTCCACACTCTACTCTGCCCTCTCGGCCTATAAGATCTCCTGAGTGTCATGCCACTCAGGATCGCTATCCTCCTCTCCACCTGACTTGCTAACCTCCATGTCCTCGGTCTCCTCCTCCGTCTCTCCCCCTGTGAACTCCTCAGACTCAGAGTCTATATCAATAGGGTCATCACTGCTATGGGTAGGACCGGCTGCAATCTGAAGTAAAGGTTCTTGAGGAGCACCAACTCTCTCTCAAGCATATACCACCTACCTAGCTATAATAGGAATGCCAGGAGTAACAATAGTCCAACCCTAGCCTCTAGGACCTCCCCTTGCCTCCCAATTTGATCTGAACACTGGCACCACTGGGGGAAGCATATCAACATAAGCAAGGCCAAACTACTAAGGCACTCGATTAAAGGGGTGTGTCTCTAGCTTCCCCTTCCTATCCACAAGCTACCCTGTAGTAGAGCAGGAAATAAAATTGAAGGTCTCCTTGCCCCACGATCCTACCATGGCCTGATAAGGTGTGGCCTCCATATCATCAGTAGTCAGGGAAGAAACTAGTTGGTGGGGTGCTGTAAGCACCAAAATCTCTGTCCATTTAGCTGCCCTCATGGCTTTAGCATCCGTAACCTCTATTCCTCTCCCATAAGTGATGATACGCTCATAGACCCATCTCATAACCAAGGTCAAATGGCTCAAATATTGTTCCTGTAAATGAAAAACCATGTACAAGTTATGATAGGTGGTCCCAAGTATATTAGCTCCCCAGGCATAAATCTGACCATGTTCCTCAATCTATACAATAATAGGGGACCAGTAGTAGAGTAAGGTGTCCCCTCCCTTGTCCTATATCAATCTTGAGGCAAGGATCCCGATAATGTCCTGACGAATCAAAGGGATAGGCAAGCTAGGAATGGAATGGACCCTCACCCCCTTCTTTGAACCAGTGGAGACAACTGCATCTCCCATATATGTAGCCCACTGAGCTATTTGAGCCCGCAAGCTCACTGTCTCAAGTGTAAGTCATCTCCCAATGATCAGGACTCCTAACATGTGGTAGACATCATCCAGGGTGATAGTTCACTCACCCCTGACTCCTGGAGATCAGAAAGTGTTCCGATCAACATCCCAATATGAAAACATGTCGCATAGTATGTGACTAGAAGGTGTAACATGAGGAACCTGTGATATACGTAATATGTCGGCCCTCTTAAGGATGTCATGCTCAGCCTGAGAAATTACATCCAACATTGTTGGAAGCCAGTCACACTCTCTCTCTCAGCTCCATCTGATATATTCATCCTTCTTCTACATACACCCAAAAACATGCAAAAAGGAGTAAGTTAGTATTTAAATCACATTGGAAAAATCATTAAAGCATACAAGAAAATGGAAAAAGCAAAAACAAGTTAAAAACAAGGCTATTTTATCATTCTGGAAAGGACCGCCACCCTAAGCAGCGTGGCGGTTCCGTAACTGCCACTTTGAAAGGCGGTCGTCCTATAACCGCCGCCTTGCTCAGGGTGGCGGTCGTGTCCCACATTTCCAAATGGGTCACGTACCCTAAAAATGCCTCAAAAATGGATAAAAACACCATTTTGAACAAAACGAGAGCCTACCCATTAGGCGCCCCCCCCAAGGACACATTTAAAACTAGAAATTTCAAAAATCACCCCCCCATGGAAAATATTTCATCATTTTGACATTTTAGGTATAAAAATGGTAAATTGAGAAGAACTAACTTGAGATCTCGCGGGTCAATGTTCCACTTGCGGAGGCATGATCACTATGTCGTCATGAACGTTTCGACTATAATCTCATCAAAAACCATCACCGTGGGTCCCAGAGCTCAAAATCAATCAAATTGACATGAACAAATGAATAGAAAAATTGGCCCATTTTTATATATATAGTATTTTGACGCATTTTAGAATGCCCTTTTTGCAGGTTTGGAGCGCCAATGGAGGTATGTTCTTATTCCCACGCAAATGGTAAGTCCTCACTTCATATTATTTTAGTATTTATTTTTTGATTTATTTTATCTATCTACACTTGAGTCCTCTTTTCATTTTGTAGGTAGCGGGAATTTTGGATGGCATCATTTCGACACACGAACATGTTAGGTATAATTTCTATCTTACCATTTCAGGAACGCCATACTCGGACCCACTGTTTTACGCCTCTTCATGGTTAAAACGCTTCTGCGAGGGGGCAATATGTACGTACCCAAAATGATAAAGGTACTGCGCTGCGAGAATGATGTTACACATGCCCTAATGATGATATAGGTCTCCTTGCAAGGTTTTTGAGATCTGTAAGATCTCTCCAAGTTTACGTTAAAATCCCACATGCCCCGCTTAGACTCCGCATGCTTTGTTTTCCTCTTTTCCCCTCTTTTCCTTTGCATTTTTGTCTTCAGTGACGAAACTGCCACGCTGCCTGGGCGGTGGTCTCATGACCACCACCCAGGCAAGGAGGCAGTCCTATAACCACCCCCCTACTCAGGGAGGTGGTCCTTCATGCGTTCTCCAACACATTTCTTTAAATGTGACTTGCATGAATTTTAAACTTTTACCAGCTTTCTCATCCGTTTTCACCTATATTTATGATTTTGGTTCCTTGTAATAGTGTTTCTCCATTGTTTATAGTAAAAGAGTTCTATTTGGAGTTACCTTTGGGTGAATGGGAATTCTATAAATAGTTGGTTTGCTTATAAGCAAATGGCCCCTAAAAACTACCCCTCATCCTCTCATTTCAATACTTTAGTCTTTCAGTTCTTGCTTAGGAATTCAATGGTTTTCATTTTTTGCATGCATAGTTAGTCTTATTTTGATGTTTAGAAGCCACATGATCTTCTTGTTTTACTGTTATTACTGTTTCATACAATCAATTAAGGTAGGATAGTTTCATTTTTTCAGTCTGAAGCCATTAGAGTTGCAGGTTTTGTTCATCAAGGAGGATAGTTTCAAGTTCTGGATGTTTTGTCTTGTATGACTCACAATAAATCCCGTTAGGAATCACTTAAGCAAAGCTTTGCTCTCTTGTGCTATCCCTCTCCTACTTGCATTGTATTCAATCTACATCCAAAGCTGCCATTGTTTAAATACCTACTTCTGTTGATGCTAGCATTACACACTTTTCTAGATTCACGTGAGCACGAAGGAACGAGGAGACCACACTGAGGGGACAAAGCCACACAGAATCGGATTCACCACTATTCTGTAAAATCAAGGTTCAATCTTTCAAAGTTCTAGTTAAAATATACCAAATAGAGTAGTGAATTACTTCATTTCGGTTACGTTCATTTTCGATATTGTCGGGGAAGCCGTTGGGATCGATAGTTTCAGAGAAACTATGATTCGTTCCTCAATTCTGAGGTAGGATAAAAAATCTTTCAATTAAATTAGATCAGTTATTTAGTTATTTAGAATAGATTCACAACTACATAGGCAAGTAGCTATACTTGGCTACCTTGTTTGTTTTTAATTATGTTATTAGGTTAATTTTTGTTTTCTAGATATATTAAATAGTTGTTATCTTAATTCTGTTAAATATTCTATCAAAAATACAAAAATAGAGAATTTATATATGTTGTGGATATACTTTGCATAATTAGTTTACTTTGATTTAGTTAGATTTATATTGTTTATTTTGTATGAAAATCATGGGACCTAGGGATCCTAGAGAATACGTATTCGAGCCAATCATGCCTCAACCCAATATTGTTGTAGAAATAAATGACATAGACCAAAATCTTAGAATTTAGGTCTTCCGAGCAGCATTAGACCTCTAAGAAATCACCGCATAGCTAAGAGGATTAAACATAGAAGATGACAAAGCGCATACATTTTGGTCAAACTAGCCAAACTACAGATTGCCTTAATAGATATCGGCATGACTGTAGAAGGGCATGAAAGAGAGAAAACATTTGGTTGTGATCCTTTGGTCCCATAAAAAGACGCAAGAGACATCCTCATTGACATAGACAGTAGCTTAAGAATTCAAGTTTCTAGAATGTCTGTAAGGTACTCTGAGAAGATTGCACAGCTTTTAGTTTTAAACATGGAGGCCAAAAAGGCATACAACTACTAGATATTAGGGATTACGGATTGATTCTGCACATGACCATAGGAGGTCCACAATGACCAAGAAATTATGGTTGTGATCCACACGTCCCACAACCCAATGGGCTCATAGGTCAATCAGACATTGACACTGGTTTACGCACATTAGTATTTAGGTCCTCTCCACTTCCACCAAACATTATCACACAACTATCCTCACTAGACATAGCAACTAATCAAGCTAAGGATTTCTAGACTAGACCAGAGAATCACCCATAGAATCCACTATATATCCATCATCCATTTTTCATGACCCTATCGGGGGATATCTACTAAGCACCCACTGGTCATTTTCCACGTATTCCACAACCTATAGATCGGATCACGCCAATGCTTGATATTGATTGGAGCCTTCAAGAAGTCATCCTCATGCCAGTTCAAATTAGGAGGGCCTTATTTTCCTTAGATTCACGGATTCCATTAATGTGCGTCGAAGACATAAGATTTCCTAACTAGTTTTTCTACACCCCACGTATATTCCATCCCCACAAGCTATCTTGAAATGACCTCAGGAGGTCGGGTGTGAGGAAGATTTACTTGTATATTCCTATGCTCGCTTGTCACTTTTATGTCCTATATGAAAAGACCAATTGTTGTATCATATCTATTGAGCATGGAGTCGATGATGATGGTTTGATACTGATTTTTCCTCTTATTCATGAGCCCAGTTATTTGCACTCTCAATTTTCGTAAGAAATCTCAAAATGAATTTTTATAAGAGTAGAAAATTGTTTTGACTCAGGCCTTATCTGTCTCTCTGAATTGATTACATAAGAGCAAAAAAATAGCACAAGAACTATATACACAATTTGAAACCATACATGCTCTAAAAGATAATGCAGATTGTGTAAAGCACTTAGGAGAAAAGCAATGTAAGCTACAACAAGACAATGTGCACAATCACTCAGAGGAAAGAGAAACTAAACTAATATAAGAAGGGTGAGAATTATCTTTTAGTAGTAATGCTTAATAGAGATCCAATTCACTGGAATCTACAACTCTTCGCCATCCAACGTAGACAATTGGAAATAATTTCTACTTTTACATCTCGTGACCATATAGGGGCCACTCCAAATGGCATCAAACTTGGAGTGCCTTCCTAGTTTTACTCAATCTACATCCCATTTCAAAACCAAGTCTCCTTCCTGGAAGGTCCTTGCTTTTGCCTTCTTGTCAAAACATCTCTTGATTAAGGCCTAATTCTTCTCTATTTCATGGAGATTATGCTCTTAGGTTTCTTCTAATTCTATTAGCTCTACATACCTGGCTTCCATTGGTTAAAATTCAGACATCCCTAGCTTCTTCATGAGCTCCAATGCTAGCAACTCAAGTGATATAGGCAACACTTCTTCTTTCCCATAGACAAGATTGAATGGTGAACTACCTATAGATCTCTTAGGTGTTATTATACTAGCCCATCAGGCCATTTTAAGCTTTGTGTTCCAGATCCTTTCATTCCCATCAAGAGTTCTTATCATGATCTTTAGTAGGTTCTTGTTTGTGGACTCTGCTTGGACATTACCTTGAGGGTAATAGTTTGATGAAGTGCTCAAGTAAGTCCCATTCTTAACAGCCCAACCTGTGATATTGGAACCTATGAATGCTAATGCATTTTTTGATATAGTGGTGGCTGACACTTCAAATTTGGTCACTATCCCTTCATAAAAATCTAGTATACTAGTCTCATTAGCTTCCTTGAGTACCATTGTCCCACTCCATTTGGTGAAATAGTCAGTTCCTATTAGAATCCATTTATGGCCTTGGCTTGAATTGGGTTTGATAACTCCAATGAAGTCCAATCCCCATTGCATGAAATGTTGGTCGACTGAAATTGGGTGCAATGGAAATGCTTCTAGCCTTTCTTTGACTTTGAAGAATGCACAACTCTTACACCTTTTGATCCATGCATAACAGTCACTAAACACTCTGGGCCAATAATAACCTACTTTAATGATTTTGAGTGTTGTCACCCTTGGATAAAAATGGCCTCTAGCTGCTTCAACAAGGAATTCTTGTAACACTCTCTCAGATTGATCTATCTCAATGCATCTTAGAAGAATGCCATTGATGTCTCTTTTGAACAAGACACCATTAATGATAACATAGGGGATGGCCTGTACCCTGAAATATCTCCTCTTTGCTTTATTCATCCCATGAGGACACAAACCTCTTTGGAGGAAGTGCACCATGTCTAGAGTCCAGCAAGGAGTAGGTGCATCATCATTTCCTTCCTCTTGATTATCATGTAGAACAAAAACAGTATCCTTTTTCCTATTTACTTCATCTTGTTTGACCTAAGGATAGTTGTTCACACAACCCCTTCCCATAGACCAGCTTAGTGACCTTGATCTCAATGTCATATTCCATGACATGAGTGATCCACCCTACAATTATTTCATTCAGGTCCTTTCTGAGAAGGAATTCTTTAACTCTCGCATGAGAGACCAACAATCATATTTTATTATTTGAAACTAGGTGCTTGAACTTATTTAATACCTTGATTATTACGAGTAATTACTTTTCGATGGAGTATCTCGCTTCATAGTCTTCTAGACTTTGACTGAAAAAATCAATTGGCTACTCTATACTTTCTTTGATCTACTGAACTAAGATTGCAGAAATTGTGTCATTGCCACCAAAGGCATATAATATGAATTCTTTATAGAAATTTGGATTTACAAGATTTTGGCCTTTTGATATAGCTTCTTTGATGGCCTCAAAGCTCAGCTATCCTTCATATGTCCATCTGAATACTAAGCTCTTCTTTAGTATCAACGTTATTGGTTTAACAAGGGAAACAAAGTTTGGCACAAACTTGCAGACAAAATTTATTTTTCCCAAGAATCTTTGAAGAGCCTTCTTGTGGCTTAGCAATGGCAATGCTCTTACTTTTTCCACTCTCTCAGGGTCAATCACCAATCCTTTGTTTGATACAATATGGCCTAGGAGCCTTCTCTTATGGGCCAAGAATATGCATTTTTGAGGGTTCAATGACACCCCAAATCTTCTACACCTTTGAAACACATGCCTTTGGTGGAAAAGGTGGTCTGTTGCATTTTTGGAAAACACCGTAATGTCATCTCAATAGATCATTTTGTTGATCAACCCTTTGAATGCCATATCCATTTCCCTTTGAAAAGTGGTTCCGGCATTGGAAAATCCAAATGGAATTTTCTTGTAGACATAGGTGCCCCGTTTGGTGGTGAAAGATGTTTTGAACTGATCATCTTCTTTCACCATGATCTGGTTATACCTTGAGTATCCATCTAGGAGGGAGAATCTCTCTTATCCAGACACTACTTGTAAGATCTGCTCCATTCAAGGGAGTGGGTAGTGATCTTTAAGGGAGGCTCTATTCAAGTCTTAAAAATGTACACTCAACCTGATCTCTCTATTTTTATTCCTGACTGGGACTAGGTTTGTGACCCAGATTGAGTGTTTGATTGGAAATATGATACTTGCCTCTATCAGTTTTTTTAACTCTTTCTTCATTAGAGGCTCAATGTGTGGGTTTACCAGTCTCTTCTTTTGCCTGATGGCCTGAGTAGCTAGATCTAGTTCAATTGTGTGTTCTACTAGCTTTGGATTGAACCCTCTTAGGTCTTCATAGCTATAATAAAACATAGAGAAATTCTTGGAAAAGCATTATGAATTCATACCTTTCTTGCTTAGTGACCACTTTGCCAATTTGATGTGTTTTGTCTTCTCTAACTGGGATTGGATTTGAATCTTCTCCTTTGATTTGCATGTTATCCTTATCTTTTGTAAACTGATCATTAGGGTTGAAGATAGACTCCAATGTCACTAAGCCTTTGGGAAGCTTGTTAGTATGTAGCTGTGCTATCTGATTCTTGTATTGTTGTTCTAATCTACTTTGGTTTCTAACTGAGAATTCAGCTTCTTCTTGTAAAACGTTAATCATCTATTGATCATTCTTAAACACCTACCAGCATGTGTTGTTATCTAGAACTATTGGCCTCACAACTACGTGGATGTGTGGATGTTCTTTGTCTCTTCTGATGTTGTTGACCACATCAAACATTGCTTTAATTGCTACAAGTCTATTAGTAGCTTCATTCTCTTTCCTAGTTATGGACATAATGCTAAAGGCCTTGAAATCCTCCATGAAATCCCATACCCTACTCTTGTAGCTCTTGACCTGGTCATTCTTGACAGCATTAAGTCCTCTGACTTGATTGGTAACCAATTCACTATCACCAAACACTTGCATGTTCTTGATTCCAAGCTTCCTTTCCCAATGAAGACCTTGCACTAAAACTTCATATTCAGCAGTGTTGTTTGAACAGGAAATATGAAATCTGAAGGCTAAGTAATATTTCATACCTTTGGGGGACACAATCATAGCTCCTCCTTGATCTCCTTGTCTACTTCTCAAGCCATCAAAGAAAAATTTCCATACCTCATTTTCATCCTTATATTCTAGTTTAATTAGGGCAGGAAGAGGATGATTTTATTCATATAGGCAGTAGACACCTAGCTCAAATTCTTCTAGTTATTTATAGGGGTCAAAAGCATGATTTTTTTGGGCCCACTCATCGAGAGTCAAGTCTGGGATACATCCCACCTTGGTGTCTACTTCATAAGTGCTTAGAAAGTCTTCTTGATCAAAAGATGAGCAAGTTGGCATTGATTTGGCTAGGCACATAGGATTCAATATGATAATCAGCAATAGGTTCATATCTGATTGTGTCCTTTACTCCATAGCTTGTCCTAAAGAGCATATGGGACCAATCAACAAACAGATAACCTCCAATTTTAGCAGTGAAGTCCTTGGACAAACACAAATAAAAATGTGGTGGCAAATCTATGATGGATAAGTTTTGCAAAACAGTCACATTAGGGCAGGCATATAAAGTGAGGCTTAGATCGTTGATGATTCTAGCAGTTGTCACTGCTGTCCTATCTAATTGCACTACCCCTCTAGAGATGAATTCATATTAGAGACCTAGTTGATTAGCTATTTGATTGGGCATCACAAAACTAGTAGCTCCAAAATCAATCATACAATTGTGTACCAATTTGTCTCTAATAATCAATGAGACATATAATGGAGGAGGTCTCAGGTTCTTACCTTGTTATTCTACATGGTTCCTCCCAGGTTGAAATGCATTGGTAAGCACTATCTCTTGTTGGTTAGGGGGTTGATTTGAGCTTGACCAATTCCACATGGCAGTCTGTAACAGATCCCTCTACCCTGGAATGGCCAGTGACTCCCATAGTGAAATGTTCACACTTGTCCTCTTCATTTTCTCAATGATATTGAATGAACCATCCTTCTGTTGTCCCTTCCCAGGAACATTTTTTTCTTGGACATAAGTGGTTACAACCAGTGCCTGAGTGGATTTGGAAGGTGGCTTGGATTGGTTCTACATGTTGGGAGTTATATTTGGAGTGCCATGACCTTGTGGAGTGATGGAAGGTTAAGGGTTACCCGAAATAAGTGGTTCACACCCTCCAATATTTCTCTTTTTGGACAGTGTATTGGCAGCCACACCTTGAGAAGGGAACTGATTCGTCCCAAAAAAGTCTTCATCCTGCCAAATGGAAAACATAGCTCACCTAGAGGCCCCCCTTATTGAGCTCCTTATTGCTGATCTCCTTCTGGGATAGGTTCCTATGGCACCATACTATCTTGCACCATCAAGGCGTAGTTTAGTGCACCATTAAATCACATTGATTGGTTGTGAGGCTCATTGCGTGGAAAACACCAATCATATTCTTGTGCCATATTGTTCTATGCTCAAACCAATGCCCTTGATGTTGAAGTGGTGTTTGGATCATATGCCCTGAAAGGTCTAGTAGCTTGAGGCTATCCTTGGTTTTGGTTCTTATTTACAGTCTGAGATGCTGGTCTATTTTGTTGGTACTATGGTCTAGCCTAATACTGACTCTGAGACTAAGCATGAGGCTGATATGGCCAAAAACTCTGAGCTTGCTATATTTTGATGGTTACTAGTTCATCTCCCAGGTTTTGAAGTTATTTCATGAAATTCTGGAGTTTTTTTGAGGTGTTAGATGATTAAGTGGAGGCTTCAACTAAGATTTGACTCCTAGGGGTGGGTATAGGAGCTAATGTGGCATTTGGCTTAGTATCTGGTATTCCTAACTCAGGGTATAGAGGCATGGATGGCCTAGGAGTGATTTTACCAGCCTGAATCAAATGGTTCTCAACCCCTATGGAAAGGCTGTAGGGTACAGGTAAGGTTGTGCCCCCCATTGACTGAATCATCAAAGAAATATTATAATTTAAAGCCCTAAGAAAGTATAAGAAGGAACCTTCATTAGTGGGCTTTACTGTTGTTGGAATCCTATCCCAGGTCCACTGAAATATGAGGTTGAAGTCTGTCAGCTGCTCATTCAGGGCTCTCTTGATTGTTGTTAGTTGCTCCAACAGAGATAAGTTATCACCTTTCTCTCTAAACTAGTTGTGGAGAGTTGTGCACAGCTGGTTCCAATTTTGGATAGAGCCTACCTCAAGGCTTCTGAACCATTTTGAAGCTTTCCCTTTGAGTGAAGAGGTGAGCAACTTGACTACTATGTCCATCTCATGGATTTCATGGATTGTAAAAACATTTGCAATATCTTGGACATGATCACCAGGAAAAGTCTAGTATTCCCTAGTGAAATATTGGATGCTCTTTAATGCTGCTATCAGGACCATATTTTTTACATTCAGAGCAATTCAGATGCTACCGATGAAGTTCACATAAGGATTTGGCTGAGCCATCCTGATCGGCCTGAGTACCCCTCTTGATTAAGAGAATGGCCTGCCAGGAGGAGGTGTTGATAAGGATCTATTTGGTGGATATTGAGACCTCTAGGTTCTTCTTTTTTTCCTCCCTCTATTTGGGGATAAGTCTAGGTAGAAAAATAATCCCTCTTCTCTGGTTCTTGACCGTGCTTGTATTCTTCTCATGAACTTGCTTGGACTGCTGAAACCAGTGGATTTGTCTTTTTTGGAGTCACCAGATGTACATTTTAAAACTTCTTAAAAGTTAGAATCACAACAGGTGCACATCAACCTTACTGTAATAAGATGGAGACTTCTCAGTCCCACCAAGCATGCCAAAACTATTAGTGCAAAATCACAGCACCCCCAAATGAGTTCTATAGGTCTACTTTTCTAAGGCAAGGTCATTTGGTGTGATTGCATAACATTGAACCTTCCCTAAGGTGTGGGACCTTGAAAAAATGGGAAATCTCTCTAGATTAAAGGGTTGGTTCCTATTCCTCTGTCCAAGTGCATACATGATAACTTGTAGAGGATATCTTTTTATACCTAATCTAAACTTGCCAAGGAGACAGGGGTAAAAGGAATATAGGAAATCAAACTAAGCTATAAGGTGATGCACCAAAGGAATGATGAACATTTTTTTTTCCAATAAACACAAACAACCAAATGCATACAATAACTAAGCACAGACTAACCAGATCTATAATGAAAGATCAGATGAAAGAAAAAGAGACAAGAGAGGATCTAAAGTCGATCACAGATGTGTTTTATTTCTCTGTAGATTGATACAATGCATTACAAAGAGGCCAAAAGGTAGAAATGTATTACAGTCTAGTAGAAGGTTTGAAACTCCACGAGTTTCTTTGCTAGAAGAAAAGGGGAGCCTGCAAAACAAAGAATGTCCAACCTCTTACAATGAATCATGTTGTTGTATTTATATATTCAATAAGAGATAAGAAACGGAGAGAGAAGGGGGAAAGGAATGTCGAAACTCAACCACTGTCATTAATGCCTCTGATAAAATCTACCCCTAAATCTATCTTTGACTGCATCAATCACTGGTTCGGCACCTTGAAGGAAGAGGAAACAACGGAATAGATCTAATTTGATTTGGTTGTTGAGGCAAACATGATCCTTGCATTAAAATCTGAACACATTTCTCCATTTTTCACCTACTAGGGTATTACAAAAATGACTTTATCCTTCCATTGTGTAGAAGACATCGAGACGCTTCCAACGGTGTCAGATTTACAATATTTTGAGCCCTGAGTCTAAGAATATACCCCTTCAAAGTTTGTATCGATTCCATATAAATGGGTGGGAAAACAATTTGAAAAAATGGGTCCCCCTTTGATATGGGACATGTGGCATCCAGATTAGAGAAAAAATCAGGCCTGCGGGTCCGCAATTTATCTTTTCCCCTTTTTGCGCAAAAGATGCAAAACTTAAAAAACCCCGCGGCCCCGAAGCCCCACTTGGACATGTGACACTCTTTGGCTGGCTGGGGGATGCACTTCCATCTTTATCTTTGTGCCTTTTTTACAAAAGGAAAATTTTCACCTTTTCCTCCAACTCCCCGCTTTGGCTATTACTCTGCCTCAAACGTTGAGTTTTTCCTCTGGGTGGAGTTGTGGCCCATATTGCAACTTTTATCCTTTTTGGATAACAAGGGGAAAAAAACAAAATTTTCCCTTGACGACCCACTTTAGCTTTGACTCGGGCTCAAATGCTGACTTTTTATTTTTAGTGGAGTTACGGCCCATTTTTTGTTTTTTGGCTAAGTCTTTTGCTTAGGAGGGGCATATCTGTTGATCTGGGACACGCGGCAGCCTGACACTCATTTGGGAACATTCTCTCTCTTCAATCCTTCAATTAGCACCATTTAGACACTTGGCAGCCTCTATCAGCCTGACATATGCATTGACTATTCAAGTGACTCTCCCCCTTTCTAAGATTAGACATGTGGAGGCACTGCACTTGCTTGAAAGCTTGGCTCAAAGTTTTCCTTTAGAGGAGCATCGAGTAGACACTTGTCTATCTTTTTCAGCTTGTGGAAGTTTCAATGGTCCTCCTTACTTTTATACTTTGGGATACATGGTAGGCTTGCACTCATTTGGGTCTCTGCCCTAGGACTAGCTCTTGGAGAAGCACCACATTGACACTTGGCATTCTCCACTTATACTTCCATATCCAATTTTGAGGCCCACCCTGTTTTCCTGTTGACTCTATTTGACCATTTACTACATGGAGGGCTGGCGCTTGTTTGGGATTCTATTTTTGGATTCACCTTTGGAGAAGCACCATTAGGACACGTGGTCCCTTCCGCTACATCCTTCATACTTAGTCTATTTTGGACCTTTTCCTGAATAGTTTCGAGCCAGAGGACTTCGGATCTTCCTCTTTTCTTCCCTCTCTTGCTCTTAGTTCCTCTGCGGCATTGCCCCTTCTATTCTAACCCTATTATTCCATGGTTGAGTCTACGTGTAACTTGAAAAATGGATTCAAGACACAGAAACAGCTTGATAGAGTCATTTCTGTTGCACAAGGTCCCTTAGTATTTTTAATCCCCCGCCACTCCAAATTTTGAGTCCCTCTGCGACCAATTTATAGATCCGAATGATTTTTCTCGAGGTATTTCTATGCGTGGGTGTGACTGATCCAAGTTTTTACCCGGGGGTGCGAAATATGGATAACAAGCTCCTTGTACCAAATACAAAGAACAATCTAGTGGATTTTTAGTTTTTAACAAGCAATAGTTTTTGCAAAATAGTTTTGAAACCCTTTCGACATTTAATTTAGATGTTATGATTTTTGATGAAAATTGTAAAAGAATTTATTCTCCTATAATTTAAGGGGTATAGTAAAAATCCATTGAAATGTAAATTTTATGATATTTTAGGAAGTGATTTTAAAATATAGAAATTCATTGTTTATAAGGAGTTAAAGTGGCAATTTTTTTACTATGCATGATCATAAAATTTATATTGCTATATAATTTATCTTTAAATAGTCATCATAAGCCTGGAAAAGAAGGAAATGTTGCATTTATCTACCTTAAATGATGACATCATTATGTTGATCATGGATGTGACCTAATAAATCACATCTTGTCAATTTTATTCAATATCGATAATTATTTTTTGGAGTAAATAATTTTTATGCATCCAATGACATGGTTGAATAGATAATGCTTTGCAAATTGATTTTTGATGAGATATATGATACCCATTCAATTATATTTTGTGAGTATAATATGGTTGAGATACCTATTGATAAGATTGTATATCTACCAATGTGATGGATTGCTAATAAAATTGTATCCTCGAAGTATATGCACGATAAATATGGTGTTATGAACCCAATATTTATTTATATTGTAACTTGTTTGTTTGGAAAAATTATTCTAATATGTTGAGTATATGATCACATATTTAATTTACTCTATCATGACATGCATTAAGCACAATATTTATTCTACTTCACCAGTGTTTTTCATTTACTAGTAGAAGTCCTACAAAATTTTATCCTCTCAAACCACTACCGTATACACTTTAGGATTGAATTGAAATTCATGTGGCCACACATTCAAACCACTTATTTTTATCTCAATACTACTTTTTTAAATCACCATCTTACCGATCAACATGTCAATCGAGGTACATGGCCTCCTTGTTCACCCAGATGGTAAGACATAATGGATTGTGTGGAGGATAGATGTCATTCACTAGTTGATGTTTTTTTACACACCACAAAAGTTAGTCAAATGGCCCATATTTGGCCAAACTATTACTCAACCACGACATCTAATCTGAGGCTCTCTAGATAAAATCCCCTTTGATGAACCTTTATAGAGATAGTTGTTGAGTCTTAGGTATCACATCTCATTCTTGATGTATACAATTCTAGAGAAGATTATAGAAAAACTATATAGATTGGATCAAAGTGGATTATTACGTTTCGATTATATTTTTGAGTATAATATGGTTGAGATGCCTATTGATAAGATTGTATATCTACCCATTTGATGGAATGCTAGTAAAATTACATCATTGATGTATATGCATGATAAATATGGGTGTTATGAACCCAATATTTATTTATATTCTAACTCGTTTGTTTGGAAAACATAGTCTAATATGTTGATTATATCATGACATATTTAATTTACTCTATCATGACATGGATTAAGCACAACATTTATTCTACTTCACCAGTGGTTTTCATTTACTAGTAAAATTCCTATAGAATTTTATCCTCTCAAACCACTACTGTAGACACTTTAGGATTGAATGGAAATTCAAGGGGCCATGCATTCAAACCAATTATTTTTATCTCAATATTGGTTTTTTAAATCACCATCGTACTGACCAACATATCAATCAGGCACATGGCCTCCTTATTCACCAAGATTGTAAGACATAATGGATTGTGTGGAGGACAGATGTCATTCGCTAGTTGATGTTTTTTAACACACCACCCAAGCTAGTCAAATATCCCATATTTGGCCAAAATATTACTCAACCACAACATCTAATCTAAGTCTCTCTGGAGAAAATACCCTTTGATGAACCTTTGTAGACATAGTTCTTGAGTCTTAGGTATCTTATCTCATTCTTGGTGTCTACAACTCTAGAGAAGCTTAGAGAAAAACTATATAGATTGGCTCAAAGTGGGTTACTGAGTTTCAATTATATTTTGTTAGTATAATATGGTTTAGATTCCTATTTATAAGATTGTACATCTACCCATGTGATGGATTGCTAGTAAAATTTCATCCTCAATGTATATGCATAATAAATGTGGGTGTTATGACCACAATATTTATTTATATTCTAACTCATTTTTTTGGAAAAATTAGTCTAATATGTTGAGTATATGATCACATATTTAATTTACTCTATCATGACATGCATTAAGCACAACATTTATTCTACTTCGCCAGTGGTTTTCATTTACTAGTAGAAGTCCTACAAAATTTCATCCTCTCAAACCACTATCATAGAGACTTTAGGATTGAATGGAAATTCCAGTGGTCACGCATTCAAACAACTTATTTTTATCTCAATATTGATTTTTTAAATCACCATCTTATCGATCAACATATCAATTGCGTACATGGCCTCCTTGTTCACCCAGATGGTAAGACATAATGGATTGTGTGGAGGATAGATGTCATTCGCTAGTTGATGTTTTTTTTACACACCATCCAAGTTAGTCAAATGGCCCATATTTGGCAAAAATATTAGTCAACAATGACATCTAATCTAAGGATCTCTGGAGAAAATCCCCATTGATGAAACTTTGTAGAGATAGTTGTTGAGTCTTAGGTATCACATCTCATTCTTGATGTCTACAATTCTAGAGAAGCTTAGAGAAAAACTATATAGATTGCCTTAAAGTAGGTTCTTAAGTTTGCAGGGAATTATTTCATTTCCTCAGTTCCCAACATGTCAATCAGTAGAAAATAAAAGCTATTCATGAAGGCTCGACTTATCTATCTTAAGTGTCAGAGATGGTGAATCCTTTTATCTAGGAATTATTTTTGATATTTAAGTGATTAAGATTAATGAGGAGAATCAATTTTTATTTTATCTAGTATTTGTACAGGTGTTTGTTCATTATTTTTATTTTATTATTATGTATTTATTAATATATAGAGATTCAATTATATACGTAAAAGACAATATGATAATAATATGAGGAGTGTTACAAATAGGCCAAATATAAGATATTATCTTCAATCCTAATTAAAATACATCCACATTAACATAAAATTCTTTAATACTCCCAAATTAATGTGGATGTATTTTAATTTTGATTGAGAATGGTGGAACAGAGAAGGGGAATAATGGATAGATAGTGGAGAAGAGAAGGGGTACAAAGGAAGATTAGAAATGAAGTTGTTTAGGGTTATCTTGGTTGGCCAATTTGATTGGAGTCTCTCACCAAGATCCAATAAAAGTATTTCCCCCATGGAACGAAGAGGGACCTGTTAGTGCTCAAAATAGTCTTGCCCCATTTTTCCTTTGGAATCTATCGATTTACAGCCTCTGCTATATTTTCTCCCCACCCTTATTGTGCCTGAAAATTCCTTGCTTTCTTTTGTTGCCATAATTAATTTTTTCTTGGGTCGAAGACCACGTATGGGTCCATTTGTGTTTCCTTGTTTCTCTGTCCCTTTGAAAGGGTCTGTAATTTAGGTCTCCTGTTCTTTGTTCATTCAAAACTCAGGATTTCACGTTCTTTCCATCTTCCACAGTCAGGATTTGCTTTCCCTGTCATTTTTGCCCCAAATACTTGATAAAAAAATGAATGTATGTAGCTCTAAAGGGTGTATTTGAGCCTTGCAACATTTCTAAATCCCCTCTCCTTGGAAAAAGTTTCATCTCCAGGCTCAAATTGTCATTTTTCTACATTTTACGGCTAGACGGGTGTTTCTCCTAGTCAAATTTATATCCTTGCATCATAAGGGAGCATGACCTCTTTTTTTTTTACGTGGCTTAGTGAGGTACTTTAAAAATTTTATAAATTTCCTCCACTTAGAAATTTATCCACGTGTAAGAGCGGCGCTCATTTGAAGATTTAATTTTTGGTTTGGCCTTGGAGTAGTGCCGAGAGGACACATGGAGGTCTCTGCTGCTTCACTTTCACTTAAACAAATTTGTATGTAGATTATACAGTTTGGTGGGACATGGACACATGGCAAGCCTGCGCTCATTCAGGATCTCAAACATGGGCACCATTTTGAAATTGCGCCATGGAGACATGTGGAGGCTTCTGCTTGGTCTTCCGATACTTATTATTTTTTCAAAAGGTTTTGGGAGGTCTGGGACATGTGGAGGAACTACGCATGTTTGGAGACTGGCTCTTGACTTTCATTTCAAAGAAGAGCTAAGAGGACACTTAGAGGCCTCTGCTCACTTTGCATTTTTCTTGGACATTTGAAGCGACCAAATGAGATTGCCTCAGACTCTGACACATGGCACCTTCAAACATATTTTGTCGAGCCAGGACATGTGGTGAGCCTATGCTCTTTAATGGTCTCAAATTTTTGGGACCATCTCAAGGTGTGCGATTGTGACACATGGCAGTTGTGAAATTCAAAGAGGGTGGGGAAGCAGACCATTGGAGAAAACTTAGAAAATTTTCCCCTTATTCTCAAAGGGGTTAAAATACCAAAAATGGCCTGTAAGCCTGATAAAGGAAGGGTCAAAGCTTGCTCCAATCAATAGCGGAGGTGCGGACTCCTGGGGGAAACTTAGAAAATTTTCCTTTTGGGAAAAATATTTAAAAGTAAAAAGGGAAGCATGGTCCCACTGGGATCCACTTTGCGACATGTGTCAGGATGATTTTTCAAGGGGGGAGCTGTGGGGAAAAATTTGAAATTTCTCCCTTTTCCAAGAAAGAGGTGAAATGGTAGAATTTGGCCATGGTTCCTTTGGGACCCACCTTAAGACACGTGTCAGGCTCATTTCTCAAGGGCGGAGGTAGGGAACAAAATGTGAAAATTTTACCTTTATCCAAAATTTGTAAAAGGAAATAGAGAACCCACAAGCCCGCTCTAAAATTAAATATTCCATGTGGACGGCCAAAATTGAAAGTAAACATCGATGACAACAGTGAGGCTGAATTTGATTTTCCCCACATTTTTATTGAAACACTCCTAGAAAAGGGAGTCTTCATGATTTCTTGGTATTTCCTACACGCCAAATAGAGAGGAGAGTTAATTTTGATATCTAAGTTTGGTGGGGGAAATCTGGAGACATATTTCGCCATTAAAATGGTTTGATTATAAAGCTCGATCTGATTTTTTGTTTTTCTTCTCCTGAGCATGCAAAGAACGATATTTGAAAGATTAGGGGTGGAAGTGGTTGGCGAGTTGAAGGAGGAGTATTCTACTAGATGAAGGAATTGAATGCTAAGACTTTTGAAGAGATCACATGCCCCAATGAGCACTTGAGTAGACTTTTTACAGATTTGATTTTGAGAATTGCATGATTGAGATCATGGCATTACACCTGGTGACATTCAATGTTTTTGTAACATTTTGGGGGAATAATAGTTGACTCTATTGTAAATGTTATAAATGGCATAAATTTATCAATGTGCTTATGGTTGGTGGTTGGAGTGTTAGAGGTCTGAAGAAAATTCCTCAATCAAGGAAAATTTGGCAAATCCTGTCTTTTGAGAAGCTGTTTAAGGAAGCCTGTATATCTCTTTTGTTATTAAATTTATGATCATGTCAAGATGGTTAAAAGTGTACAACTTCATTGAAAATATCTCAAGATTGTTCCAGAAAATTTCCCCTGCAGATAATACTTCCATCAAACCATAAGAATCAATCTCTCTAATTCGAATGTATCCTTCGAATTAGATATGTGAAGAATCAATTAAAGTATCAATATGGAGTGAGAAGAAATTTCAATGCGTATAAAGTTAGAGAACTAGAAATTCATAGTCCTAACCCTATTTTCATGAGAACCTATGACCCAGTCTTGGAAAATATTAATTATATGAATCAAGTTAATGGTATAACAACAGGTAAGGAGGTTTGAAAATTTAATATACATGTGTTTAAAACCTTATGGAGTATGGAATTAGTCAAGAAAATCATAAACAAAAAAGGATCCTAAGTCAGTCCTGTTACAGTCCTTAGAGATAACTTCAAGGCTTCATTCAAACATTGCTACATAAGGCTAAAGGTGGTGTCACTAGAGATGATTGATTATATGTGAAATTTTATCATAGAATGATGGAAAAGGATATGTAATACTTTTAAGTGTGAAACTTGTCAAGTGTGAAACAAACTTGATAGCAGGGTGATAACTAAAGAATGAAGGCCAACATTGTGTTTCAATGTTTGAAATTCATAGCATGGTGATAACTAAAGAATGAAGGCCAAAACTGTGTTTCTTGTGTTTGGGGGTATGAGTGAAGTCTAAGACCTTGTAGGGATAAAATGAAGGTTATAGTGGGATGATAAAACATATGATAGTGATTAATGTTCTCAAGGAAATAAGAAAAGACATATTTCTCTAGTAAATTATGTATTTGTCCTAATCAAGACCTTAAGGCCTAATTGGACAGGTTATAAGCGAGTTTGGAGAAAAGTATGAAGAGATGGATTATGAAAATTGTAAGGAAGAAAACAAAGGATATCGGGTATCAAGAAAGGTGAATATTTTCTCAATAAAGTGTATACAGTGTTTTTAACAACAAGTTTTAGATTAAAATAGGTCTAGTACAAGGCTAAAGTTGAAAATGGTAAAAGGAGAATAAAAGGAGTTGTACTTAGAGTTGGATGCTAAAAATTTGTGAGGAGATATAAAACTTTAAATGGTATATGAACAAGTTAACAATATTCCTAGTGAAGTTACTAGACAATAAGCTCAATTTAGAAGGTCTACTAGCATAAGTCCTAGTGAAGTTATCTAGACAATAAGCTTTACAATTTAGAAGGGCTACTAGCATGTGAATAAATGTTAACTAGGGGTAAGAGCTATTTTGATGTTTTGGTCCTTCTTGAAGGTTCTAATCATGTTTGTTGGATGATTTTAAGTAGGTAACATGTGATTATAGCCCTTGTTTCAGTCTTGATATACAATTGATACTTTTGTGTATTTGGAAGTCCTCTTGATTTGGCATATTTGGGCATGTTTTGATGATTTGATCTTACAACTAACATTTATTGTTTGTGATTGATTGGGTCCACCACCCTCCTCTGTATCAAATGTTTTTGTATATGGTAAATACAAATTATAGAGTATGTACCATAACATTTATGGAAGTCTAATTTTGGACCATGTGATGTGCTTCCTAATGAAACAATGCTCTTATAATGCTTATCACCTTTGAGTTTGCTTGAGAGGTACATATACCATTTGTGACATATAAGTAACTGCAGATCTCAAATCAAAAAATTATTTCTCCATGTCCCTATACCATTTGATCAAATCAAAAAATTATTTCTCCATGTCCCCTGGTTCCAGATCTGGGTCCATCCATCATAAAAGGGGTCTCGAGGCTTTATAAAAATGTTGACTGGAGTTATATGTTAAATTGATGAACTCAATGAGATGATCACAATAGTATAATTATCCCAAGGGAAATTTTTTTATTGAAAAGTTATCATATGGGTGAATATTATCTTAAAATATTCATATATAAAAATTGGAAAATAAATGACCCAAAATATTTTATCTCTACTCTCTACCTTTATTCTAACACCTCTTAAGACTTTTATGATCTTGTCAATTTTATAACTCCTACATAGACTCTGTGGATTTTTCTTTCTACTATTACATTATTAGGATGAATCAACCCATGTAAATTCCTACCAACTCTAAGTTACCAAGGTTTAACATAGTTGGGTGAAAAATAGGTATAACTTCTACATGGTGTGTCTGGTCTTTGGGCTCACGTTCAGAATTATCACATTTATAAATAGTGTTGGCCCAATGTTTCAGAACACTAACTACAAAGTGTAGATTGTAACCACATCTCATCATCTCATCTTCAAGGGTGTTTGTGATTAAATTCTTTGGACTAATCACTTACCGGTGCACCACAAGTAACACATGACAAATGAAGTCATATGCCTAAGCTTCAAAAATAGCTACATGGTATTCTCATATACTCTAACATATGTGGAAGCTCAATTCCATGTACAAATCCTATCTAGGCACATATGGTGTTGGGTTAAATCCCACCCCACTTCACACAAAATATCATTTGCTTATCAAGAAACAACAATTTTTTGTGATATTTTAAAACCTTGATTGTAAGATTTGTAACGTAAAAAGAGAATAACTACTTGATGGTAAAAATTATTTGGTTGGGTTTGAGTGAGAAGGCTTATTTCCACTACTTTTGAACCAATTTCTAATCACCAAGATCCTCATTAGGGTGAGGTGGAAGCATATGGTGTATAGTTTTTGAGGACCCATAAATTGATACTATTGCTACAGAACACTGACCTAGAAAGAGTACTGATATCAGATGTGATGAATCTTTGTAAAACCAAATTAAAATCAATACTTAAGTATAAAGAATATACTACAAATGAAATGGAAACAACTATATTATATTAGAAGAGATAAAAAAATGTATTACAATATTATTGTCCTCTTTGAGGGGGAAATGTCCTTTGAGAAAGCGTAATACAATATAGTTCATGGATGCTTTTACGTTAGCCCATGCTCCTCATTTATACTAATTCTACTCTAGCCACCTACTACTTCACATGTATGTGATATTATTATAAATAACTTTAGGGATGACTTAAAAAGAATATGCTTAACTATCTTTTATTAATAATAAATATTATAAAAAACTAAAGAGTTAGTATAAAGGGTTCTTAACAATATGCAACATTATATTCATCATCTTTCCCCATGTGGGTTTAGTTTGGGACCTCATTGTTATGTGTTTTTATTGTTAACCATTATTTGTTTCTTTGGCCAGGAATGAAATAAGGTTGGATCCCATTATTTATTACAAGTTCGGTTATTTGGAAATCCATGGAAGCATAGTTAGGGCATCAACATCCCTCAACTCTCTAGTATAACCATTTTTGTTTCATTTGGAACGTCTACATCCCTCAACTCTTTAGTTCTATTGTTACGTCTTCTAAGAAATATTCACACCATGATACTCTCTAATAAGTTCAACAAACAATAGCTTGATTCAAATACCATTAGGTGTATTTGTTTCTCTAATTTCAATCCTTTTAATGGTTCATATATATGAGTTTCTTATCATTATGAGACATTAATCTACACAGGCTTCCTTACATATGATCATATGGAATAATGAAACAATCTAGCTAGACATGTCAACACCTTTAATGGTTATCACATGTACACATTCTAATCTATCCTTTTAATATAAATTTTCAATATTAGATTGAAAGGGAAATAACCATAGACTTCTAAATATTTTCCTTAACACTTGAAAAAATTAGTTTTGGCACTCTTTGACACACTTGGACTATTGACATAAATTTGCATATTTATCCCACACTTTCCCCTTATCATCACCAACACATCATCTTGGTCATCTCTATATTTCAGTTATATTTATCTAGGATCATCTCAATCTATGTGAGAATGCCTTGAAATCCTATATAAACATTATGAAAGGAACGATAAGAAGATTGTTCCAAGCCGTGATCTCATATGATAATAGCACACCACATTAAATTTTCAAAGCAGAAGAGCTAAAATACCATATATGGAAATCCATCATAATCCATAATGCTCAATACATTACAATATAATGACTTGAATTATTCAATAAGAAAGATGTACATATAGGAGGAGGGAAGTGCAACTACTACCTAAATCAGTGGTGAAGAACTCCCACTAACTGATACTGGTAGTTAAGTTAACTCCAAAAGACTAGTAAGCTAACTCCACATAACTAAGAAGCTAACTCAACACAACTAGTAAGCTAACTCCACACAACTAGTACACCTAAGCAAGCTAACCCAACAAGTGTAGGGCTAACACAAGTGTAAGAATTATCCTAATAAATAAATAAAAGGATAAATAATAACCTACACTAACACCCTCCCGTAAGCATAGCTTAGGTGGGAGAAAAATAAGGTGGGTCCCAGCAACAAGGCCTGATGAGGTACCCACGTACAATAACTGGGAAAAATGGACACCGCAAGGTACCCAAAACTAGTAATAACAAAGTAGAGAGAAAAATCCTGCTGCAAGATATCCTCAGAAGCTCAGCTCCAAAAACTCGTACAATGCTGAAGAAGTGTGGTGCACACTATGGTCTGAATCCACTACTCGATCATATAACTCAAAAACAACTGACACTGGGCTTCACCAGAATAGCTCCATGTAAGGAGACTGTCAATGGAGTGATGTCGAAAATGCAAAAAAAAACACCAAACATAATTTGATCAACTGCTACAAATAGGTGTGCCACGATCCAAGAACAACCAAGGCAACAAAAGGACACATACACGAGATCCAAATAAATAGGAGTGCCACGATCCAAGAAAATCCAAGGTAATAAGGCAAGGACATGAAACATGAAGAAGCAGTATCAAGACCACACCCTCCCATACTGTTGAATGAGTAGAGTGATACCACAGATCTGTATGAGTTGCCAAAATCAACTACTCAAACACTGACAAACTAACACTGGGATTCACCAGAATAGCTCCCCCACAAGAGAGACTATCAACATGCCAAAAAAAGTGTCAAAAATACAGATCCAAAATATCTCAACAAACAAGAGAGATATAAATGTATACACTCATAGATACAAGAATGCAACACCCAAAAGTTGAGGACGTCGGGCTCAACCGAAATTACGTCCACAAGTGATTACAACACCCTCCCAAATTTGGCACTTTATAATTGAGTGCATGTAAATATTACAATGATTAAAAGTACCTTTTACATTTAAAATATGTGTTTAAAAATGTCACTAATGTGTAGATCTTGAAAAAAATACACAATTTCAAAAAAAAAATCACCTTAATCTGAGCTACGGATCAAAAGTTATGAGCTCTAGAAGGTTTTGCTATTAAAATAATATTTTAATGCTATTTTTTTAAAGGTACATGTGACACCCAAATGTCCAAAGGTTAAAAGAGTGCATCCACACGATACATGCTTACGACTAAAGGATAAACGCCAGTGCCCAAAACCTAAATGTCCAGAGGGTAAATCATTGCATTCGAATAGTACACGTCAATAAATGGATCCACCCAGAGGGTACAGATCTACATCCAGTGGATAAAAGACTGCATCCAAAACATAAATATCTAGAGGGTAAAAGAATGCATCCGGAAGGTACACACTTATATCCAATAAATAAAAGAATGCACCTAGAGGGTACAGATCTGCGTCCAGTGGATAAAAGACTACATCCAAAACCAAAATATCCAGAGGGTAAAAGAATGCATCTGGAAGGTACACACTTATATCCAATGGATAAAAGAATGCACCCAGAGGGTACAGATCTGCATCAAGTGGATAAAAGAGTGCATCCAAAACCAAAATATCCAGAGGGTAAAAGAATGCATCCGGAAGGTACACACTTATATCCAATGGATAAAAGAATGCACCTAGAGGGTACATATTTGCATCCAGTGGATAAATGAATGCATCCAAAACCAAAATATCCATAGGGTAAAAGAATGCGTCTAGAAGGTACACGCTTAAATCAAATAGATAAAAGAATGCACCCATATTTGACTGTCTCAAAACATGGTCGAGTTTACAGTCAATTCTAGGGTTTTGGCACCTTCCAAATCCAATGTCGCACTCTGTTTTGCATAAAAATGCATGTTGTAGAAAATTGCTAACAAATTCCAAATACATGAAAATAATAAATCCTTGCTTGCAAAGAAAAACTTACAGATGGACGTCTACATCTTCTATTGCTCTGATACCATGAAAGGAATGATAAGAAGATTGTTCCAAGCCACGATATCAGATGATAATAGCACACCACATTAAATTTGCAAAGCAGAAGAGCTAAAATACCATATATGGAAATCCATCATAATCCATAATGCTCAATACATTACAATAGAATGACTTGAATTACTCAATAAGAAAGATGTACATATAGGAGGAGGGAAGTGCAACTACTACCTAAATCAGTGGTGAAGAACTCCCACTAACTGATACTTGGTAGTTAAGTTAACTCCAAAAGACTAGTAAGCTAACTCCACATAACTGAGAAGCTAACTCAACACAACTAGTAAGCTAACTCCACACAACTAGTACACCTAAGCAAGCTAACCCAACAAGTGTAGGGCTAACACAAATGTAAAAATTATCCTACTAAATAAATAAAAGGACAAATAATAACCTACACTAACACCCTCCCGTAAGCATAGCTTAGGTGGGTGGAAAAGAAGGTGGGTCCCGGCAACAAAGCCTGATAAGGTACCCACGTACAACAACTGGGGAAAATAGACACCGCAAGGTACCCAAAACCAGTAATAACAAAGTAGAGAGCAAAAATCCTGCTGCAAGATATCCTCAAGAAGCTCGACTCCAAAAACT
The DNA here is from genome assembly GCA_019776745.2 of Taxus chinensis. Taxonomy (NCBI): domain Eukaryota; kingdom Viridiplantae; phylum Streptophyta; class Pinopsida; order Cupressales; family Taxaceae; genus Taxus; species Taxus chinensis. The sequence continues at coordinate 251,489,435 of CM034157.1, read as the reverse complement.
CATACAATGCTGAAGAAGTTTGGTGCACACTATGGTCTGAATCCACTGCTCGATCATAAAACTCAAAAACAACTGACACTGGGCTTCACCAGAATAGCTCCATGCAAGGAGACTGTCAATGGAGTGATGTCAAAAGTGAAAAAAAACACCAAACATAATTTGATCAACTGCTACAAATAAGTGTGCCATGATCTAAGAACAACCAAGGCAACAAGGCAAGGACATGAGATCCAAATAAATAGGAGTGCCACGATCCAAAAAAAATATAACCAAGGTAACAAGGCAAAGGACACGAAACCTGAAGAAGCAATATCAACACCACACCCTCCCATACTGTAGAATGGGTAGAGTGATACCAAAAATTTGTATGAGTTTTCCAAAATCAACTACTCAAACACTGAAAAACTAACACTGGGCTCCACCAGAATAGCTCCCCCACAAGAGAGACTGTCAACATGCCAAAAAAAGTGTCAAAAATACAGATCCAAAATATCTCAACAAACAAGAGAGATATAAATGTATACACCCATAGATACAAGAATGCAATACCCAAAATTTTAGGATGTCGAGGCTCAACTGAAAATGCATCCACAAGTGATCACAACACCCTCCCAAATTTGGCACTTTATAATTGAGTGCATGTAAATATTACAATGAGTAAAACATTACCTTTTACATTTGAAATATGTGTATAAAAATTTCTTGAATGCGTAGATCTCAAAAAAATACACAATTTAAAAACAAAGATCACCTTAATCTGAGCTACAGATAAAAAGTTATGACCTCTACAAGGTTTTGGTATTAAAATAATATTTTAATGCTGATCTTTTTAAAAGGTACATGTGGCACCCAAATGTCCAAAGGGTAAAAGAGTGCATCCACAAGATACATACTTGAGACCAAAGGATAAAATGCCTACGCCAAAACCTAAAATGTCCAGAGGGTAAATCATTCCCTTTTAGGGTACACGCTATATATCCAATGGATAAAAGAATGCACCCAAAATGGTTTAGTACAGATCTGCATCTAATTGGAACCGAAAATGGATAAAAGATTACATCTTTTTGAAGACCAAAATACCATTTCCAGGCACAAAAATGTAAGATTTTTAATTCTAAAAGAATGAAGTGGAAGAATGTGCCATTACCAAAGGTATATACACTTATATTCAATGGATAAAATAATGCACCATAGAGGTATAAATCTGCGTCCAGTGGATAAAAGATTGCATCCAAAACCAAAATATTCAGTGGGTAAAAGAATACATCTGGAAGGTACACACTTATATCCAATGGATAAAATGAATGCACCCGTAGGGTAAAACCTTCCAGTGGAAAAAATGCATCCAAAACCAAAAATTTAGAGGGTAAAAGAATGCATCCAAAAGGTACACGCTTATATCTAATGGATAAAAAATGCAATACTAGGGTACTGTGAAATCTGTGCAAAACCACTTTTAACAAACTCAAACATGGTCAAGTTTTACAGACGATTCTAGGGTTTTACCACCTTAAATCCAAATCTAATTCTACACTCTGTTTTGCATAAAAATGGACATGCTTAGAAAATTGCTAACAAATTCTAAATATATGAAAAAATAAACCCTTTCTTACAAAGAAAAACTTACAAATGGATGTGTACATCATCTATAGCTCTGATACCATGAAAGGAACGATAAGAATATTGTTCCAAGCTACAATCTCAGATGATAATAGCACACCACATTAGATTTGCAAAATAGAAGAGCTAAAATACCATATATGGAAATCCATCATAATCCATAATGCTCAATACATTACAATAGAATGACTTGAATTATTCAATAAGAAATATGTACATATAGGAGGGAAGTGCAACTACTACCTAAATCAGTGGTGAAGAACTCCCACTAACTGATATTGGTAGTTAAGTTAACTCCAAAAGACTAGTAAGCTAACTTCACATAACTGAGAAGAAGTAAGTCTAACTCCACACAACTAGTACACCTAAGCAAGCTAACCCAACAAGTGTAGGGATAACACAAGTGTAAGAATTATCCTAATAAATAAATAAAAGGATAAATAATAACCTACACTAACACCCTCCCGTAAGCATAGCTTAGGTGGGTGGAAAAGAAGGTGGGTCCTGGCAACAAGGCTTGATGAGGTACCCACGTACAACAACTAGGAAAAATGGACACCACAAGGTACCCAAAACCAGTAATAACAAAGTAGAGAGAAAAATCCTGCTGCAAGATATCCTCAGAAGCTTGACTCCAAAAACTTGTACAATGTTGAAGAAGTGTGGTGCACACTATGGTCTAAATCCACTGCTCGATCATATAACTCAAAAACAACTGACACTGGGCTTCACCAGAATAGCTCCATGCAAGGAGACTGTCAATGGAGTGATGTCGAAAAGTAAAAAAAAAACACCAAACATAATTTGATCAACTGCTACAAATAGGTGTGCCACGATCCAAGAAAAACCAAGGCAACAAGGCAAGGACACAAGATCCAAATAAATAGGAGTGCCACGATCCAAAAATAATCCAAGGTAACAAGGCAAGGACACGAAACCCAAAGAAGCAGTATCAACACCACACCCTCCCATACTGCAGAATGGGTAGAGTGACACCACAGATCTATATGAGTTGTCAAAATCAACTACTCGAACACTGACAAACTAACACTGGGCTCCACCAGAATAGCTCCCCCACAAGAGAGACTGTCAACATGCCAAAAAAAAGTGTCGAAAATACAGATCCAAAATATCTCAACAAACAAGAGAGATATAAATGTATACACCCATAGATACAAGAATGCAATACCCAAAATTTTAGGACGTCAGGGCTCAACCGAAAATGCATCCACAAGTGATCACAACACCCTCCCAAATTTGGCACTTTATAATTGAGTGCATGTAAATATTACAATGAGTAACAGTACCTTTTACATTTGAAATATGTGTATAAAAATGTCACCAATGCGTAGATCTTGAAAAAATACACAATTTCAAAAAAAAGATCACCTTAATCCGAGCTACGGATCAAAAGTTATGAGCTCTACAAGGTTTTGCTATTAAAATAATATTTTAATGCTGATCTTTTTAAAAAAGGTACACGTGACACCAAAATGTCCAAAGGCTAAAAGAGTGCATGCACATGATACATGCTTGCAACCAAAGGATAAAATTCTACGCCCAAAACCTAAAATGTCCAGAGGGTAAATCATTGCGTCCAGAGGGTCCAGGATAAAAGGGTACACTGGCTCCAGTGGATATCCAATGGATAAAAGAATGCACCGAAACCATTTTTCATGAGGGTACAGATCTACGTCCAGTGGATAAAAGACTGCATCCAAAACCAAAATACCCAGAGGGTAAAAGAATGCATCCGGAAGGTACACGCTTATATCCAATGGATAAAAGAATGCACCCATAGGGTACAGATCTGCGTCCAATGGATAAAAGACTGCAATCCAAAACTTAAATATCTGAGGGTAAAAGAATGCATCTGGAAGGTACAAACCTTATATCCAATGGATAAAAGAACCCAGCACCCATAGGGTACAATCTTTTCCAGTGGATAAAAGACTGCATCCAAAACAAAATTGTACCCAGAGGGTAAAAGAATGTTTGTCCAATGGTACACCTACTTATATCCAAAAAAGACCTATACAAATCCCAGATTTGACTGTCTCAAAACATGGTCGAGTTTACAGTCGATTCTAGGGTTTTGACACCTTCCAAATCCAATAGCACACTCCGTTTTGCATAAAAATGCATGTTGCAGAAAATTGCTAACAAATTCCAAATACATGAAAATAATAAACCCTTGCTTGCAAAGAAAAACTTACAGATGGATGTCTACATCATCTATAGCTCTGATACCATGAAAGGAACGATAAGAATATTGTTCCAAGCCGCAATCTCAGATGATAATAGCACACCACATTAGATTTGCAAAGCAGAAGAGCTAAAATACCATATATGGAAATCCATCATAATCCATAATGCTCAATACATTACAATAGAATGACTTGAATTATTCAATAAGAAAGATGTACATATAGGAGGAGGGAAGTGCAACTACTACCTAAATCAGTGGTGAAGAACTCCCACTAACTGATACTGGTAGTTAAGTTAACTCCAAAAGACTAGTAAGCTAACTCCACATAACTGAGAAGCTAACTCAACACAACTAGTAAGCTAACTCCACACAACTAGTACACCTAAGCAAGCTAACGCAACAAGTGTAGGGCTAACAAAAGTGTAAGAATTATCCTACTAAATAAATAAAAGGATAAATAATAACCTACACTAATAGGGGCATCCTGCAGGTCCTCACATTTGGAATTAGGCTGATGAAGATATCAAAGTAGCAACACAGATGGAAAGTACAACTGCTATGTGTTTCCATAAGAGACAATGTCTCCAGTGGTACAGTCCATGTGAAGGTTATGGTGGTAACAAGTTGCAGCCTATCATAGGATTTTTGGAATTTGAGGCTTGATGCAGTTATTTAATGATTCCTAGCTTATTGGGGTTGATGTTATCTAGAATGTTGGCTGCAAGTTTTACAGGTAATATTCAAATGGATTGTCCTTTGAAGCATCCATCCCACTTGAAATTAGTTTGATCAAGTTATATGGAGTGAAAATAAGATGTTGCACCTTTTGAAGATTTAACAATGCATCCTATGAAGTATTGTACACAAGTGTTGATGATGATAACTTTGTGGGATTTGCTGATGGAAATTGGGGAACAAGATTGAGGAATGCAGATGTGTTGAAGTAAAGTAGGCTCTCCTTGGACTTCCATTGTTTGATGGAGCTTTCTCCAGGTGCAGGAAAATGGTTTGGCTGATTTTCTACTTTTGAGGTAAAGAAAAATTTGTTTGTTCCATCAAACTTTACTTTGATGTGCACTAACAACATTGTTGAGTATGAAGCATTTTTGTTGGGTTTGGAAGTGCTTTCCGTAAATATGGTCTCAAAGACTCATTGTCAAGTAGGGGACCCTAAGAACTAATTGTAAAACAAAGTCATCCAAATTGTGCCAGATGAGAATCAGTGAATGAAACAATACAAGCATAAAGTTTTCCAAGATCTCATTGAGATGTTTGATTTATCAACATTGTGCATCATGATAGGAAGTTCAATGATTTGTAGAACCAAACTTGTAGTACTAATGATCTCATTTGATAATTATCTCAATGGAAAAGCAATATTGCAATATGATGTTGAAGTTCTAACTGGATGGTCCAGAACTAATAATTTAAGAGTTGCTAAGGTTTTTGATAGTGATGCTTAAATCATAATCTTCTGTGAGAACAAAGAGGATTTATTCTTGATCATAATATTGATTTGGAGCCAATGGTAGTGGTAGCAAAGGGTAAAGAAACCTTTTTTAGCAAGGGCATCATCCAGCTAAAGACTAATACTCATTCCTTATAGAGGGTTGGTTGCTCTTGAGTCCAATTTTGATAATGTTGATTCATTCATTGTTAACAGAAATAGTATGGCAGCCTCAAGGGATATTGAGTGAGCATGAACCTTGGCACAAAGGAGAAACCAAGGAAAATTTGGTTAGGTAGCAATCTCAGTTCTATATTAGGAGAAGCAATCATACATCCAATTGCTGAAAAAGTATCAGGATTTCATGGCATGGACCAATTCTGAACTAAAAAATCATACAAAGAGGACCTGTTTCAACATGAGATTCCATTGGAGTCTAATGCAAGAATTTTAGGTAGAAACAGAGGCCAATGAATCCACTCTTATATCTAAAAATGCAAGAGAAGCTAAGAATCTAAGAGATGGAGGGATTATTCAACCCACAAGGTATTCTTCTTGGGTTGTAAACCTAGTACCAGTAAGAAAGAAGAATGGTGATATTAGGTTGTGTGTAGATTTAGAGGAATCTTGAAAAAGCATTAAAAGGATAATTATCCTTTACCAAATATGGAGAACATGCTACAATAAGTGATTGGTTTTGAGTTGCTCTCCACCCTAGATAGTTTCTTTTGTTATAACCAGGTTGTGGCGAAGGAATCAGAAAGGATCAAGACAATCTTTACTACTCCTTAGGGGACGTATGTGTATGTTAGGATTTCCTTTGGTTTGATGAATGATGGAGCCACCTTTCAAAGAGCAATGGATGTTTCCTTTTCTAGTTACATCAATGAGTTTGTTGCAGTTTATCAAGACGATGTAACTATATTTTTTAGGAAGAGAAGTAATCACTTGCTGCACTTGGAGAAGATATGTTGATAAGATGTAGAGAATATGGCATCTCACTCAATCCAAAGAAGTGCCATTTTGGAGTGTAGAAGGAAAAGTTGTTTGGTCACATTGTGTCACAAGAAGGGGTGATGATTGATCCAGAAAGGGTGGAGGCCATTGGAAAAGTCCCAATTCTAAGAACCAAGAAGGGAATTCAATATTTCTTTGGGAAGATAAACTTCATCAGGAGATTCATATCAAACTTTTCTGAGTTGACCATTCCAATCACTTCCATACTAAAGAAGGACCAGGTCATCAAATGGGAAGAGACTGCCATCCAATATTTCAATGGGATCAAGGAGGCATTAAAGCATGCCCCTGTTTTAGCAGCTCCAGACTAAAAGAAGAATTTTGAACTATTTTCCTTTTCTTTAGAGAACACTATTGCTTGTGTCCTACTGCAGAAGGATGATGAAGGGGATGAGAGGCCAATTTCCTTTTTTAGTAGGGCCTTGCAGGTGGAAGAGCTAAAGTACACTATCATGGAAAATCAGACATTTTCCTTGGTAAAAGCAACAAATGTTTTTAGACCTTACATTCTAAGTTTTAAAGTGGTTTCTTATGTTCCCCACACCATAGTAAAAGACATTTTATCAGCAAATAAAGTCTCAAGCAAAAGGTGCAAGTGGGTGAACAAGTTGCAAGAATATGATATGGATATTCCAGACCAAGAATTTGGTGAGAGGTTTGGGCTTGGCTAAGCTTATGGCTGAGAGAAACTTGTAAACTATTGAGGTAAATGAGGTAGAAGGAGAAAGGGCGGGTGTTTTTGAAAGGTTGATGAGTTCTAAGTGGTACAAGGATGTGATTTTTTTATCTCAGACACTTATATTGCCTCAAATTATTTAAGTAAGAACCAGAAAAGAGCTCTTAAGTTGGCCTCCCCTGAGAAATATGTCATTACTGATTATGGGTTAGCTTGGAGAAAAACCCAGAGGGAGTCCTCTTAAGGTGCATTACTGAAGAAGAAGCCCCCAAGATAATTGTTGATCTCCATGGAGGAGTTTGTGAGGGGCATTTTGCTGCAAATCTTCAGATCGAGAGAGCTCTTCAGGTTATTTACAACAACACACAAGATCCTTAGGGCTGGTTATTGGTGGCCAAATCTCTTCAAGGATATCAACCTTGTTGGTTAGAAGATGTGAAAGTTGCAACATCCCCTGGGTTCTCTTAATGAAGACTGAAAGCTTCAGGCTCCCTTCCTTTGCAGCCTTATCAATTGAAGCTTTTTTTTCTTTATTCAAGCAAATGGGGAATGGATTTCATTGGTGAGATTTCAGACCCTTCAAGTGCTAGTTTTTTAAGTGGATTCTTGTAGCCACTATTACTTTACTAAATGGGTGGAGAATCCCCACCAAGAAGGAAACACACCAAATTGTCATGGAATTTGTGCTAAACAACATCAACTGTAAGTTTGGGGTGCTAGTCAAGATTGTAGCTTATAATGTCATGAGTTTCAGAGCTAAATATCTGGTGGCAATGTGCCAAGAGTATGGGATCAACTTGACATATGCCAGTAACTACAATCCCCAAGGAAATGGACAAGCCAAGTCGAGTAATAAATTCCTGTTGAAGATTATCAGAAGAACCTTGGAGATGAATAAGAGAAAAAGGGGCGAATAGTTGAAGTTTTCTGTTTGGGCTGATAGAATCATTGTTGAAAGAGCCACTAGAAAGAGTCCATTTGAGTTGGTGTATGGAAATTAGGCCTTTCTGCCCCTACATATGCAACTATCCTCATATCAGTTCATCCAACAACTGAAGAATCAAGAAGTAAGTCCTTATGATGCTCGCATTAACCAGATTGTTGAACTTGATGAAGAAAGGAGGGAATCCCACCAGAGGCATGTAAAGTTTAGAGAGAATTTGAAGAAGTTATTTGACAAGAAGGTCACTCCTAGAGCTTTCAATGTTGGAGATATTGTGCTACTATGGGATAATAGGCATGAAGATAAGGGAAAGCATGGCAAGTTTGACTCATTATGGATGGGCCCTTACTCCATTGATATTAGAATTGGTGAACATACCTTCTTCTTAAAGGATTTGGATGGTGATTTGCTTGAATTAGCTGTTAATGGAAGGCATTTGAAGCATTTCTTGGATTGATTCCCTAGATTCTAGGTAAACATCTTTTGTATAGTGTATAAATGCATGTTTATTTCCTATTGTTTGTGTTTCTACTCAATCTAGTCCTTGGTGACTTGTTTTTGTCAGTTTCTCTATTTTGTTTTAGGGAGATGGCTCTGTTTCTATGCTCTACGAGATGAATCCATCGCCTAATGGATATTTTTTTCACTTGGTCTACCATTTTTCTTGTGGCACTCAGAGGGAGTGCCCATCCCCCGAGTTGGAGCTGATGTTGGTGCTCAAAATAGTCTCACCCCAATTTTACTTTGAAATATATCGATTTATGGCCTCTGCTATATTTTCTCCCCCCATGTTGTGCCTAAGAAGTCTCTACTTTCTTTTGTCGTCATAATTAATTTTTTCCTAGGTCGAAGATCATGTATGGGTCCATAGTTTTGTTTCCTTGTTTCTCTGTCCCTCTGAAAAGAGTCTATAATTTGGGTCTCCGATTCTCTGTTCATTCAAAAACTTTGGCTTTCTCGTTCTTTCCATTTTCCACAGTTAGGATTTGTTGCCCTTATCATTTTTTATCCCCAAATACTTGATAATAAAATGAATGGATGTAGCTCTGAAGAGCGTATTTGAGCCTTGTAACATTTCTAAATCCTCTATCCTTGGAAAAAATTTCATCTCTGGGCTCAAATGGTCATTTTTCTACATTTTACAGTTTGACGGGCATTTCTCCCAGTCAAATTTGTATCCTTGCATCATCAGGGAAAGTATCCTCTTTTGGTTGGACGTGGCTTGGTGAGGGTACTTCAGAAATTTTATGAATTGCCTCCACTTAGAAATTTGGTCTACGTGGAGGAGCAACGGCTCATTTGAAGATTTACTTTTTGGGTTGGCCTTGGAGTAGCGTCGGGAGGACACGTGGAGGTCTCTGCTGCTTTGCTTTGACTTAAACAAATTTTTATGTAGCTAATACAGTTTGGCAAGACAGGGACATGTGTTACGAGCCCGCACTCATTCAGGGTCTCAAACTTGGGGCATCATTTTGAAGTTGGGCCATAGAGACACATGGAGGCTTCCATTGGGTCTTCCCATACTTAGTCCTTTTTTCAAAAGGTTTTGGGAGGTCTAGGACACGTGGAGGAACTGCGCATGTTTGGAGACTGGCCCTTGAGTTTCATTTTAAAGAAGCGCTAAGGAGGACACTTAGAGGCCTCTGCTCAATTTACATTTTTCTTGGACTTTTCAAGCAACCAAAAGAGATTGCCTCGGACTCTGACACATGGAGCCTTCCACTGAGCTTTAAGCCTTCAAAAAAATTTTACCGAGCCAGGACATGTGGCGAGCCCACGCTCTTTCAGGGTCTCAAATTTTGGGGACCATCTCAAGGTGTGCCATTGTGACACGTGGCAATTTGAAAAGTCAAAAGGGGAGGGGAAGTGGACCATCAGGGGAAACTTAGAATTTTTGCCTCTTATTCTCAAAAGGGTTAAAACATAAAAATGGCCCACAAGCCCGATAAAAGATCAGTCAAAGTTTGCTCCAAGTCAATAGCAGAGGTGTGGACTCTCGGGGGAAACTTGGAAAAATTTCCTTTTGGGAAAAAGGAGTTAAAAGTGAAAAGGGAAGCGTGGTTCCGATGGGACCCACATTGGGACACGTGTTAGGCCCATTTTTCAAGGGTGGAGCTACGGGGAAAACTTTGAAAATTTTCCCTTTTCCAAAAAGGAGGTGAAATGGAAGAATTTGGCTATAGTTCCTTTGGGACCCACCTTAAGACACATGTCAAGCTCATTTCTGAAGGGTGGAAGCATAGAGAAAAATGTGAAAAATTTTAACTTTTTCCAAAAGTTTTAAAAGGAAAAAGAGAACCCGCAGGCCCACTCTAAAATTAAATCTTCCACATGTGGATGGCCCAAATTCAAAGTAAATATCAACGAAAGTATGTGTGTCTAAATCTAATTTTCCCCCCATTTTTATATGAAAAGACTCCTAGAAGTGCGAGTCTTCATGATTTCTTGGTATTTCCTACAATGGCCAAATAGAGAGGAGAGTTAATTTTGATATCTAAGTTTGGTGGGGGAGATCTTGAGACGTGTTTCACCATTAAAATGGTCTGACTATCGGGCTCGATATGATTTTCTATTTTTCTTCTCCCAAGCACAAAGGAACCATATTTGATAGATTAGGGGTGGAAGGTGGTTGGTGAATATAATTAAGAGTGATTCTACTAGATGAAGGAATTGAATGCGGGATATTTTCGAAGAGATCTACCCCATGAGCACCTGGTCAACTTTTTACTGATCTGATTCTGGGAATCACGATCGTGATCATGGCAAAGCACTGGTGGCACTCAATGTTTTTTGTTTTTTGGGGGAAAAGGGCTCTGTTGTAAATGTTATAAATGGCAAAAATTTATCGTGTTAAAGAGGTTGGAGGTTAGAGGGTTAGAAGTCGAAGAAAATTCATAAGAGGAAAATTTGAGAAATCCTATCTTTTGAGAAGCTGTCTGAGAAACCTGTATATCTCTTTTGTTTTAAATTTTATTATGTCAAGGTGGTTGCGAGTGTACATCTATTGATCAAGCTCTTAGATTGTTCTAGAAACTTTCCCTATGATGATAAATTTAATCAAAGTTGAGTTATTTTGTGTTTATCTTGAGCAAAATGTGTTTGTTTCATTTTTGAATGTCTGTAAATAGTTTTTCTTATTCTTATTGTAATCTTGTATCAAAATCTATCTTAATCACATAGGTCTCAATCCTTTTGATAGTTTAGTGGCATCTGAAATTTCATTTCTCAGAAGAGCTTTCATCTAGGAGTGAAATAAATGATTTAAAATCACTTTTCTTTCATCTGTTGACAGAGATTGTCTATAAGCCTCTGGGTGTACCTCAAGCGTGATTGGGCTCAGATCTTGATGCTTTATTTTGGTATTCCAACTCGAGCCTTCATGTTAGAATCTCATATATTGTGTGAAAAAAATGATAATTTAGGCCTCCATTGAAGCACATATTCTGGTTAAAGGAACATTTTAGCTATTCTGGAGCATTCTATTGTCTAAGCTTTCCATTTTGTAAAAAAATTCAAAAATTTGGCAAAAATCAAGTTCATTCTGCTTCACCTCCCATCAAAAATTCATTTAAAACAACCAAATGTACCCATAATACCCATGTTTTTCATGTCTGTATATAAATGCATAATTTTTACTACCAAAAAATGTAGAAACAATTAGGATTCCAAATGTCTTTAGTGGCCTGAACCTTGCTTAGAGAATATCTCCACTATCTAGAGTGACAACTCGTGAGAGTTAGATTTTGTTGCATTGATCATATTTTCTTCAAGGTCTCCTTAACAACTTCATTAGGAAGGACATCTCCATCTCCTCCATAAATAACAGAGTCTACAAAAGGGTTCTCTTACCTTGGTTGAAAGGCACAACCTAAAATATTGAGGATAGATCAAATCCTCTTGAGGATGTTACCCATTTCTCCAAATCTGAGTGAAAAAAGGCTAGTTAGATCCCATTCCTAACTACAAAAATGACTCATCATGATCTATTTTCCTCTAAGCTTCCTATCAATACTTGTGATGCTACTTAGACATTCAGGAATAATCAATGTGGGTACCAACACGACCATAGCTAAATATCCCTGAAGCTGGTGTCATAAGGGCCAAGAATCCATTTCAACACATTGTTGTTCGATCTTTCACCAGACTGATGCCTAATATTGAATTTGTTAGGGATTGGTGTTGGAGGAAGTGGGTTTACAAGTTGGAGGTAAGAGATTTAGAAGGGGATGAGTTTCTATTATGTTTTTCGGATGATAGGGGCCAACAAAAGCTATTATAGGGTGTACCATGCCTTAATGGTAAAGCATCCCTCACCATCATGCGGTGGTCACCTTGAATGTTCCAAGGTAGGAAATTTCAATCTATTCATGTTTGGATCAAGCTATCTACTTTCCCTTTGGAAATTTTGGAAGCTGAAGTATTCCTTGGTATTGTTAGAGCATAGAGAGTATTGATTTCCATTGATCCAGCCACTAAATCTCGTTGTAGGTTTATTTTTTCCCAACTTTGCATAAATATACCTTCTTGAACTACTGTGCCAAATCAATATTTTTGGAATCCTCCTTAGGTAAATGGGAGGACAATATTGATATTGAATCCTCCCCCGTCATCTATGCATGGTGAAGGGTGGCAAGTTTTGAAGAAAAAAATAGTAGTTGTAGGGATTCACAAGATATGATGGAGGAAGGGGTGGATGTGTGAAATCCCATCTCTTAGTTGGTGAACATGTCTAATGAGGATTTTGAGGCAGATGTGGATGACACCTTGGTTGAATATGTGGATGGGCTAATAGATGTTGGTAAGATGGTTATGTTTCGTGATGCATAGTCTATTTCCCCTCTTCCTTTGGGTGGCACTACTGGTGGTGGTTTAGTGGTTAGATTTTGTCAGGATACCGATTGGGAGGTAGCCATGTCAGAAGATATTAATGGGTAGTGGTTTCAAATTTTGAATAGAAACATTAATGATATTAACGAGTAGAGATTTAAAATTTTGAACGACATCATTAATGAATCGGTTCGTTTTGTGTCAATTTGCTATGTGGAGGGTTTCAAGGAAGGATTTTCATAAGTCCTATGGGAGTGTAGGATCTCAGAGCTAGGTCAAGATTTGTAGAAATATAATCGGAGGAATGATCTTGCTAGACGCGTGCATAGTGAGGTAGGTAAACACCTTATGTCTGATCTACATGGTAGTCTAGTGGTGAAACTTGGCATGTGCTTGGATAACAATGCCTTGGATGCCTCGGGTGATAGTTATGGGGTGGACGGTGGTCCATCCTAGACATTTTACTTTGGTGGCCCACAAAAAAATATTGATTTTCTTGTGAGTTCTTGAGGTTACTTTTCTTTGGATGGTTTGATTCTGACCTAGTTAATATATTTTTAAGCTGTTAGTAGAGGATTTCTCTAGGGTTTTATTTTTTTATATATTTTTCTCCTTTGTACGGGGTTTTTTAGGTCCCCTAAAAACTAAACTATTTTTACCTTATGTAAAAAAACTCTAATTAGGATTGAAAATAAGGAAATAAATCTACACAATACTCTAATGTTCAGTAGATCAACCATGATTCGTGCTTCATCCTAGTCTGCATCAAAAAATTTATCTTTCAAAGTAGATCCTTCTACCTTCATTTTCAAGGTTGTATAATGCTCGAAGCCAATAACTTGTTTGTATAGAGACGTGTCTCCAAAGATATGGTCTCAGTATAAAGTATGTAGCTAAGCCTCCATTAATAATAAACATTAAAATAATTGAGAAACTATAGGCATGCAAATATCTCAATCTCATAAAACAGTAATACTCTGTTTTACCTTGTGATCACTGTAATTTAGATTTTGAAAGCTCAATTATAACCTATATCTCAAATACCATGTTCTTGAGCATGATTTACTTTCAATAATCATGTAAATCTTGGTAATTCATGCTAAAATGGAAGTATATAGTTTCAGCATTGAAGAATAGCTGTCCATTTAATAACTTATACATTTTTCATTGATTAAAGAATTTCATCATGTATTTTCACCTCTTAGTCTTGTTAATTCAACATGGAAAGCGTTGATAGTTTCAGATGTTTTTTTTTTTCTAACAAGCATATAAGAGTGGGAAAGGAGAGCCACTAAGAAGGCTCCATGTATGTATGGTTTTGAAAGACTATTTTCTATTAAATTATCTTTCTATAATGTATACTTCATTACAAAGTGTGAACCAATACAAAACACAACATATGTATGGATTTCATAGTGAGACTGAGTGTCAAACTCTACATATCCTTTGTTAGTCACCCCATAGCATAAAAAAATAAAAAATTTCCAAGCTTATACCATTTTCCCAATGTCATTTATTTGGGGGCTCCTATCAGTTATTACGAAGTGCGATAAAATAAGAAAGATCCAAGTCCAACTTCCACTGTAGGGAAAATTTGACAATGGGTATTCTCCAAACTATTTTTATGAGATTCTTCATTCGATCTGCAACTTTGTTTTACAATATTGTCCAAAACTACAAAACTCGCCATTACAGGGACATTTTCCATGATTTCTATAAGCTTTTTTCAAGGGGCTTCCTTCAAATTTTCCATGTTTATAGTCAATTATAAATGTGAAATCAATTTAATATGTAGATTATTCTCAATGAATTACAATAAATTATAATCAATTAAAAGTAAATTACAAAAACTTACAATCAATTAAATGAAATTACCCTATATAGTTTAGACATTTAGTTGTAAATAACGAACTCACCGATACCTAGCTCTTGTTATCTAAATGGTACACATACCACATTGACATTACTCAATGTTTCTTGGAGCCTACATTTTTTCTTGAAATTTTCCAAATTTTCCAAGGGATTTTCAAAAAATCCGTTGTATACATTTATTTCTTTTCATCATCACTCTATGAGATAGGGTTTAAACATTATTAACAATAGCCTGTTTTATTAATTGTCTCATACATTTTGATATTTAAAACTTCTTAATGTTTCTATCCATATTCATAGCCATCAAATGAAGAGAGCTAATTTATTTAAAATTTTAAGGAAATTTTCTATAAAATTCTCAAAGTATAAAGGAAAATAATATAATAAAAACTATCGAAGTGTATTTGCAAGAACTGATGCAACTGTTAGTTATTATATTGATGATAATATTATAGAATTTTAAAAATCTACCATGTCATTACAAGAATTGTTTCACGTGTATAACTGAATGCCAAATTTGAAAACTTTTTTTAGGTGATAAATAGTATCCACAACTATGTCAAGGAGTGTTAATGGAAAAGAAAGTAAATCTTAAATGACAACTGGAGAAGAGAGTATAACATTTTTACTAAAAATATGGGTTCGTTGTAGGGGAGAGTTAACTTTTTAATTATATTTTAACATAATAAAAAGCATGGTAGATGGAATCCAAAATCTCCCATGGGCGATGGTGTTAGTGTTAGATTTTTTGCTATCCACTTCTATTTCCCATGATCAATGGCATCATATGTGTTCACACCAAATGTTGAAATTTCATAATGAAGGAAGTAAGAAATCTTACGAAATACCACCTTCATTTTTCTTTTGTGCCAAGTTAACATCTAATCACATAGCTCTTTGTTCATATTGCACTTAGATTGGACTGATTGGGATAATCTTCTTCTTCTTTCAATTTCTTGCACTATTGGGTCATCTATAGTAAGTGTTATCCAATTTTCCCCTTAGGAAAAATTATACTTGCACAGATAAAATAGTAGGAATGATTTAGCCACGAGAGCTTACATTTTGGGCTCGAGCCAAGTGAGTTGAAGTGATGTGGAAGCTTTTAGATTTGGAGTGAAAAAATTCTAAATCGGCGGGCTCAATACATCTGAAGAACATTAAATTTTGAATTCCAAAATTTAAACTTCACACATTTGGGAGTTAGGAGTTAGTATCAGGGTCGAGCAGTAAACAAAGCCATGCGGAGAGAAACAGAAGTGCAGAAATAGAAGTTTGAAGTTCAGAATTTAGGAATTCATGATTTTGGAGGTTTTATGTGTTAGGAAGATGGACATCAACTCTGAAACCCTAAAATTTGAAACCTTAAAACCCAAACCCCTAAAATTCCTGAACTCCTGAAACCCAAAACCCCGAAATCCTGAAACCTAAAAACCCTAAACCCTAAACCCTCACAAAGGAAAAGGTTTGAATCTTGAAATATAAATATTGGACTTTAGGGTTTCAGAATTTTAGAATGTTGAAGCCCCAGTGCATGTCAAAAGGCTCGAAGACTGAAACTTGAAGTCTGAATTTCAAACTTTGGGGTTTCAAAATTTCAGAGGTTTCATGAGTTCATGAAGATGAACGTTACAATGACCTCTGAAGTGGAAAATCCTGAAGTTTTGAATTAACGAAGTCTGAAATTTTGGATTTCTGGGGGTGCGATGTAGGTTCGGAGTTCTAAAATATAGATTAAAAACTAGCATTTATTGGACTATGGAACCCTTATCTTAATATGGTCATAAATTTTTACTGGGAGCTCAAATTTACACAAAATAGGAATTTTTGGAAATCTTTCACTGTCCTCCATTTTAGAGGAATAAAATTAGCTTTCTCACCTACCAAAATAATGAAGGCATGGGCTTCCTTTCCTCGTTAACAAGGAAAAGTACATGGAGGTATGGGTTTTGTACTGGCACACAACATTGTTGCAGGTGATTTTAATGCATTTTTGGGTGGTTGAAGCAATATTTTGAATTCCTTCTCTCTCTCTTCTTTCATTCTTCCTATATATTGTAAGGAGGGGTTCCTTTTAAAAAGTTTGTAAGGAGAGGTCCCTTTTCTCTCCCTTCCTTATTTTATGTAAAATGTTTTTGGAGATTTCAAACCTCCCTATTGAACATTGTAATGAAAATTTTGTTCCTTTGGACCTAAATGTGATGTATTTTATCAACTTTAAGAGAAATAAAATCAAATTTGTTGATGGTTCAAACCCTCTTCTATTTTATATTACAACTTTTTGATTTATCATCGTATGCAACGTTATTGTGTATTGTTATTACTTTGATTGCAAGGTTCCGGTAGTACTGTGTTTATTGTGTAGGTTTTTCAACACTCCTTATTGATGCATCACCTTCCCTTATAATAGGTTTGAATTTTCATGCATTTTCTATAACTCTCTCTCATTGGGAAAATATTATATTAGTGTTAGATCTGTAACTCTCTACACTTTGGATGATTTGGCACTAGGATAGGATAGGAAGACAAACTTCTCTAGAGGGTTATCCCAATTGCAAAGTCCCACACTTTGGGATAACTCCATGTTTAATGAATCACATTGAATTCCTCAACCATTCACTTGTAAGCATTAACGAAATCTATGATTTCACCATAACAGTGAATCTATGGATGGAAAGGTTCTCCCCTTCTCTACCTAATGATTATTATCTCTTGGTGTGTCACTTTTCTAGAGAGATAGACGCATGAATGACCACCCCACAGGTAAGTTTTATAACTCTCTTTTTCATTTAACATAGATTAGTCCATTTCCCTTCCCCATTGTTATATGTTAGCTTAGTGTTATATGTACATTGATTATAGTTAGCATAGTGACCTTATTTGATCATCTTATTAGCTTTCCATTATTTACATTTCAGTTATATTGTGCATGCTTTCCTTATTCATGATCGATCCATACCTCTTCCTAAATATTTACCAATATCTTAGTAAACTACTCTACTCTCTCTTTACTAGGAGCCTTGGTAACCCTAGGTTGACCTAATCTAGGGAGTATTACCATCTAGATATGTGACCTTAGTGATTTTTTAGCCCCTTTAATTCTATCCACTGTGTGTCGGTTTATGTGGGTCTCTTACTTGTTTCCTCGATACCATTGTAGAATGATAGACTCATGAGTGCAATTTATTGAGATACATTATTACCCCACCATACACAAGGTATATGGTTGACAATAATATTGTTTAATTTAAGAGAGGCTTAACATGAGTCTATAAATATTTTTTTTTATAATGATGGATGAATAAAATTGTCCAAGAATCCATTTTTTTATGCGAGAATGAAACATATAAAACTATTGAAAACATCATTTTATTAGAGACTTGGTCAATAACAATAAGTTTTTCACTGAGTATTCAAAAATTAAAGATCATTTTACCAACATTTTCACCAAACATTTACTACAGTAAGTTATGGGAACACTCAAGGAAATTATATACATTTCTACTCTTTACATCAAAGAGGAAAAAGTTGAATATTATGCCACTATGGGAAGTGCTTATTTTATAAAAATTATTAGGCATTGTGTTTGATTTTTGAGGATTTTTTTAGAAAATCCATAAAATTCTATTTTTGAAAACCTATTTTTAGATAAGTCTATTTTAGAGTCCTATTTATAGACTGTAAATTGTAGGTATAGTGTAATTCACTAGATGTGCACTTTATTGAGTTTGAATTAGTATGCATTCATCCCTAATAGGTTTGATACCATTTCTATGTTTATATGAGTATAAATTTAGTCTTATCCTATTCTATTTATATTATTAAAAGATATTTGGATGCCTAGGTTCAGTAGGATGTTTGATAGGTGTGCATGTGTCACTTAAATTAATTTTATCTTCTTGCATGTTGACCATATATTAGAAGTGGATTAAATTTTACAAACTCATTTTTTTAGTCTTCCTTAGTTGAGTTTAGTTCACTTAGGAGGTGTCAGATTTATTATTCATATTTTTATTTTAATGTAAGTTGAGTCAAGTATTATTGTAATGACTATTAACTATGCTCGTCTATTGTTAAATTGGATTAATGTGACATTGGGTGAATTTTTCCAAGAAGTATTATTTGTTACAATTTATTATTTAGCTATTATCTTAGTTATATATATTTGATTATACAAACAACAAATATTTGTGTAGAAAATATTTTGTCATCAAATTCATATAAAAGAAAAATAGTTTAATTGATAGTTATTCTAGGAAATATTGGATGATCATAAGCTTCATTTAGAAACTATTTAAGATCTTATTAACACTCCTTCCTAATCAAAAACATTTTTTAAAAAATTCACCATATTATGCAAATGAAGATAATTCTCATCAAATGTTTGGCTAAATGATATGTGTACTGAAATTAATTATATAAATATCAATATCAGTAGAAAAAGAACACTAAAAAACATAATATTGTAGATAAATGATCGCAATATGAAAGTAAAATAGCTTAGACACATAGAGGGGGAAACATAAAAATGATAAGTAATACTCAAATGCTCAATATGATGATTAACTACTCCTCACTACTACTTATCTATACCAATCCTTTGATATGGCCAAAACCAAGGCCGACCTACTAAACATATGAAACCGTAAATGAATAACATATTCCAACAATAGATATTATGTAATTATTAAGTTGCTACTACATATCCAATATAAGCTATAATACTAAGGGCATATAATACCCCTCCCCTTAAAAGTAACATTACCTAGAATGTTGGGAAGCCATGGATGTTGTTGCATAAAGGCTTCATCCTCTCATGATGCATCCTCAATATTCATATTATCCCACATGATCAAGTACTCGATAATGAATCTTGTCCTCAATATTTTGTTGCGTGTATGAAGAATACCTTCAGGTTCCAATATGAGCCTTCCTTTATAATCCAGTTCAAGAAGCACTGACTAGGTGAAAATATGCTACCCAATAAATTATTTCAAGAAAGAGACATGGAATACTAGATGTACTTTACTTCCTCAATGGAGATCCAACTTATATGCCACACTAAAAATATTTTTCAACACGTGGTAATGACCATAGTATTTAGGATTAATTCTATTATCATTCTTTTTATGTTTTACATATAACTTCTTCTATGGTTGCAACTCTACCAAAAAATTCACCCTCTTCAAATTTTCACTCACTATGTTGTTGATCATCCTGTTGGTTTATGCCATTTCGTTCCCTTGCCAAATTATCTCTAAGACTATATAGTATCTCATATTGGTGTTGAATATGATCTTTTATTTCTCTCACCTTAATTTTGACCTTCAATATAGAGATGAGTGATAGAGGATGGTACTCGTAAAGTTCAAGAAATTGAGACATTTTTGAGGATGTTTGAAATGAAGTATTATAACACCATTATGCCAATGGAAACCATTGCACTCAATGTACTTCTTTATCTTGAGTAAAACATAAAATATATCCCTCCAAATATTTATTTTCCACATCTTTTTTTCCCATTTAAATGAGGATGATAAGATGAACTCTGGTCCAGTTGGTTACCCAAAAAAGACAACAAATAAGTCCAAAAGTTACTTGTAAATATCATATCATGATTATTCATTATAGTTTTGGGTGTTCCATGGATCTTTTTAAATGTTTCCATAAATGAAATGACAAATATAACAGTTGTGAAAAGATGAGACATGCCACAAAATGTGCATACTTGGTAATTCTATCCACTTTGACTATGATGACACTTTTCCCTTCCGATTTAGTAAATCTTGTGATGAAATAAATGGATACCTCTTTCCATATCTCATTCAGAATAGATAATGTTTGGAGGATACTTGGTGTCTTAATGGTCTCACCCTTATTACCTTTACACACAAAACATTCTTCCACAAGGTTTTGCACATCTCCTTTAGACCCATCCCAAAATAAATATTTCTTAAGTCTATGATAAGTTTTGAAGAACCAATAATGGCCACCTAGTGTGGAAGCATGGAGCTATGAAAGAACATGGTGTTTAAGTGTAGATTTATTAAAAAAATACAACTTACCTTTGTACCACAATGTATACCCCTTCCATATAAATTTTTTTGATATGGTTTGATTTGTTTACAGATTTTGATTGAGAGTATGAGTTGGTGCATATTTTTGTCATTTGTCCCTTGCTTGATATACCCAATCTTCCTTTAGTATAGAGATGGCACATAACAATGATTCTATCAACTCATCCCTCCTTAATAGATCACCATCGACCACATTTTACTTCCATTTATTATAAATAATCTCAAATTCATAACCCAACATCTCAGTGAGCAGTTTTGTGGATCTTCTAAAGATACTCATTTATCTAAGAAGTATTTAAAAATATCATGATTAGTTTTTATCTTTAAGTGTTCACCCATCTAGTATGGTCTCCATTGTTTAACTGCATGTAATATTTCGATCATTTCCTTCTCATAGGTGGGCTTCAAAAAATTTCTTCCTTTTATTTTTTGGATGTCAAATGATATGATATGTCCTTCTTGGATGATTACTTCTCCGATCCCATTTCCTGAAGCATCACATTCAACTATGAAGGTCTTGGATAAATCTAGGGTTGCTAATAATTGAATGGTGCACATTGCCACCTTTAATATTTCAAATTACCTAGAAGCTTCCTCATACCAATTAAATTAGTCTTTCTTCAATAATTATGTGAGTGGTGTTGCAATAATCCCATAGTTTTTAAAAAATATGCGATATAAATATGTGGGATCTAAGAAAACTTGTAAATGATTAAGGGTTCATGGGAATTCCCATTAGACCATGGCCTGGATCTTGTGAGGGTCCACCTTAACACCTTCATTATAGACAATATGGCCCAAGTATTCCACTTCCTATACTGTAAAAGAACACTTCAAAGGGTTAGAATATAGTTGATGTTTCTCTATGGCTTCCAATACTATATTAAAATTGTGTAAATGTTTATCCCATGGTTTTTTGAATATATTGATATAAACAAAAATGCCAAAAAAAATTTCTGTAGGAATGGTCTAAATATTGAATACATAAAACTCAAAAATGTAGATGGTGCATTAGTAAGACCAAAAGGTGTGAATAGGAGTTCATAAATCCCTTAATGACTTTTGAATGTATTCTTATGAATATATTATTTCTTTACTCTAATTTGGTGATACCCATAACATAGATCTAGTTTTGTAAAATAATATGCACCATGCAACTCATCGAATAAATCATCAATGATAGGAATAGGAAAATTATCTTTGATGGTGTGCTTGTTAAGTTTCCTGTAGTCTCAACACATGCACCATCTTCCATCATTGTAGTGTACCATCACCACTAGAGTAGAATATGCACTTTGACTGTGATGAATAATACCCATTTCCAACATTTTCTCCACCATGTTCTCAATCTCACTCTTTTACACACATGGGTATCTATAAGGCCTAATGTTAGGGATTTGGATTCATAGAATTATTTGAATGACATTCTCATTATCTATTTTAGGAGCCTATCCTCTAGTATCCTCAAAGATAATTGCATGTTGATCAATAACCTTCTGAAGATCAGGTTGCACTACCATCATTGGTGGTTGAAATTCCATGGAGGATAATCATTCTAAAATTAATTATTTTCCCTTTTTTAAGAGTATTCTAAATTTGGTGAGAAGTAACCACCTAAGGATTTTTCACATGTAGTCCTCTAAGATCAAACAATTTACCCTCAGAATGAAAGCACATAAACAATTCCTCAAAATTTATCTCTATGGTGCCAAAAGTTGTGAGTCACTAAAAACCTAAGACTAATTAACTCTTCCCATGGGAATAGAAAACATTTTAGATTCCAATGTGTAGTCACCCATCATAATTATTATTTTATGGCATTTACTTGAACATTGGAATATGCCACCATAAGCAATCATTACTTTAAATTCATGGGTTGGGTATATGAAATAATTTATCATTGCTACTAGCTTATGATTGATAAAATTATTGGTGCTTCCAAAATGAATAAATATTGTCACCTGTTGCATCTTAAAATAACCTATGACCTAAAGGGTTTGTTGAGTGGTAATACCTGATAGAGTATGGAATGAAATAGTGGGCTAGGGATCTTTATATTCTTCCTCATCACCAGTCCTTTCAATGTAAAATGAATTTTTCTTAGGAAGTTTATGACCTGGTCCATATTTTTTTTCATATTTAAGACATAACCCTTTTTCTCTTTTTCCTTAAATTTGTTTAGGTTCTATTCAAATTGGTTGAAGGTATGAAAGAGGCAAGGTTCTATGATGTTTTATGTTAGTGAGGATCTTCTGTCTATTGAAAATAAAAATTTACACTACCCTACGCATCATGATAATGGAATCAGAAGCCTTTAATGGATTAAGCATGTGCACCTCATGCTCAATGTGGTACTTAAGACCCCTAAGAAATAGGTCATTCATATAATCTTTTGTAATATATTCAACAACAAATAAAGATGTTTGAATTGATGTACATATTTGTTTGCTAAACCTATTTTTCCTAAATTTTCTAATAGGAAAATGAAATTCTATAACACACTAGAACTATACTATAATTGAAGAACTTCAGTGAAAACTATCCATGTGACACTTAGACCATTCTTATTCCTTTGTGCACATAACCAATGCTACTAGATGAATTGGTCAGGTTCTAGATATAAAGATGTCATGTACACCTTATTTCTTGACGGGATCTGATGGAGATGAAATAAATTCTCCATTTGAGTAATCTAATTGAGTGGATCCTTTCCATCGAATTTATCCATTTCCACTTTCGGAATAATTCCTAGCCATTACTGAGGAGACCTATTGACAATTTTTTCACTCGAGAAAAAATGGGAAACACAAAATTTTTTTAAAATGGAAGGCATCGATAAAATGAACCTAACTAAGACGAAGCATTAAAATTCTATAATGTTTTCAGTTGCAGCAATTGATTAACTACATGTAATCAGTAGTAATGTGTGATGTTAAAAAATGCAACAACTCACATAGACTATCATTCCTTGTTCATCTTCAGTAAGGAAACACAAAATCCCCGAAGGACTATTACATTGCCTTGATGAAGGCTAGAATCACAGTTTAAGTTAAATGCTAAATTAGGGAACAACAAGCAGAGTTACAGTTTACAAAAGGAGAGATCATTATTTAATTTACAGGTACTTCAAAGCTCATTATTTTTGCATGTTAAATACATTTAATTATGTGATTGAGTTGTTTATTCCATTATAAAATCAATATCCATCATAAAATGTGAATGCAAAAATAATTATACAACTCAGTTATAGAAATTAATGTTATTTATTCATGAATAAATACAATATTTCCCACACAAGCCGTGGGATGTAACTCATAACTACTGGAAAAAGAAGTATAAATGCATGAAGTTAGAAGTAAAATAATATAGAAGAAACCCATCATCACATTGGGCTTTCTTCCAGTCTTCTTATCTCTATGTATAGCTCTATGTTTCTTTTATGCTCCAAATAGCTAGAAGTATACCTAAAAAAGTGAAAGAAAAGGCATTAATATTTAGATCATGGTTTGATCTGTACTCATGTACTATCTAACTACATACATGTGGATTTATAAATATCATAAGCATAAGGTATATCAGAGACAAATATACAGTTGACAAAATAGTATTCTACAACATGTACATATGATTCCCATAATAATTTCAGAAAATAAAGAGAAATAAAAAGACTATGGATCATAAGAGAGGAAAAAAAGCCTAATTATTTTCAAATTAATTTCTTAAGTGTGTAGGTACAGGTTGCAACAAAGTAGAAAATTAAACAATGTCTTACGGTCCCTCACTGCATAGATAAAGATTGCATTAAAAAAAGAATTGAATGACTTATATGCTATGGTACATCAAATTGGAATAACTCATAAATTTATAAGTGGTATCGAAATAAAAATGTAACTCAAGTTCAAGATATTCTATAAATAGAAGCTATTAATAGAGTGTAGAATCAGAAGAGTAAAGTTGCATGATTACTTCCATTCAAATGAGTATCAGAGAATTCATTTAGCAAGCTATTCAAGGATAAGAGTACATGTTTCAAATTTTCAAAGACAGTGAAGGCTGAAGAATCAATATATAGCAGGATTCACGATAGGAAAGTTTAATCCAGTGTCAGGTTTTAATCAACTCTAGAGAAACTCATGATAAAAAAAAAATTCCCAGGAAATGAAGAAGTGATGCAAAGGTTCAGTTATATGATCACAGAAATAGGGCACTACATCAAGTAACAAAGTATTTTTTTTTTCTACAAGATTACTTCATTTCTAAATATGAAACCACATAAGCACTTTCTAATTATGATGCAATATAAGGTAAATAACCAAAGTACTTATGCAGAAAATAATTCAAGTGTTCATCATATCATTAGACGCTTCATGAATTGTAGTTAGGTATGAGATAAAAGCATACAAGTATTCAAGTAAGATCATTTCAGGATACAAGCATTCAAATAATTCAACTTAAGAAATTCGGCTTTAAGTTCATATATCTAAAGTTTCAATCCACAAGTAGGTGATCTGAAGTTTTAGAACTCAAGGGTACATATTCCAAAGTATTTGGATAATTTTAAGGAAACAACAAGCGGACAATAAACATCAAGTATTTAGTGATATTAGGCATTCATTTAAACAACTGGAGGTGACATACTCTAGGAATGCCCCGATTTCATTCTATAAAGAAGTATGTTTTAGTTTCCATGAATAAGAAGTCCGATTGCAAAATTCAATTCAAGATCATAGGTGACTAGCATGAAGGATCAAGTAATTAATAATATATCTTATTTATCAAAATACATAAATGATCCACATGACAGAGATCATCGATCATTCAGTGTGCAATAACAGAATTTTTAAAAGTTTAATATGTATCAAAGAGCAGTATGGAGTGATTCCATTATAGAAAGTTTGGTGCAGGAATAAGATTTTTTTCAAAGACTAATTTGAGAGCAGTAAGAATAGAAGTAACAGAGTAAACATAAGTATTTTCACATAGTAAGCAAGGTTAATATCTACAAGGTTTCCTATCAAGGTTAGACTGTAAGAAATTGCAATAGACAGAAATTATCTTAGATAAGATAACCAAGCTTTCAGATGCTATTGTTACTACATACAGAGTTACAAATTGCCTTAAAGAAAGACTAGGTTATCTAATCCTTGGTGAATAAATTCAGAGATAAGATCAAAACTGATACATCAAAACAATAGTACAATTATGTATCATGAACTTTCATGGGATAACAAAATATTCATAGCTAATTACAAAGCCTCAGGTTTCAACATCAACAATTGAGGGGACATTTCTGCTCCCATCACAAGTATCAGCTCAACTCAAAGGCTCAGTTCTAATAAACACATCAAATACATGTTCAAACATGATATACAAATTGTAAAGCAAAATTCCTTCCAAGTGAACAGTTTGTTTCAAAACCTCAAAAAGAAAAAGTGTTATTGCACGGACAAGTCAAAAGATACAAGTATCATGGTTACTATGCATGTAAGAATGCATCAAGATAATTTACACCATTCAATAAGCTATGAGCTTGAACAGAACTTGACCAAGATTGGAGAATGTCATAGCAGAACTTCAAAGCTATGCAAAAAACATGAGTATACAGTTATGAAGAATCAAATCAAAGGCCTGAGTTCACTCAATTGGATAGTAAGAACATTATGTTTAGATAAAGTATAACTATGAGTAACATAGGAATATACACTGAAGGAATAATAAATATTAATATCAACATGTGATATAAAACTCAAACTAGAGAAGAGATTTTGTACAAGCATATTCAAGTGAAGATTGAAGGTAGACAGTCATATACAGTAACTATCATGTTAGATAATGACCATTTTAGAGATGATAAGTGTACAGGGACAAGATACGTAATAAAGATACAATGAGCCAACTACGTATCATTTTTAAGTGTACTTGGGTAGATATTGAAATCTTATCAAGGGATCCTTAAATGATATTCATAACGATGGGTTCACAAGTGAAGCTCAAATTCATCAAAACAATGGACCATGCATACTAAGGTTATAAGCTCAAATCAGCTCAGTGAAGCTTAGAATGGCTTCACTAAAGGAACAAGAAAAAACATGAACTAAAATATTCCAACTCAGAACCTTGAATTCTACAACAACAGCCATACAAGAGCCAACAAGAATAAAACCCCATTCAGGATAATAAAATGTAAGCAATATTCAAAATAATGACTTGGTTTTTTAAATGCCACAATAGATTCAAGGTTAGACTCGTGAAGAGATGTAAACCCAGAAAGAAAAATTAAAAATCATAGACTTACCCAAATACAAGATAAAGGCTGAGTTATGTGTTGGTGCTCAATTTGATCTCACCTCATTTGTTCCAAAAATTTCCAAATCTACCTAGTTCGTCATATTTTATATCTCCCCGAATGGATGCGTACAAGTTTTATCTTTACCAGGGTGTTATTATAAATCCTTTTGTATGGTCATGGATTGTTGTCGAGCCATGAATTATTTGAAATTTACTTTTCCTTGAAGAAATATTCAATTCTGGGTGCAAATGGCGAAGTTCCCTTGCATCTTATTGTTCGAAGGGAATTTTTCCCCTATCAAAATTTATCTCAAACATCTGCAGATACGTGTTCATTCTTGATTGGATGTGGCCCGATGGGTCTTTTTGGTGAAATTTGCCACTTCGGTCACATTTTTAAAAAATACCAAATTAGCCCCATGGCACCGATAGTCTCTAATTGGCTATTCAAAAAATATGAAGACGCAGGGAAAAAGTTTTACTTTGACCCCAAAGATGGAGACGTGCCATTTTTTCAAGTTACAAGCAAGCAAGCGGTTTGGTAGAACATTTTGAAGTTTTTAGCCCTTTGGTATGAGGGAGAAAAGTTATGAAGTAATCTGTAACTCCACTGGGGTCCACATCAGAAGTTAGAAGTGGTAGGGAAAAAGTATTACCTTGGCCCCGAAGGACATGTGGCATATTTCCAAGTTATAAGCAGAGAGATGGTTTGCCATGGTGTTTTGAAGATTTTTTCCTTTTTGTGAAAAGGAGGAAAGTATAAAAATGAAGCGCGACTCCGGTGGGGCCCACATCAAAAGTTAAAAGTGGGAAGTGGGTCGCTGGAGGAAAATTGGAAAGTTTTCCACTTTTATAAAAAGGGGTAAAATTGAAGAAATAAACCACGATTCCATCAAAGGCCCATATTAAACCATGTGTTGAGCCCATATTTTAAAGGCAGAGGGGCGGGGAAAAATGTAAAAATTGTGCATTTTATCCAAAATTCATAAAATAGAAAAGGCACCCTCAGGCCCATTTCATCTCTAATGTTCCACATGGATAGATCTAATTTAAAGTTACAAAAGGGAAGAATACATGGTTATAGCACGATGCATCTAAATTTTCCACCATTAACATTCCATGAGTTTAGGGGATGAAAATACACATCGTCTTTCATGGTGAATCTGAATGATTTCTTGTTATTCCTATCAAAAAGGTGCAATTGAAGTGTTGTGGAGCTTGAATTTGTGAATTTGAGGTAGTGCAAGAGTTGATATTTTGAAACAGAGTTTTTTGGGAACCTGCAAAAAATGAATTGCCAGATCCAGCAAAGAAAATTACAGAGGAAGGAATGAGGAGAAGGAAGCTATAGGTGTAAAGGATGAGAAACATGTTGCCAGAGGAGATGACTGGATGCCCCAGTTAAAACAATAATGGAAATATCTGAAATGATTAAGCTTTTGAACACCTGGCAACTTTTTGTTGTAAATCTATTAAACATCACTTTGTCGAAATCATGATCAAATTTGTAACAAAAAAAAGTTCCTCGAATATTCTTTGTTTGGGGGGAAAGCTTTAATGTAAATGAGTTCTAAAAAGGGCATGAGTTAGTCATGCAAATGGTCGGGGGTTGATTCTTACGAGAAAATTAGAGAAGACCATCTGAGAAGCTTGCTAATCTCTTATGTTTTAGATTTTATCATGTTAAGTTTGTTGCAAGTGTACATCCATTGACAATATCTGATATTTTTCAATAAACCTTCCCCTGTTGATTAATCTAACCAAATTTGAATTAATATGTGTTAATCTTGGGAAAAATTGTGTCTGATTTTATTTTAGAATGTATTTCAAATGGTTTTGATGTTTCTATTGCAATCTTGTGTTAAAATCCCTCCAAATCACATAGGATCTCATTCATGTGATAGTTTAGTGACATTTTTAATTTCATTATGAGAAGATCCTTCATCCTATAATGAGATAAACAATTTAAAATCAATTTAATGTCATTTTATTGATACAGATTGTCTATAAGCCTTTGAGTGTATCTTAGGCATGGTGACCCAGGGTTCTTTAGCTCAAGCCTTCATGTTGAATTCTCAAATATTGTGTGAAAATGTGCAGATCTGGGCCTCCATTGATACACACCTTCTTGTTGAAGGAATATTTTAGCTATTATGAAGCATTATTTCATTTAGGTTTCTAATTGTTGTGAAGGTTCTCAAAGATCTAGCCAAATCAAGTTTATCCTTCTTAATCTTCCACCAAAAATTATTCAAAAACAATGAATCCTACCTGGACTACCCTTGTTTTCCCTGTATGTCCACAAATGAATAAATTCGACTTCCAAAATATGTAGAAGCAATTAGGATTCTATAATGTCTTTAGTAACCTTATTTTTGTGTAGAAAATATCACCATTCTTTAGAAGTGACAACTTGTGAGAGTTAAATTGTGGTGCATTGAACATATTTTCTCAAGGTTTCCTTTAAAATTTGTGCAAAGAAGGATATAGTCATTCTACTTCACCAACAGAGGTTAGAAAATGGGTCCTCTCACCCTACTTGAAAGACACAACCTAAAGTAGTGAAGATAGATCAAATCATTTTGAAGTTGTTATCCATTTCTCCAACATATAAGCGATAAAGAGCCAGTTGAATCACCTCCCTAGCTACAAAATGACATACATGATGATTTATCTATCTCTCTGATTCTTGTTAAATCTATAATGATGTTCAACTTGCAAAGGAGAATAAATTCTGATAACAACACCCAGATTGGTTCCATTTTCGAGGACTGTTTGAACAAAGGTGTACACATATTGACCCTGGTAAATTTTCTTACATGATATAAGTGCAAATACATTGTGTAAACATCATCCTTTGTTGAAATATGTAAGTTTTTTGCAAGTTAAAAGTTATGTGTGCAATATTTCTAGTTTATAGTGGTTATTGCACTAAATTTATATCATCAATGATAAATACTAGTAGAGGAAGGTTAGATCTACTAAGCTTAATAGGATTTGTGTGTTGATATATATTTGACAAGTAATTTATAGTGCATTTGCATAGCTAAGGTTAAAATCCTTAGTGGTGACTCCATGTTGATTTAAATTTTGATAAATACCAGTGCCTTAACCTGTATTAAGTGAGATTTATCACTAATATTTGTAAAGTTGGAAGGAAGAAGATATTTATTCACTAAATAATCTACTAGAAAGTTGTTTCCAGAACTAGAAAAGATGAATTCAGAAGGAAAAAGAGTCTCAAAAATAGTTGGAGATCAGGAATAAAAAAAAGAGTTATCCATTATGGAAATTGATCAACCTATGGTTGAGGATTACCATTCTTCTTCAAGTGATTTTGAATCAGGTAATTTTCATATAGATCTAAATTCTCCAACTCGAAAGGATCCTTCATTTGTGTCTGATAAGTGTGCTTTTCAGTCTGTCTCTGTATTTTCCATAGTTGATAGTGTTTTCCATGAAACAGAGTCTTTAGAGGAAATTCATTTTCAAAATCATACTCTTGTTTTCCAAAGACCCCTTATCCCAAATCATTTTGTTTCTCCTGTAAGATCACATCCCTAGAAAAATATGGCCCAACCCCCACCTAGACCTCCTTTTGATATCAATAATTTTGGTCCTATAGATTTTAAAGGTATGGCTGGAAATCCAAATGCAGTGCCCCAAGGTGTTTGAAATAGACTGCGTAAATTTAAAGGAAATAATACTGTTACTGGTGATCAACACTTAAATATTTTTTTCAATATGATGGAAGACTTTGAGATCAAATTTGAGGATGTGTACATCAAGTTGTTTTTTCATACTCTAGAGGAGGATGCACGTGACTAGTATAAATCTTTACCAGATAACTCAATAGACTCGTGGACAGAAATGAAAAATTCTTTTAGATTGCCATATGGGGATAAGACATATCCCAGGTTTCTTTTGTTTGAATTTTAAAATATTAAGAAGAATCCTAATGAATCTATTCATGAATTCAATATGTCGTTCAATAAGACCTTGAATAGGCTACCTGTGATCTTGAGGCCAAGTGATGTTTCATGTTTAATAAAATACTCTAATGCTTTTAACAAAAAGGATACTTATTATTTAAGGGACAAGAACCCAGAAACATTGAGGCAGGCCTTCACTATGGCTTTGCAAATTGAAAATAACATCAAGAAAGTTGGTAAGCATCCTAAGATGGAAGGTATCAAGTTGATCAATCCAGAGACACCTTAGTCAAGGAAGTTTGTTGATCTGGAAGAGGTTGTAAAAAATTTGGCCGGAGTTTTTAAGGAAATATCCTATAAACTAGCCAGAGCAGAGAAGTGGATTAGACAAGGTTCCCAAGGTCAGCACAAGCTACAAGTTCAAGAAATATTTGTAAATCATCCTAGGGGTGATTAGAGATCTGATGACAGAGGAAAGGGACCCATTGGGTCAAGAAATAGATAGCCCCAAGCCGGTGAAAATAGAATCGTGCTCTATCCTTTGACTGCCAGAGTTGCTACTATGGAAGAAGCTAATGAATATGAGTGGTGTGAAAGATGTTTCTTACCACATGACCTATGTGATGAAGAAAAATAAGTTTAGTAAGATGATGATGACACTAACGATGATTTGTGCATGATGGGTTTCTCTAAAAGCTCACGACAAGGAGAAACTTCGACTGAATTAATCAATGTGAGAACTACTGTAGATTTCTAGGATTGCATTCACCGGGTATTACCCCTTCCTCCTTCTCATACATTTGAGATAAATATGGTACAAGATTTTTAATTACCTAATAATGATTTTGAATACTTAAGGGCATTAATGATTAAAAAGTATGATGGAGGAATCCCTTCTGAGGAGGATAGGAAATTGTTAATGACTGCAACATTTTCTCAAGAAAGGGAATACAATACCAGGAGTAAGGTTTTCAAAGGGTTAGGGCCTCAGGACAAACCAAAAATTCTAGTGCTTACCAGTATCCCTAAGGAAACCCTTACAAAAGATGCATCTGGCAAAGGTTTTGTCACCCCAAATATAAATTTGTTCCTCCCCATGCTTAGACTTTGAATATTCACATATTATTAGATGAAGCTGTGAACCTTCCTTGTAACACTTCCTTACCAAAATATGATCCTTATGACATAGCCCAAATCTTGAGTCAGATCAAGATTTATGTTCCTATTGTTTAATTGCTTAGAATTCTTGAGCATAGAAACAAAGCATTCAAATATTTAGGATTTAAAAAAGAAAAGGTCACCCAGGGTAAAAATGTAAACAAAGTAGAGGTTCCTCCTGCCATTGTAGAATTAGAAAAACCACAAGCATTGGAGGAATTGGGTGAACCACATGAGTTTTATTTGGGAACTTCTCTAGTTCAATCTTAGCTGAATGTGGATCCGTTTTTTACTACTTTGATTATTAAGGATAGGCTCTTACATAACTACATGTTTGATTCAGGAGACTCATGTAATGTAATGCCTCTTGATGTCATTAATGAGTTGAATCTCAAAGTAACACCAGATTATGGGAAATGTACTGCCATGGATTCAAGAGAGGTGCTAGTAGTTGGATGTGTCAAGGGTTTACTTGTGTAATTGGCATCGTATCTAGGAAAGTACTTAACTTTGAATGTAGTAATTGTGGATTGTCATGCTAAATGGGGGATGGTATTATCCAGAAAGTGGGCAGCTAGTGTGGGTGGATGTGTGCAAATGGACATGTATTATGCCACCATAGCAATTGAGGACAGCCTTGTGAAGTTATCTGGTGAAAAGAAAATGTTGTATCTCATTGAAGACCGCAACAATGCTTCTTATGAAGCATTGCATGCAGACATTGATGTCAATAACTCTGTGAGCTATGTTGTTTTAAAGGAGTATGAAATTGATTAATGTAGATATCTTGAGCAATTTTATTTTCCTAAGAATTTGATGTTTGATGCATCCTCGAGAGATGTTGAAAAAATTGACATAGGCACAAAGGATAAGCCTGAAAAAATGTGGTCAGATAGCAACTTGGATTAAAAAGAGAAACAATCATATGACCAGTTGTTAAAGACGTATCGGAACTACTTAGCATGGTCATATCTAGAATGGTAGGAACTTGAAAATTTTCACTAATTATTTTCTCTAAATCAAGCTGCACACCATTGTACAATGTATAGTCTTTTGGTTTCGTTCTGCTTTTGTGTTTTTCTATTTTTGTTCATCCTGGTCCTTGGCTGTCATTTTTATTGGTTTCTTAGTTTGTTCCTAGAGGGTTGGCTATTGTCATTTGACTCTGCAAGATTGTCCTTAAATCCATGTCCTAATGGATTTTGGTCACTTGGTCTACTATATTGTTCTTGTGACACTCGTTGGGAGTGCCCTATCCCCTGAGTTGGAGCTGATGTTGGTGCTTGATTTGATCTCGCGCTGTTTGTCCTTGAAATTTCTTGAATCTGACTGGCTCTGCCATATTTTCTATCTCCCCGTAAATGGATGCATGAACAAGCTCTTATCCTTAACAGGGTGGTTGCCATGATCAATCCTTCTCCTTTGGTCGAGGATCACATGTCGAGTCCATGAATTTGTTTTTCAAATCCTCTGTCCATGTGAAGAGAATATTGTAACTCTGGGCGCAAATGATCAGGTTTTCACCTTCCTTCTATTTTTCCACAGTCATGTTGGTCATGTTTTCCTTGTCAAATTTTGTCCCAAAATCTGTGGAAACGTGGTCCTTTCTGATTGGGTGTGGCCCGACGGGTCTTTTTGGTGAAATTTGCCACTTTTGTCTCATTTGTAAAAAATACCAAGCTGGCCCCGTGGCTTTGACAACATCTGATTAGCTATTCAACAAATATGAAGCGACATGGAAAAAGTCTTACTTCGAAACTGAAGAAGGACACGTGGCATATTTTGAGTTACAGGCAGAGAGGTGGGTTGACGGAATGTTTTGAAGTTTTTTTCCCTTTTGTACGAAGGAGCAAAGTTATAAATTGATCTGCAACCCTGTAGGGAAAAAGTCTTACTTTGACCCCGAAGATGGACACGTGGCAGTTTTTCAAGTTACAAGTGGGATGGCAGGTCGGTGGAGCACTTTGAAGTTTTTTGGGTCAGCAGGCAGGGAAGTAGTCTTACTTTGAACCCGAAGTTGGACACGTGGCATATTTCAAAAGTTAGAAGCAGAAGGTGGGTCGTAGGGGCATTTCGAAGTTTTTTTCCCTTTTGTAAAAAAGGAGCAAAGTTATAAATTGACTCGTAACTTTGCTAGGGCCTACATCAAAAGATAAAATTAGGAAGGCGGGTCGCTGAGAGGAAAACTGGAAATTTTTCCTTTTTGTTAAAAAGGGTAAAATTGCAGAAATGAGCCACGACTCCATCAAAGGCCTAGATTAAGCCAAGTATCAAGTCTGATTTTCAAAGGTGGAGGGGTAGGAAAAAATGTCGAAATTGCACATTTTCTCCAAAAGTCATAAAACACAAAAGGCAACCCCAGACTTGCTTCGAATTAGATTTTTCCACGTGGATGACTCTAATCTAAAGTTGAGAACTAGGGTAGGATCAACGGTTGTGGTGTGCATTACATCTAGATTTTGCCGCCATTAACATGCTCCAAGACTTTAGGGAGATGTAAATACGCATTATTCTTTCATCGTTTTTATGATAAAATTCCTTGTCGTTTTTGTCTAGAAAGGTACAATTGAAGTGGATTGTAGAGCTTGAATTTGTGAGTTCAAGAGAATGTTCAAGGGTTGATATTTGGAAGTTAGAATTACTCAGGGACTTACAGAAAATGTGAATTACTAGAGAAGCTGGATGCAGATAAAAGCTATAGAGGAAAGAATGGGAAAAGGATGAAATGATGGAGGTTGCAGGTGCAAAGGATGAAAAACGTGTTGTAGAGGAGATGACTGGCTGCCCCAGTTAAAACAATGATGGAGATATTTGCAATGATTCACCTTTTTGAACAACGTGGTAACTATTTTGTTGTAAAAATGTTAAACACCATTTTCTAGAAATCATGATCAAACATGTAGCAAACAAAGGTTCCTCGAATATTATTTTCTTAGGGGGAAAAGCTTGGATGTAAATTGAGTAGTTATAAAAAGCATGCTTTAGTCATGAAAATGATCGGGGGTTGAATTTTTATGAAATTTTTTGAGAAAGCCCATCTTCTTGAGAGACAATCTAAGAAACACTATTAATTTCTTATGTTTTAGAATTTAATCATGTCAAGTTGGTTACAAGTGTACTTCCATTGACAAGCTCTGATATTGTTCAAGAAACCTTCCCCTGCTAAAGAATCTAATCAACTTCGAATTAATCTATGTTAATCTTGGGAAATTTTGTGTCTTCTTTTTTTCAGAATGACTTTTGAATGGTTTTGATGTTTCTATTGCAATCTTGTGTTAAAATCCCTCCGAATCACATAGGATATAATCCCTGTGATAGTTTAGTTTCATTTGCAATTTCATTATGACAAGAGGCTTCATCCTGTAATTAGATAAACCATTTAAAATCACTTTACTATCATTTTGTTGATACATATTGTCTATAATCCTTCAAGTGTATCTTAGGCGTGAGGACCCAGGGGTCTTTAATGTTTAATTGAGTCTTTAGCTCAAGGTTTTGTGTTGAATTCTCAAGTATTGTGTAAAAAGGTGTAGATCTGGGCCTCCATTGATGCACCCCTTTTGGTTAAAGGAATATTTTAGCTAGTTTGAAGCATTGTATAATTTATTTTTCTAATTATTTTGAATGTTCTCAAAGATCTAGAAAAATCAAGTTTCTCCTTCTTAATCTCCCACAAAACATTTATTCAAAAAAAATGAATCCTACCTGGACTACCCCTGTTTGCCATGTATGTCCACAAAAGAATAAATTCTACTACCAAAATATGTAGAAGAAATAAGTATTCCATAATGTATTTAGTAACCTTAACCTTGTTTAGAAACTATCACCACTCTTTAGAAGTGACAACTCGTGATAGTTAAATTGTGGTGCATTGATCATATTTTCTCAAGGTTTCCTTTTGAATTTATGCAAATAAGGATATCTTCATTCTCCTTCACCAAAAAAGGTTACAAAATTAGTCCTCTCACCTTGGTTAAAAATGAAAACCTAAAGTAGTGAGGATAGATCATATCCTTTTGAATGTGTTATCCATTTCTCCAACATCTGAGTGAAAAAGAGCCAGTTGAATCACCTCATCAAATACAAAACAACATACATGATGATTTATCTATCTCTAGGCTTCTTATTAAATTCGTGATGATGCTTAACTTGTAAAGTAGAATCAATTTGGATACCAACATTATGTAAACAGATACCGGTAAAAAGGTATCTTCTTCAGTAATGTCACAAGGGAAAGCAAGATCATAGAAATAGGTTACCAGGGTTTAAAGTTTTGAGATTAAACCATAGTGAATATAGAATAAATCCTTAGAATAGGGTAGAAGACAAAAAAATTCAAGTCAACTATGATAGTAATATTACAGTCAGAAAAGACATAAATTTGATGTAAGGAATGAACATATAAATTTTAAGGATCAAGTTTTTCAACCTTTAAGGTGGAAACTATAAGAATGATGATCAAGTTTCTTTTACAAATGAAAAGAACACAAATAACCCATAAGGGAATTATCATTCATTATAAAATATAGATATAGAAAGTTGAAAGACTAAAAAAATTATTCCAGCACTCAAAAATAAATGTACTTACCTTAATGCCAAGATAGAAGAAAATTTGAGTTACAAGTCGAGCCAAAATCAACATTATTTGCGCACACCGCTAGGGTATAAAGTATGCAAGGTCTCTTATTAGATAAAAAATAAACACGAACTCGCACCCCAACATGGTGCTTGGAATCATCATGGATGTGCTCATATGCAAAAGTTCTAAAACCAAAGTGACACCTCCTTGAATATGCAAAGCAAATACCTAGTTAAAGAGGTCGCAGAAAATAAAGTTATACAGTCACCTAGGGTCTCCTTCATATTGACTCTAATTAATGATCATTTCTGAGTAGCCGAACTAAAGGAGTATCAAATGCTTAAAATTAACAAATGAAAACTCCATAAAATAGGCTATTTTATACCACTGGCCATTCACTCAAAAAATGCATGCAAACTGCGTAGTTGAATCTCAAATTGATCCGTGGGGTTGAGTTGTTTTATCAACCCAACTCAACCTCAAGCAAATCTCCAACTCAACCTGAGTAAAAGATCAAGTGAATATCGAGGGATTGAAGTACCAATATGGATTTTAGTATAGAAATCAAAACCACAGGCCAACTACCAAAGTAAAATTTCCACGGTGTAGATCAAGTCAGTACCAAGATCAAATGGCTAAAGAGGATTTCAGTCAGGATCAATCTTTGAAAACCCATATGTCAGTTCCAGGAACATCATTGATCAAGATCAGATTAGTACAAGAACTAACAGATGGACGATTGCCATCAATCCTAGTTCAATGCTACCCATTTGCCAATGTTCTAGACCCAACTCAGCATTGGAAATCAAATAGTACGAAAGACTCAAATTCTATCAGATTAGTCACGATCAAGAATCAATGCAAACACCAAAACTCAACCATAGGGTCAAAAAATGCACTTCCCAACGTAAATAAACCATAACTCCATAGGTTGATCATGGTTCAAACTGACCTTGCAACTGACAAAGACATTACAAGGGGTCATTCATCGTGGAGAGGGGGCCAACTCCATGATTAAAAAGTAAAAATTCATTACATTCGAACCGACTAATGGTCTAAACATACACATGCCAACAATGATCATCTAATGAAGGCAAACCTTACCATCCCATGTTATTTATGTCATATTTTTGAAAGGTGGTCAGTTGCCAAAGATATCAAACATAGATGCATTGATACTTTTAACCAAAAGGGTCTGAAACTAAAATGCCTCCAATTCAAGTGATAAATGTGGATTGGGGTCAAAGACCCAAAATTATGTCAAAAGCGATCATTCAAAGTGGCTAATGATACAACGTAGATTCCAAGGTGCATATCAAGCTTAAAGATGGTCCAAATTTTTGAACTATGTTGATATGATAAGGTGAATGTCATACCAAGTCAAAAGGAATAATATTCCTTAATTACCATTAATATATCGACATGGAAAGGTAAGCCCATTTACCAATTAATCTTCACCAAAATGCTTTTTTTACCTGTACATTTACACATGTGTAAAGTTGTCACCACAAGAAGAATTTAGTTTTTGCTAGGACATGTGAAGACAAAATTATATTCTACTTACAAGAGAATAATGTATTGCATGTGATCAGAATAGGTGACTAAAAGGGATTATTTCACCATGGAGATAAAGACAAACAAATTTCAACATCAAAGCCTGTAGGTGGTCCCCACATATTGGGTGAATATTTTGCTAAAGTATTGCAAATAAAAGAATTATTTTTTCTCACACAGGGAGATTAATTTTTTTCATGTGCATCCAAAGGGGCAGAATTAAAGAATGCCTAAAATATCATTGCAAGTGGATCAAGTTGCAAGTGTCACATCAAGCACTAGAAGACAAAGATTGCATGCACATTGGAGGAAACTTACACAACAAGCAAGGGCTATTATTAGCCAAATTATTCATCCTATTTTATTAAAAATAGATCAGTCAACTGCACTTGGACTGAAATTTATTTTTGTAACTAAGGCTATTAATGCCTCTTTGTAATTAGCATGTCTATTTTTATTCCTTTATTTATTCATGATAAAGGGGTAAAATTAGCATGCATGGGCGAGTAAAAATTTTAGTCAATTTTTAGGATGGGATGGGTGAATAATATTGTCTATATATTGTGTGCAATTGCAAGGCACAAAGGAGGACTTTTTGGACATAGGAGTGCTGAAGAAAATTTTGCCAGTTTTGCCCCTTGAATGAGAATTGATTTCTACCTTTCCAATTATTTGAAGTGGTGTGTATATCTCATTAATTCTTGTGAATGTCAAATTCCCTGATTAATCATCTTACCTTGCTGCAAATTTAGTAATTTCTACATAATATTAGTGTACATGTTTATCTTATTTTATTGTTGTGACTCATTCCCTCAATACAAAAAGTGTTTACCTTAATATTCTATTAACAATTATTGTTTTGTGCATCCAAATTTCATTCTCAATTTATTGTGTCATGTACATAGTCAAATCCCTCAACAAGTTTGGTGTATCACCCCATTTTCAATTCATTTACAGTCATCTTTTTACCCTCAAAACCCCAAAAATTAGTTTAGGATACATTAAAAAGGAATCAACCTTGATACCATAGACTCACCTCAACAATAGGTATACCCACAGACCTGAGGTGTTTCCATTGTATCTATGAAAGTGAGAGATTCAGAGAAAGCTTAGAACCCCTGCAGTCATCTCTCAACAAGGGTGCACTTTCAAGAGATAACATTTTTTGGCATGCCTGGTGGGACCACGAATAAGATCTATAGTTAGAACAATTTACAGTACATTTACAGTGAAAGAAAGTCAATTTTGGAGCAACAAGATGCAACAATTTATTCTAAAGATCAAAATATTTATTTGGTGACTCCGTAAGGATGATTTCAGACCAGTTTTTCAGCATGTTCCATGCCTAAAGTGACTACAAGATCATCGGTAAGAGGAATTCCTACTGATTTTATTTCTTTACCTTTGAATTCTACAAGAAGAAGAGTTG
The DNA here is from genome assembly GCA_019776745.2 of Taxus chinensis. Taxonomy (NCBI): domain Eukaryota; kingdom Viridiplantae; phylum Streptophyta; class Pinopsida; order Cupressales; family Taxaceae; genus Taxus; species Taxus chinensis. The sequence goes on along the minus strand of CM034157.1, from coordinate 251,449,807 downwards.
GCAATACCTTACCTTATAATAGGCCTGGTTTTGGAAACCCTCCTCCTAATCTTCCTTCACCACATATTAATCTTGTTGTTCAAATCCCAGTTATTCCAATGGCTATTCAACCACCTAGGAATTTTGTGACCTTTACTAATGGAAGCCCTTTAGTAATTCAAGTTTATCATGATATTCCCAATGCTTGCCATGAAAATTTTACCTTCATTTACTGGTGAAAATAAGATTAATCCTAAAGAGAACATCAAAGATGTTGCAACCCTTTGTGTTGTCCATAATATAACTCATGAAGATGTAGCCTTAATACTTCTAGCTGTATCCTTTAAAGGAAAAGCCTTGTAATGGTATAGAACCTTAGAAATTAGGAGCATAAGAACTTGGGATGAGTTAGGAGAGAAATTACTTAAGTAATTTCAAGACCATTCTGATCATTTATCTCTCATAGAGAAGTTATCTACAATTAAAAGAGCCCCTCATGAATTTATGGCTAGTTTCAACATCCATTTTGCTAGAACTTGGGAAAGAATTCCAGCTAGTGTTAAGCCTCAAGCTAATCATGTTTTTCTATACTACCTCAGAGCCTTAAAAAGTGATATTTCAACCATGATTCAGTCTATGGGAGGAGAGACTCTCCCAACAGCTTATGACATTTCCATTAGGGCTGAAAAAACCTTATTCAAGCTGGGAAATTAGCACCAAGGCCTTCAATGCCTCTTATAGAATATTTTTCACCTATTCCACAACCTATTACCATTATAGAGCCTATTGTTTTAGCTCCATCAGATGATGTGTTTAAGGCTTTACAGACTATGGGTAATAAATTGAATTCAATTGAGAACAAATTAGCTCAGCCTAGTACACCTTATCAAGCTCCTGATCAACAAAATCATCAAAATCCATAGAATAGGAAACCTTATCAACAAAATCAGAACTATAGATACTCATATCAGCCAAGGAAATTTGACCCAAAAACTCCTAGTTCATCTAGCGCTCTTGTTCCAGTTAACATGGTTTCAGAAGAATGGTGTCAACCTTGTAATCAACCTCATTCGTTGTCAATTGTCCAAATGCATTCCTGAATATAAGCCTTGTTGCACAACCTCAACCTGAAGCATTATTCATGCCTCAAATGGAGGGTTGGAAGCAAGAAGCTCATAGTTAGAAACCACCAGAACATAATCTAGTCAGCTTTGGAGAGGAAGATTTTATTGCAGTCATAACTAGGTCTCAGGAAAAGGCTCAGGATAAAGAAAAACAACAAAATAGACCTGTTTTTCCTACAATCACTGATAAAACAACAAGTGAAGGTCAAAAAATAGAAAACAGTTTTTTTGTTCCTCAAAAAATAGCAAGCAGTTCAGCTCAAAAAGAGCAACAGAAACAATTAAAGCCTGATCCTAGAAAACTCTTCATACCTCAAATTTCAAAAACTACTGAAGCAGAGTCAATTTTTAATAAACCTTATGCTAAAATGGTAGAAGTTGTTTTATAAATGGTTGTTTCTTTTAATATTGTTGAGGTAATGAAAAATCATAATATTAATATTTCACTGTGGGATGCTCTAAGTATTCCAGGACAACAAGAGTTACTTTCTCATGAGCTTGCTAAGCTGCAGATTTCATCAAAACCAATAGAAAAGGAAGCTCAGAAAGCAGACATGGTCCTTGGAACAATGGAGCAAGACCGCATGAAAGAGGTTAAATGGATGGTTCAAAAGGTCTTAAATGCTCATGATATCAAGAATCCACCACCATTTTATCTATCTCTGATTATTGGAGATCATTTAGTTCATAACTGCATGGTTGACAGTGGTGCAAGTAGCACAGTTATGCCAAAAGAAATTGTAGAAAAATTGGGCCTGCAGTATGAGCCTACAGAGAAAAGTGTGTTGCAGCTAGATGGAACAACAACCAACACAGTTGGCATTATCAGAAATTTGAGGTAGCCTTACATGCTTTCCCTAATGTTACTATCTTACAAGATGTTACTATTGTAGATTTACCTCCCTACTTTTCCTTATGTTTATCAAGAGATTTTACAACAAATATAGGAGGTTATCTTTCTTCAGATTGGTCATTTTTTTTCTTTACTACAAGATATGGAACTAAATTTACCATAAATTCAGAGCCTCTGGCTAGATTTCATATTGAGCCTCATGCTTCAAATGTTGCAGCAAATTATGCAGCTTTAGATCAATCTGATTTTGATGTTACAACACATGTTTCTACACTAGATGGTGTTTCTAATCTATTTATGGATGAAAAGACTCAAGAAGAACATGTTTATGATCCTTTCAAAGAAGAAAGAAGAAGATTTTTTTGGTGTCTATTGCTTGCATGAAGAAAATACACCAATTCCCTTGTTGTCCAAAATAGAAAAAATAGAAGAAGGGCTATGGAAGCTTCACTTTGATGGAGCTAAAAAAAGGAAAAGGTGTAGGTTTGATGCTTACTTCCCCTTTAAACAAAAGGTACTTTTCAGCTTTATTTCTGCAGTTCTCTCATACTTGTAATGTACCTGAATATGAAACATTAATTCTTACCTTACAATGGGCTAGGAAAAAAGGTATTAGTACTTTGCAAGTTTTTGGTGATTCAGAGTTAATTATTAATCAAGTGAAAAAATTTAATGTGTGTAAGAATTCATTTATCAAATCTTACAAACATATAGTTTCAGACTTAATGGATGATTTTGATGTTATTAACATGCAATCTGTTCCAATAGCTGAAAAACAAGCATGCAAATAGACTTGCAGTAGTTGGTGCTAGATTTTATGTGCTAGAACAGATTGAATACAACGAAGTACAACCACATATAAAGCTGATTATAAGACCTTCAATACCTGATAATGAAGAAAATTGACAAGTTTTCGAAGATGATGAACAAATCTACATAATTCTGTAGCAAGAAGCTAAATTTTCTACAGTAAATTAGGAAAAACTGCAACACTTCTATGGTGACTAGATTGTTCAGTTGAAGAAAAATAAGTTACCTCAAGGATTTGTCACACTAGAAGATATTTTTAGTTTTGATGATCCATTAAGAAAAGACAAAGGAAACTATTATACTCACACAGATAACTACAAACAGATCTTGGTGGATGATGAAAAGAAAGTATTTATCGGAAAGGTATGTTCCTCAGTTGAAAAATAGTCATTTATCAATTTATGTAAAGAATTCAAGAGATGTTTTTTCTTGGAAATACCAAGATCTTAGAGGTTTTGATCCCATTTTAGCTCAACATACAATATATTTACAACCAAATTCCAAGCTAGTTAGGCAGAAACAAAGGCCTGTAAATCACAAGATTGAACCATTAATGAGAAAAGAGTTGTCCAAACTGATCGAATCAGGTATTATCTTTCCAGTTAAGCATTCAATTTGGGTAGCTAATCTTGTTCCTGTTTGTAAAAAGAATGGAGAAATCAGGCTATGTGTGGATTTTAGAGATCTTAATAAAGCTTCATTAAAAGATCATTATCCATTACCCAATATGGATCAGATTTTAAGAACAATTTCAGGTTCAGACAGATTGTCTCTTTTGGATGGTTATAGTGGATACAATCATATCCTTGTGTGTGAAGAAGATAGATACAAAACAACCTTCACCACAAAGTGGGGTACTTATGCTTACAAAAGAATGCCTTTTGGACTTTCAAATGCAGTACAATGTTTCAATGTGCAATGGACATGGACTTTCATAAATTATTAAATAAATGCATATTGGTTTACTTAGATGATGTCACCATATTTTCAAAGAATTCTGATGAACATCTAATGCATTTAAGGAAGACTTTTCAGCTTTGCAGATAGTTTGGAATATCTTTGAATCCCAAAAAGTCCATATTTTTAGTACATCAAGGTAAATTGCTTGGTCATATTATTTCTAGACAAGGTTTAGCTATTGACCCTTTTAGAATTAAAGCTATTTCACAGCTATCCTTGCCTCATCATAAGAAAGAACTAAAAAAATTTCTTGGAAAAATCACATTTGTTAGAAGATTTGTTCCAAATTTTGGAGCATTAGTCAAGCCATTAACAACCATGTTAAAGAAAGATAAGACCTTCTCTTGGACCAACGAAGGGAGAAAAGGATTTGAGGCCATCAAGTCAGCTATTTCACAAGCTCCTACTCTTGCAAATCCAAATTTTGATAAGGATTTTACAATGTATGCACTTGCAGGAGCTGAGACTATTTCAGCCATATTAACTCAGGTTAATGATGAAAACACTGAGCAACCAATTACTTTCTTTGGAAAAAGTTTGCATGACTACGAGATAAGGTACACCTTTCTTGAAAAACAAGTACTTTCAGTAGTTAGAGGATTAAAGAACTTCAAGTACATGCTTTCCAATAATAAGATACATGTCTTAGTCTCTCATCCAAGTGTTAAAGCATTCTTGTTGAACAAAGAGATGAATGAGAAGAGAGCAGACTGGATTACGAAGGTTATGGAATATGATGTTGACATCCGTGTTACTAAAATAGTTCAAGGAAAAGGTTTGTGTGAACATCTAATTGTTGATATGGAAAAACAAGAGGCTGCAAAATCAGAAAATCTAGAACAACATGCTGAAATTATGTATCAGCAGTCAAATATCATGGTACAACCAGAAAATCAGCAACCCAAACTTAGTCAAGAAGTTCAGGAATCAAGATGGATGACTGATTTGGTTAATTACTTACAACACGATACTTATCTGAAAGGTATGGGAAAGTATAAATGAAGATATTTCAGGTTACAAGTTGTACCTTATGTTTTCATTGATGGTGTGTTGTTTAAAAGAGATATAAATGGAATTTTACTGCGATGTATTGATTATGATAGAATTCAACAACTATTATCTGAATTTCATGAAGGACCTGCAGGAGGTCACTTTTTAGCATGTACTATAGCCTTAAAAATTATGAACATTGGTTACTGTTGGCCCAACATATTCAAGGATGGATTTGAATGGATTAGAAAGTGTAAGAAGTGTGATTTATTTGTTGGAAAGGAATGTTTAGCTTTGCTTCCCCTGCAGCCTATTTCAGTGGATCAACCATTCATGTAGTGGGGTCTTGACTTCATTGGCATGATAAATCCACCTTCATCACAAGGACACAAGTGGATCTTGACTGCTACAGATTACTTTACATGTTGGACTGAAGTAATAGCCTTGAAATAAGCTAATGAGACTTCAATATTATCATTTTACGAAGGTATAGTTTACAGATTTGGTGTTCCAGCAACTATCATTTCAGATAATGCCTTAGCATTTCTTGGTGCAAAGGTAACATATTGGGCTATTAAGCATGGAATTTATTTAAGTACCTCATCTAATTATTACCCACAAGGTAATGGATTAGCTAAAAGTACTAATAAAAATCTTTTGAGGATCATCAGAAGAACACTCAAGGAATAACCAAAGAGCTTGGCATCTAATGTTGAATTCAACACTTTGGCCGACAGAGTGACTCCTAAAAGATCATTTGGAAATTCACCTTACAAGCTTGTTTATGGAAGAGAGGAAAGAATTCCCATCTCAGTTGAGTTGCCTACATTGGATTTACTGCACAAATGGAATTACTTGAGAATGAACCATTACAAGTTCGTTATGTAGAATTAATGGAGTTGTAAGAGCTAAGAGATCAAGCTCATCTGAACATGGAAAAGAATAAAAAAAAGATCAAGAAAACATTTGATAAGAAGGCTAAGTTTAGAGTCTTCAATGAAGGAGACATTGTGTTAAAATGGGATGTTGATCATGCAAAGCCAGGAAACCACATGAAGTTTGATACAATCTGGAGTGGTCCTTACATGATTTCATCTTGCAAAGAACACAATTCATTTCATCTTTCAAGGTTTGAATGGAGAAGAACTTCCCATTCCTGTGAATGGTATGTTTCTTAAACACTGTTATTGAAAATCCTACAGTGTTTGGTTAGAGTAGGATTTCCCTTTCAATAAGTGCATTTCATGCACATTGCAATGTTTTTCAATTCAATAAAGTGCATTTTTGCACATGATCTCATTTACTAGATCCTTTCCCAGCTTTAGTTTGTTTTTTCAGAAAGACAGTTTTTGTTATATGCTTTAACTCCATGCCTAATGGATAAGAGCAAGGCACTGGTCTACAAGCTAGCAGAAATATTTCCCCACATGATCGTAAAAAATGTTGACAATTTTTAACTTGTGCAAAAATGGGAAAAATGAAAACTTTGTTACTATGGAAGGCATTGATGAAATGGACCTAACTAGGGGGAGCATTACAGTTTTATTATTTTTTTAGTTGTAGCAATTGATTAACTACATGTAATCTGCAGCTATGTGTGTTGTTACAAAATGTAACACCTTCACATAGACTGTCATTCCATGTTCATCTTTAGCAAGGAAACAAAATCTCCGAAGGACTAATGCATTGCATTGATAAAGATAAGAATCATAGTTTATGTGAAATGTTAAATTTGGGAACACCAAACAGAGTTGCAATTTACAAGAAAGAGATTTCATTATTAAAGTTACAGGTACTTGAAAACTCATTATTTCTGCATGTTAAATACATTTAATTATGTGATTGAGTTGTTTATTTCATTATACAATCAATATCCATCATAAAATATGAATGCAGAAAGAAGTATACAACTCAGTTACAGAAATTAATGTTATTTATTCATGAAGAAATACAATGTTTCCCACACAAGCCATGGGATGTAACTCATAACTACTGAAAAAATAAGTACATATGCATGAAGTTAAAAGTAAAAGAGTATATAAGAAACCCATCATTTCCTTGGGCTTTCTTCTAATCTTCTTATCTCCAGTTCCAGCTCTATCTTTCTTTCATGCTCCAAATAACTACAAGTATACTTGAAAAATTTAAATAAAAATCATCAAAATTGAGCTCAGGGTTTGATCTGTACACATGTACTATCTAACTACATACATGTGGATTTATAAATATAAAGAACATAAGGTAAATAAGAGATAGATATACAGTTGATAAAGCAATATTTTACAGCAATACATATGATTCCCATAATCATTTCAGAAAATAAAGAGAAAAGAAAAAATATGGAACATAAAAGAGGCCAAAAAGCCAAAATATTTTCTAACTATTTTCTTAAGTGTCTAGGTACATGCAGTAGATGAAGAAAACAAAAATATTATGCGTAGATGATTACTTAACTAAATAAAATACTTGTTGAGCAAAATTAGATGGTACAAGTTCACGAGTTGTTTCGAGAAAAAGGAAAATGCAAGAAAAGATCAAAGATTTGATCAAGTACAGTGATAAGTACAGTCAAGAATAAAGTATAATGAGTTTTAATATCTATGAAATTCTCAAATAAAGTATGATACATAAACAAAGTATATATGCTTAAATTCAGTATTTAGCATGATTCATGAGGAAAGAATTCATTCACGTCTTGCACAAGGGCTCAACTATAGTAATGTTTAGGAAATAAATAAGTGATGCAAAGGTTCAGTTATATGCTTACTGAAATGTGGCACCTCATCAAGTAACAAATTATTATTCATTTCTAAATATTACTTCATTTCTAAATATGAAACTACATAAGCACTTTCCAGTTATGATGTTATATAAGGTACAGACCCAAGTCACTTATACAGATTGTAACATATCAAAGATTAAATCCACCAGTATGTAAAATTTGAGATAAAAGCACAAATTCAAATAAGATATCAGCAAGTGCAAATAACAACTTTTTACCTTGTTTCAATTCAGATTCAAAGTAATCTACAAGTAATCATCTAAGGTATGGACTGAGAACATATTGCAGAGTACTTGGATAATTTTTCTGACAACAAAAAGTTGAAATAAACATCAAGTATCAAAAAATATTATGCATTCATTTCTTTAAGGGAACTCATCTATAGGATGCAATGTTTCAAAGAACTATGCTATAGAAATAAGAAGTTTATTCAAAGTTACAAGAGATATTTCCTACATGATGGATCTATTAATTCATACTAGATCATATTGATCAAAATACATAAATGATCCACATGCCAAATCTTATCAACCATTCAGTGTGCAATAATACACTTAGCTTTAAAGCAGTTTAATATGTATCAAAGATTAGCAAGGAGTTTCAGTCTATTAGTGAAATAGACTATAAGGTTCAGGAAGCCAATTTTTTTTCAAAGACTAGGTTGAAATCATTTAAATAGATGTAAAAAGTAAAATAATTGTATTGATATCTAGAAAATATCACTTTGATCAGGTTTATAGTCTAATAACTTTCAATTTCCTAGATTATCATCTATAAGGAATCATGGTTTAGATGGAATAGGCATACATCAAGTCAAATTTTTTAGAGAAAGAAAGGAAAATTCATTCTTAGTAAACAACTGAAGAGAGAAGTACATAAGAAGAAAAAGAATAGACAGATTACAACTTTCATATCCCAAAATTTCCTCCCAATTACAAAATGACAAGGTTAAACATGAACAATGGAAGGGTACATATGCACCCATCTCATCTCAGTTCATATGAAATGGTCAGTTCTAATGAACACATCAAATACATGTTCAAGCATGATATATAAATTACAAAGTAGAATTCCTTCCAAGTTCACAGTTTGTTATTAGACCTCAAAATGATAAATTGCTAGTGATGGTTGTTGAAATCCCATGTTTATTGCTTGCATAAAGAATGCATCAAATAATATCGAACATTCAAAGGTATGAGCTTGCAAGCATTTGAAAACTTTCTAGCATGTTATAGTCAACTTCAAAGATATGTATGGAATAGGAACAATTTAAGAGAAAATAAAGCTTAAGTCACTTAACTGGAAAGCAAGAGAAGTATGTTTATATTTTTTTTAATAAAGATCAATTTGTACATCTGGTTAGAATTCAATTTTGAGAAATTTTTCAGGGAAGGTTCAAGTAAAAACAAATGTAGAGATTCATATACAACAACTAGCTTGTTTGATAAACACCATGGTAAAGATGATAAGCAAAAAGGGACAAATGTAATAAAGACAGAATGAGAAAAAGTATCAACTACAAATTTTGAATAAATTCTAAGGGATCTCAGGTGATAATGACAATGGGTTCACCAGTGAAGCTCAGATTCATTAAAACAATGACCATGCATACTGAAGTTATAAGCTTGAATCAGCTCAAAGAAGCTCAGAATGGCTTCACAAAAGGAACAAGGGTTCAAAATTGAACTACAATATTCCAACTCATAACCTTGAAGTCCACAACGACGACGGCCATACAGGAGCTAACAAGAGAAAATCCCTGCTCAGAATAACAAAATGTAAGCAATTTTCAAAAGAATGACTCAGTTTTGTAAATGCCACAACAGGTTCAATGTTAGACTTGCAAAGAGATGCAAACCCAAGAAGAAAACTTCAAAATCAGAGACTTACCCAGTTTCAAGATAAAGGTATCAGTTATGTAAATTATTACCAGTAAATAGGTGAATTTCTTTAGAATGGCAAAGTTTAAGCAAGATCATAAAACAAGTTGGTAGGGCTTAAAGACTTTTGATTCAACAATGGATGAATATATACAAATTATTCAAAATAAGGTAGAATACAAATGATTGAAGTCATATTTCTATGACATTAGATTCCACTTAGAAATGAGGAAGTTTAATGCAAGGAATAAACATATCAATTTTAAGGATTAATTTTATCAAACTTCAAAGTGAAAAGTAGAAGAATGATAACCCATTTGCTTTTACACATGAAAAGAATGAAAGTAACCCATAAGGGAGTTCTCATTCATTATAAAATATAAAGACCAAAAGATGAAAAATATAGAAATAAATAATTTTCCAGGACTTAGACAAGAAATGTAAACACCTTCAGGCTAAGATAGATACATTTTGATTTACAATAGCCAACATCAACATGGCTGAGCTAGGGCCTTTGCAAGTATAAGGTTTTTTCTTCTGACAATGTCATTCAAAGATATCCCAACTCTTTAGTCGTATACATAGTACAAATCTTTAAAATGTGTAACCTCCTTAAACTAGAGAAAAAATGTTAAACAAAGAATTGGTAAGCTAACCCATGGTGACCCTTCACGACTTTTGCAGAATCTCAAGAGTGCTCCAACTGGAGTTAAAGCTTAAAATACAAATTAATGACGTGGCCTAAAAATTTTATTATTTCTAGGGCTAAAACAATAAAATGAGAAACAGAAAAGTGAACAATGATTAGGGTTGAGTTCTTTTCATTTAACCTAGTTCAAGCTCAAGCCCATAGTGGTGTAACTCGACCAAAGTAAAATATAATGGTTGAGAGATCAAAGTACCAAGATGGATGGTGGAGATTTAAAATAAAAGGCAACTACCAAATAAACTTTGATGGTGTGGATCAAGTCGGTACCAAGATCAAATGGCCAAGGATCAGTCACACAATCAATGAAGCCCACAATCAATGTAAAATCTATACTAAAAAAATCATGGAATCATTTCTTCAAGAATTACCCCATATTAGATGATTCAAAAAAATTATCAAAGCTTCACATACCCCTCTACCGGGTCTAGAGCCATCAAATGGTGGATATCAAATAGTACGAAAGATCGAAGGTCTGCATGTGAAACCGTTAGTCACCCTATACCAAAGATGGTTGGGAACATGAGATACAACCTTTTTTGCAACATAATGCAGTGGTCAAGCTCCCCAAATAGATACACCTCATCATGGAGTGTAGCAATTACCATGATATTTGTATCTAAGTATGAGTCATCATGGAGAGGTGGCCAGAAAACCCATGATTAAATGACTTATTTGAATTGACCGACTAAGGTCTTGAAAATATGCACATTTTGTGATCAAGATTCATCAAAGAAGGTAATGTTATTTAAAACTATGTCATAATTCATTAAAAGCAAAACTATTATTTGCAATGATTTTTAATCAAAATGGCATGAATCATGTGTTGCATACCCAAGTATAATAACATGGTCCTCATAAGATGACTATAATTATTCAAATCCGCAAACCTTATTGATTAAGGTGTTATACTATTTGTACATATCATAAACCAATTAAAAGTGGTCAATTTTCAACTATTTTGATTAAGAAGGATTAAATATGTAGTCATTTGTCAAGTCAAAGGAATCAATATTCCTTAAAAATACCAAATTACCTTATATGCTCAAATTGCAAGAATATTCAGCCCCATTCTTATGGAATATTAAACTTGCACAGAAAATATTTGAGAATAATGTGATCAATGAGGTCGACCTTTAATATCTATTTATTTACCATTCTTTAATTATATTTAATGTCATTTTAAAGTAGTGTAGGTGCTTACATATTGCATCCCAATTTTGCTATATAAGTGATGGCGTCCAAAATAAATAATATATTACTCAATAAATCATATAGACTACATTTCATTTTGGTTCTATAGATCCTAAAACACTTCTCTTTATTATGTGTAATTCAACTATCTGAGATCACATTGTTTAACTTATGCCACGAACTTCAAAGGTCTTTAAGAAATTTTCCCTTAATGAGAACTGACTTCTATCTTTCAATTATTGGTCCCACTGGTGTAACTCACAGTCAAATAATTTGGAATTTAGTCCCCTGATTAATCATCTTACCTTGCTGAAAATTCAAGTAATTTGCGAGGTTTATAATATTATGGATGTGCATGTTGGAATCTTATTGTGTTGTTGTTGATGGTCATTCCCTCAATACAAATAGTTTTTTGCCTTAATATTATGCTGAAAACTATTGGTTTATGCATTGAAAATTAGTTTTCAAACTAATTGTGAATGTACTCAGTCAAATCCCTTAACAAGTTTGGTTTATCACCCCTTTTTCAATATAGTTACTTTGCTGCAGTTTCAGTTTACCCTAAGACCCTCTAGTTTAGCTAAATAAAAAATAGACTCTCCTGGTCTACCTTTGGGGATTCAATCAATAATAGGTAGGCTGAAGATTTTTTTCCTCTAATGGTTTGATCTGCCGATTTAATGGACTCTAGCCTAGTCTTCCACTCCTCCACTCGTGGATCACTACGAACTAGTGTCCTCTTGTTTCAGGTAGGATTGGCATTTACCCCTATACAAGGGGGTTTTTTATTGTAGATTTAGCTATGATGATGTTAGGGATATTTTTCTCTCAAAGATATGGGAACTACAGAATCATCACTTGCTGATGAAACTATGGTTCCCGATTTTCAATCCACTCACTACCTCTTTTAATGTAAAATTTTTTTTACCCCATTTTCCGGTTTGAATTTAAGAACCCCATTATTCCGTTGACATCCTTAGAGAGATGATATCTTAACTGCTATTGGTAATGCTTTGGGTAATTTATCATCCATCGATTCCAATACGGATTCCTTCACTCATACTAATTTCGCACGAATATTGGTGGATCTTGATACTTCGCTTGATGTACCTACTTCTATTGATCTCGAAGTGCATGATAGGGTTTAGTCACATCCCCTTGACTACGAAGGATTTCCCTTTAGATGTCGAAAGTGTTTTAACATCGAACACCTCGTTGCTACTTTCCAGATGGTAAAACATAAATAAAAAAAGGAAAAGGTTTCTTGGTGGAAGGATGCTCACCAAAACCTTTTATTTATTGACGAGGAACCTGAGTCTGCTACTAATACACAAGTCAATATAGATCAAGTTTCCATTTAAAATCCTCTGGTTGAACCTCCAACAGATGTTGTTGGAGCAGTTATGGTGGATCAAGTGCTGACATTGATTCTAGGTGTTGTGGATGAGTGTGCTACTACCAGTTTCAATTCTAAGAAACAAAATCTTGGAATTTGGCTTCCTCTAAGATTCGACTTCCAACTCACTCAGAAGAAAATACATATCCTAATAGAATTGACGAATAAATAGTCGTTAAACAAAAAAAGAAAGCATTTTCTATGCATCTTAGATCCCATGCAAGGGATTTACTAGGTAATCTGGTTGTAGCTGCGACATTGGTGCTACATTCTTTTTGTTTTTCTTCTTGTTGGTTTCTTCTCTTTTGCTCTTTTTTCGTTCCTTTATTGAATATGGGGGCTTCTTCTCTATAATGATTTGTTGTTTTATCTAGCCTTGAGGGCTTGTTGTATAAGGATATGGGTCCTTTCAAAACCCCCAACTTTTACCAATTTCAAAAAAAAATAAAAAATTAGAGTTGTATTCTATGTGGCTAGACACCATCATTTGTAACAAGTTTCCCACATCCATTGGTGTTTCCTACTCCACCACCAACTTGAAGTTGAACAATTGATGACCACTTAATAGAAAAATCCCTTCTATCAGCATTTGCAATGACAAATAATGACATTGTAGTAATGACTCCAAATCACATATACCTACAATGCATACATGTGCCCTACATTTTTTTTTTCAAAGCGTTCTCATAGATATGTGCAAGACCTTTGCACAAGTATTGGGCCCCATGGTGTAAATCACTGGTAAAAGTGCACATCTCTTTCAAATTCTTATAAACATGCAAGTGTAGTGAAAGAAAAATGGACAAAAGCTAGGATCTATTTTAATTTGTAACCAAAAATCATGTTGTAGTCAAAATAATATAGATGATGCCAAAAACAATTTTCACACATCCCTAGGTGTCCAAAAAAACATTAAGGATGCCCTAAGGGTAAGTGCAGGAAGTTGATGGACAAATATAGGGTCATCCGGTGGACGTCATATTGCAAAAAAACAATGAAATCTCAACTTGTAGGGATTATTAGCTATACACGCACTCTAAATTAGAAAAATTTATGTAAATATGAATTGTAGCATTCGGAATCTAGTTTCTAAAATACTAATTTTTGTAAAAAACGGACAAGTTTAGCTATATTAAACACTTAAAATTATATGACTTTTTTTTTTTTTTTGAAAAAACTTATAAGATTGTAGTCTGTTTGCCCGCATTTTGGATGACCAAATCTTGTTATTTTTTTTTCCTTTGGTGAAACGTTAGATGTAGTTGTTTATCTTGGGATGGATTTTATTTTGTATTTTTTTTAGCAATATTTTTTTTTATGATTTTTTCCGTGAAAGTGGTCTGAAAATATTTAGAAAATGGAGCGCTTTCCGTTTGCCTGCCATAACTATATCAAAAAATATCGAAATCAATTTTTTTTTTTAAGGTGTATAGAATTTGTCCATACTTGGGATGGTATAAGTTTTATCATATTTTGATAAGCGAAACAAAAGTTACAGTCTTAAACGTAGACATGAACATTCACGGGTCTTAAACGTAGACATGAACATTCACGGGAAAAAATGTCTTAAAGACCTATTGTTAGTAAGAAATTATAAAATGATATTTATCTTATTCTATTCACTTTAAAAACAATATTTCTACAAAGCTAAGAGTCTACCCTACGTGATGGCACCATTTTTGTGAATTTTTTTCAGTTTTTTAGCATGGTTCAAGTCTTTGGAAGAACAGATTTGAGGTTTTTTGACCTTTTGCACTTCATAATGACCTTCCATAGCTTTGGTTGGGGAAAAACAAAGATTTTCCAAGGCTTAGGTTCGGCAGATAGATCCGCGATCGCGGTTTTTTTAACAATACCGTGAGCGCGCTTTATAAACCGTGCTCACGGTTTATAAAGCGCTTTCGTGGTTCATAAATCATATTTACACACATCCCAATGTCTGAATTACCATGTGATTTTTACTCTCTGACCTTACCGTATGAATTACTATGAAATTTTGTCTTTTTTGCAGGCACGTTTTTCTTATCACTGGAAGCAAAACATCATGGGAGACATAAAACGAAGTCAAAAAAGGAATTCATTAAGTAAAAAAACACCAAATGAATTAGAGGCCAACAAAATTGAAAATGCTGAGCGAATGCAGAAACTTCGTGAATCTAGAAGAGGTTCATCTTCAATCCCAACTATTGTAAGCAATGAAGAACTAGGTAATGTTTCTACTGTCAATGTTGAAGTTGAATTAAATACTCGTGATGAAGAAGTTTTTACTGTCAATGTTGAAGAAGAATTAAATACTCATGATGTAGAAAATGTTGAAATTGAAGGAGACAATGAAAATGTGAATAAGGAAATTCATGTTGAAACTGTAGACAAACAAAATTTGACAAAAACATATCCTAGGATTTTACATAAGAAACCTACTTTTTTTATTGAAATTGATGAAAACATTTTGAAACCAATGTCTGACAAACTTTCTGAATGACAAATCAGAAGAAAAGCCACTAAAATTTGGGATAATCATTTTGAAATTTTAAATGATTCCCAAAGATGTCAGTTGTTGATTAGTTTGATGAAATTGATTAAAATGAGACCTACATTAAACACCTTAGGATTGACAACATCTAACATACGTGGTCAAACCTCTACAATTGTTGAAAATGTTCATGATACATATCACACTGTAAGAGACACACTACGGATAGTAATTTTATGCGTCATGTACTTGCGACTAGTGTTTTAAGTGAATCAATAAAAAAACAACGTTTGATTACTCAAACAAGTCGAATGTTGTAAGTTAATCAAAAAACACTAACGAAAGCAATTGAAAGATGTAATATCCTTCAATGACTCAATAACACTGATTTTTGGGCATTTTCTGCTAGAG
>CM034157.1:248174833-248186326 GCA_019776745.2 Taxus chinensis | reverse complement strand
AGTGTCTCCAAATATGGAACCAAAACATGCTCTAATCGCTGCCACAAATCAAATTTGAAAACCCTTGATTTTTCTCCACAGAAAGCCCCAAAAATCTTCCATAACCCTTCTCTGAATTTTTAAAAATTAATATATGAAAATCAACCCTGAATTAGCTCTAAAATGATAAGTTTTGATGGATCTTTCACCACCAAAGAATGCCCTACTAGCTAGGAATGGATCTCTCACCACCGAAGGTAGGGATCTTGTGGGGTCTTACTCCACAAACTAGATGATAGCAATCAACGGTTGCTCAATGAAAATCATAAGTGTGCATGCAAGAATGATCTCTAACACTCCCCAAATCTCCTTATATAATTTTTCCATGCAACAAGAGACGTAGTGCCCACATTTTCTTCAGCTCAGTAGCTTGTTGTTTATTTGCTCATAGACATGTTTTGACAGTAATTGGTGATATCTTGGACATTATTTTTAGATGTTTGATTTTATTAGACATGTGTGACATTCAGGCGTATAGCGCCAATTTAGCCTAATTTCTTTATTGTCGCATTTTCTTGTTATGACATGGAAACTAATGAAATATGATGTGCTTGGAAATCTAATTATATTGATGGATAGTTGTTGCATGGTGGGATTATATGTCGTTTTATCATCTTGTCTAACTTTTGGAATGTGGAATATAATTGTGCACGTTGTTACATCTGGATTTCAGTAGGATGTTAGGTTAGTTTAGCATGCATTGATATCTTACTATGTCATTTAATCATATTGTATTGGACAGGTGCAGTTAATGTGTGCAATGAGTGTGCAGGTGACAGGTTTACAGGAGAACGTGGGATTCAGGCCAGTTACTCAAAACTTGCACAAGCAGCCCACGGGCTGAGTCCTAGCCATGTTCACTGTGTGAAGCCCTAGGATAGATGATTGTTAATTTTGGGCACTTTGAGTGACCCCAATGTATGTAAAGTATTTTGCTTTGATTTATTAATTTTTGTTTAGGGTTGTTAGTAGAGTTGTAAACTTGCTTAGGGAGTAAATAATTTCACTTTCTTTTTAATTGTTGATTTTGTTAATTAGTCTCTTAATTCACAAGGGTTTAGGGTCACATGTGAGACCCTTGGGTGGTCCCCACACCATCTACCCTTGTGCCAAAATGCAAAACCCGAAATTAGGGTATTTTGGGCATTTTTGGGGACCCCTTTGTAGCTTGGGAGTCCCCCTTTCACTAAAATGAGCCCTTGGACCCTACCTAATGGGTAGGGGGGCTTGTTTTCAAGGCTAGAGGGAGTTTTCCCTCCCTTTCTACCCTTGTTTTGTCACATCCATGTAAGGGATGTGGATTTGTGTGTTTTTCAAAAGTGCAACTAGTTTTGTCTTGCTAACATTTGAGGAAATTTGGGAGAAGAGGGTAAAAAGATAATTTTACCCTTTCTCTCTTTTGTCTTAGCATCTTTGACCATGAGGAGGGAGAGGGGTGACACATGTCACCCCCTCATTTGTGAGGATGCTTGGTCTCTCCTCTTCATATTCTCATTCATGGAGAAAAAAATGGACTTTTTGCTTGGATTTTTCTTGCTTGGATGCTTGGGTGATTTGGAGCTTGGGATTTGCTTGGAGCTAAGGGTGGAAATCTTGAAGTTAGGAAGCTTTTTGGAGAGCTTTCCTTGAGGTAGGCTCTTAGATCTTGTAGTTGTGTTGCTTTATTTTAGTTGTTAGATTGATTGTTGAAATTTTTTATTCTTGAATGAAGATTTTAGTGTTGTTTGTGTGTGTTTTTACTCCCTCCATCATATGGCATGATGGAGTTTGGAGTGTGGGGGAAGAGAGAGGGAATTTCCCCTCTCAACCTTCAAGGCTTGATGGCCAAGCCTTGTAGGGTCTTTTTTTTTCCCCCTCAATGGTTGAGGTGGGGAAGTGGATTCATTTGGCTTGAATCTCCTTCCCCATCCTTGGTAAGGAAACCCCTTTTGGGGTTTGAAAATCCTTCCAAGGAGGACTTGGAGAAAGGGGGAGGAATAAGGAGGGTTTGTTGTTGATAAGGAGCAATAAGGAGGTTAAGAAGTTGTGTTCATTGTGCAAGTAATATTGATGTTATTTTGGAGAACTTTCTCCTCTCTTCCCCATTTTTGGAGGATGAACATGGGTTCTCCTCCTTGTAAGTTTTTGGAGTCTTGTGTTGATTGTGAGTCTTAAGTTTGTGTGTTTGTTTCATTGTTAGTCTACCCTTTACCTTGTGCAAGTGTTGGTTAGCTATCCTCTTTCCCATGGGCTTGGGGGAGGCTAGCATGCATCCCAACCTTGGGATAGGCATGTGATGATGCCTAAAGGTTGGGTGGTTAAACAAGCCCTTTCTCATTGTGTTGGCCTTGAAAAGATTTTGGAGTTGGGAAGCTTTGGAAGATGCATGAAGACACTTGTCTACTTGGAATTTCTTCTTGTCTCCTTCACCATTTCATGGACCTCTTCTTTTGCCTTGTATCTTGAAAAGAATGGCTTGTGTGAGCTTCTTTTGTCTTGTAAAAGATATTGTATTAAACCCTTTTTGGGTGGATATGTATTGTGGCATTATGTGAACTTGAACAAGAACATAAAATAAAGTATTGTAATGGTTGATTTCTTGAGCATGAAACATGTAGGTAACTTCTTTTTGAAATGAAAGAGTTGTTAGTTGTTGGGCTTAATCTTGAAAGAATTTTGTGACCTTTGAGTTTTCCCTTACTTATAGCTTCTTGGAAATCCATAACATGTAGAGAAGTTTTAATGTTATTCTTGTATTAGCCACACTTTTTGTTTTATTCTTCTAGAAATAAGTCTTTGGATTATATTGAAAAATTTTGGTTTGTTAACATTCCAATACATATTATAAGAGTAAATGCATATGAAGCTGGAATCTAATTATTTTTTTATATTTTAAAATGTACATTTACTTGTGCTTGCTCTTTAGATGGAACAAAATCTCATTTTATTATATGGAAAAATATATGTTTTTATTCATTTGCACTAAGTGTTAGTGAATCTTCTTGTTTTACTTATGTTCAAAGGAATGGATTGTTAAATTGAATTTGTCATTCTTTATAGTTGCCAAAGAAATATCATTTATATTGTTGCATGGATCAAAAATCTCTTTGAAATACAACTTTGAAAGTAAATGATCAGAGATTTATGTGTGAAGACATGATTTTAGAAGTATATCAATTATCTTTGTAATATATTTCTTTTTTTCTTATGTAAAAATATACATATTTGGTGTATATCTGTACATTATATTATATATATAACTAATATATATTATATATTATTATATATATATATATATTATATATATATATATATATATTTATATATATATTATTGTAAATAGTTTTAATAATATATATACATATATATATAACATAAATAAATAAATATGTACATATATAATATATATATGTATGTATTAATTTTTATGGAACTGAAAAAACTCGGCCCCTATATATATATATAAACTGTATTTTTTTAAAACAAAAAAAAAAAAAAATAATTTGGGGGGGGGCCGAACCCCCCCCACCCCTGCCCCGTGGGGGCGCTGCCCCCCCCACGGACCCGCTCCCCCCCCAATCGCCGCGGCCCCACCCCTCTCCACCTACCCCCCCTGTCCCCCCCCCTGCCGCCCTTCCATTATGCCCCCCTTACGCCACCCTGTCCCCCCCCCTGCTCCACCCCCCCCCCCTGCCTCCCTGTGCGCCTCCCCCCTGTCGCCCCCTCCCCGTTCCCTCCTCACCCTCCGCCCGCCCCTTCGCCCCTCCAGACCTGTCCTTTCCACCTGCGGCCCCTCCTCTCCTGCCGCCGCCACATACCTCCTAACCTAGCGTATATATAAAACTAACCTAATAACATATAGTGCATATATATATATATATATAGGCACAAAGAATATTTATATATATATATATAAGGGTATATAAAATAAATATAAACATACATATATATATATAAAACAAACATAAATAAATGTATAAACCAAAATGAGGATTAAAATAGAATAAAGAAGAATAGTACATAAAACAAATAAAAAATAAAAGTGAGGATAATAAGGCTATAAATAAAAAATAGGGCCAAAAATAGCGTAGGAAACATAAACCCTCACATTATTGTGAGATATAGGGCCCAAACAAACAAAATTTTCTATGAGAATAAATAAATAAAAGAGTAAAAATATTTTATATAAGGAGATAAACAAGACACTTAGTATGAATTAAAATATAATTGAATAATAAAATTTTGAGTAAGGGTTAATAAAATTTAATTGGAAATAAAATTAAATGGTATAAAATTAGTAATTACCAGGAAAAGTTACAAAAGATGTATTAGTATTTAACCAAACACTAAAAAAAAAAATTTACCCTAAAATTTCTAGTCATTATTGATGTGTTTTTCGATGTCCCAGGAAGGGGCATTACAGTTGGTATCAGAGCTTGGGGTTCGCACTCGCGGACCACTGGGTAACAAATTAAGATAATTAATGTCAATTTTAACAAAATTTAAAAATTTACTAAACAAATAAAAAATAAACAGTTAAAATAAGTCACCCACTTCCATTAAATTTTAAATTAATAAATTGCTCGCTCACCTCGTGCGCAGGATGGCGCCTAAGCGAGGACGATCAGCCAGAGGTATGGGGCGTAGCGCATCTACGCAGGAGCCGACGACGCCCGATTTTGGGCCTCGGATATTAGAGGCCTTACGCCAGCTGATAGGCGTTGTGGAGCAGTGCCTACCACAGCCACAGGAGACGAGAGTGGAGGCATCTTTGGGAGACGAGGAGCCGATAGGCGAGGACGCGCATTCGGAGCCGCCAGAGCACGATACACCGAGGCGGGAGAGGTCACGCAGCCCTTCCGTTCATCATGAGAGGGTAGCCTCATTCCGTCGCAGCCGATCACACAGTCTCAAGGGACCATTCGAGGATAGGCGACCCCCTTCGCCTATTGGACTACATCGCCAGGATCGAGATACAGGCAGTGTGATCAGGGACCTTCTTCGTTTGCAGCCGCCCACTTACACCGGCTCTACAGATGGCTTTGGGGCTGAGTCATGGCTCCTTAGCTTGGATAGTTGCTTTGGCTTGCACTCTTACGAGAGCAATGTCAAGGCGAGGTTCGCCATACACCTCCTCCGAGACGCAGCAGGCGTTTGGTGGAGGAATGAGGAGCGGAAGCTCCATCTGACCCGAGAGACAGTGACTTGGGAGTTGTTCGAGGAGCGTTTCAGGGCGCGATATATGTCAGAGCATTTTGTTCAGAAGAGGATCGATGAGTTTCACGACTTACGACAGGGATCTGGCACAGTAGCACAGTATGAGAGCAGGTTCCTGGATCTTCTACAGTATGTGGATTACCTGCAAGATGAGAAATTACAGGTTAACAGGTTCATTCGAGGGCTTAATGCAGATATAGCAGGAGCAGTTAGGATGCTATCTCCTCCCACACTTGAGAAGGCCGTTGAGAAGGCCTACTTAGAAGAGGAGAACAGGACCAAGGCTCAGGAGCATCGTGATAGGAACAAGAGCAAGTTTCAGGAGAGGATACAGGCCTTTCAGAGTCAGAGGTCACGAGGTTCTGCACCACCCCCTAGAGGAGGATTTTGGCCTCCGCCAGCAGCCACGAGGGCTCCACCGCACCCACAGCGACAGACACAGCAGCAGAGCCACCCGCAGCAGGGGGCTAGGCAGACACAGGGATTTCAGAGAGGTGTTTCTAGAGGTGGTTTTAGTGGAGCCAGAGATAGGAGGCAGGGCACTCAGCAGACACAGCCAGCTCGCACTCAGCAGTCTGCTAGGGTTGGACCAGCAGGATCAGTACACCAGAGTACAGGAGGGACCCCATCTCAGAGGGGTACAGGAGGATGTTTTATTTGTGGATCTCCAGATCACTATGTGCGCATGTGCCCGCACAAACCCAATACCATGGATGCACAGAGAGCTGCTAGATCCGAGCAGACGGTGGGTGACGTAGGACGCGCCCATCGTGTATATGCAGCGGTTGACAACCGCCAGGCCGAGCATCAGGCCACGGTCATTGAGACGACAGGTACTATCAGGGGTATTTCTGTCTCAGTACTTTTTGATTCAGGTGCTTCAGATTCCTTTATATCACCTTCTATAGTGGACCAGTGTGGGCTAGTGGTGGCTAGGCAACCAGATAGTTGGCAGGTTGAGTTGGCCTCTGGAGCCAAACTCGCCGTGGACTCGTATGTGGAGAGTTGCGTACTTGATTTAGGAGCCTTCTCCACTACTCTTGACCTCCGAGTTATCCCTCTAGGTTCCTATCAGGTAGTTTTGGGTATGGATTGGCTCGAGTCTCATCGAGCTAAGGTGGATTGCAGAAATAAGGTCATTGAGTGTCAGGATGATCTTGGGAGTGCAGTTGTTATATCAGGGATGCAGAGGCCTATCTCCTTGCGCATGATATCGGCTAAGCAACTCAAGCGGAGCATGTGTAAGGGTTGTCAGTTGTTTGCTATCACTATCAGTGATCGATCTGAGAGCATTCCAGAGCATTCACCCTTAGATGATCATGCAGTTTTGAGGGAGTATGCAGATGTGTTTCCAGGTGAGCTTCCAGGGTTACCACCCCGCAGAGAGGTGGATTTCACCATTGATTTAGTACCTGGATCAGCACCAGTTTCTAGGGCACCTTATCGGATGACGACACCAGAGCTTCATGAGCTCAAGATTCAGTTAAAGGAGTTGTTGGATAAGGGTCTCATTCGCCCTAGTGTATCTCCTTGGGGAGCGCCAGTCATATTTGTGAAGAAGAAGGACGGTTCTCTCAGACTTTGTGTAGACTTTAGGCAGCTCAACAAAGTCACAATAAAGAACCGTTATCCGCTCCCTAGGATTGATGACTTGTTTGATCAGATGCGGGGAGCGAGAGTGTTCTCCAAAATCGATCTCAAGTCAGGGTATCATCAGTTGCGCATTTCAGATGCAGACATCCATAAGACAACATTTCGCACACGATATGGGCATTATGAGTTCACAGTGGTTCCATTTGGTTTGACCAATGCCCCAGCTGTCTTCATGAGCCTCATGAATGGTGTATTCAGGACATTTCTAGATCGCTTTGTCTTAGTGTTCCTTGATGACATATTGATTTATTCTCATTCCGAGGAGGAACACGAGGAGCATTTGAGACAGGTACTTCAGGTTTTGAGAGAGCAGAAGTTGTATGGGAACTTGGAAAAGTGCAGCTTCTTTCAGACAGAGATTCAGTACTTGGGTCATATCATTTCAGGCGAGGGTATCTCTGTAGATCCCTCTAAGATACAGGCTATCTTGGACTGGCCAGCACCCACATCAGTTACTGAGGTGAGGAGTTTCATGGGTTTGGCAGGGTATTACCGCAGGTTCGTACAGGACTTTTCTAGGATTGCTCACCCTATTACTTCTCTTCAGAGGAAAGGGAAGAAGTTTGATTGGTCAGAAAAATGTGAGCAAGCCTTTCAGTTGCTTAAGGAAAGGTTAACCACGGGCAGCCCATCTTAGCAGTTCCAGACCCGACAGAGGATTTTGTTGTTTGTACAGATGCATCACTAGAGGGTTTGGGAGCAGTTCTTATGCAGGAGCGTCATGGTTATTGCTTTTGAGTCTGTAAGCTCAAGGACTATGAGCTTAATTACCCTACTCATGACTTGGAGCTTGCAGCAGTTGTACATGCTGTAGTGCGTTGGCGACATTTCCTTTTGGGTAGGCCTTTCATTTTGAGGACAGACCACCGGAGTTTGCAGCATATCTTCTCACAGCCGAACCTCAACGCTCGTCAACGGCGTTGGATGGAGTTCCTATGTGAGTATGACATGGAGGTTCAGTACATCAAAGGGAAGGAAAATGTGGTTGCAGATGCACTTAGTAGACGACGACATGTGCTTGCTTCTTTGACTCTTCAGTCAGATTTGAGAGGCATGATTCTTGAGCACCTTCCAGAGGACAACATTTTATGAGGGAGCTAAACAGATGTTAGAGTCTCAGGGTTCTTTAGAGGGCAGATATTCTGGGTGTGTTTTAGAGACAGATGGTTTGCTTCGATTCCACAGGCGCATCTACGTGCCTAAGTCAGGTGATCTGCGTAGCTTCATCCTCACAGAGGCTCATCGAGCCCCATATGCGGCACATCCAGGAGTGAAGAAAATGCATGCCGATTTGAGGGAGTTATATTATTGGCCAGGTCTTCGACGGGACATAGTAGATTTTGTTGCACGTTGCCTTGAGTGTCAGAGGGTCAAGGCAGAGCATTCTCATCCCGCAGGACTTTTACATCCCTCATGATATTCCTGAGTGGAAATGGGATGTGATCTCCATGGACTTCATAGTCGGACTTCCTATGTCATCTTATCGTCATGACGCCATTATGGTCACCGTGGATAAGTTGACTAAGGTTGCGCATTTTTCGCCAACCAAGGTCACCTATAATGCACAGGCCATTGCTAAGGTATTTATGGAGGACATTATTAGGTTGCATGGGATTCCGAAGACCATCATTAATGACAGGGATACTATCTACACTTCAGTTTTCTGGACTTCTTTTCAGGTCCGCTCTGGGTACTCAGATCAATTTCAGTTCAGCTTATCATCCAGAGACAGATAGGCAGACAGAGAGGGTTAATCAGGTGTTAGAGGACATGTTGAGAATGTATGTCATGGATCAGCAGAGGAAATGGGAGGATTATTTGCATCTAGTTGAGTTTGCCTACAACAACAATTATCATAGTTCCATTGGTATGGCTCCTTACCAGGCTTTGTATGGACGACCTTGCAGGACTCCTTTGAGTTGGGATAGACTAGATGACAGGATCATTCTGGGACCAACCTATCTTCAGGATTTAGAGCAGCAGGTTGTGTTGATTAGATAACGTCTTGAGCAGGCCAGAGCACGCCAAAAGGCGTATGCAAACACCAAGAGGACTGATCGTCACTTCTCAGTGGGTGACAAAGTCTTCTTGAGGGTTCGTCCGCATAAGAGTCCTATCCGTTATGGAAAGGGTTCTAAGCTATCGCCTCGTTTTGTGGGGCCTTTGATATTTTAGAGGTCATCGGTCCAGTTGCCTATCATCTAGCTTTGCCACCACGCCTTGCACGGGCCCACGATGTTTTTCATGTTTCTGTACTACGTAGATATGTATCTGATGCTTCTCATGTCTTGGATTGGTCGGCATTATAGGTAGAGGACGGAGGACAGTGGAGATTGGATCCCGTACGCATACTGGAGCACCGGAGGTTGGCCCTTCGGGGTCGAGACTTGGACCAGGTTAGAGTACAATGGGACCGGTACGACGAGACAGCAGCTACTTGGGAGGATGCGATACCTTTGAGGGCTAGATATCCCTACCTCTTTCAGTGACTTCCAGGAGGAAGTCTAATTTTAGTAGAGGGGGATGTAGTGCCCACACTTTCTATAGCTCAGTAGCTTGTTGTTTATTTGCTCATAGACATGTTTTGACAGGGATTGGTGATATCTTGGACATTATATTTAGATGTTTGATTTTATTAGACATGTGTGACATTCAGGCGTATAGCGTTAATTTAGCCTAATTTCTTTATTGTCGCATTTTTCTTGTTATGACATGGAAACAAATGAATATGATGTGGTTGGAAATCTAATTATAGTGATGGATGGTTGTTGCATGGCGGGACTATATGTCGCTTTATCACCTTGTTTAACTTTTGGAATGCGGAATGTAATTGTGCACGTGGTCGCACATCTTGATTTCAGTAGGATGCTATGTTAGTTTAGCATGCATTGATATCTTACTATGTCATTTAATTATATTGTATTGGACAGGTGCAGTTAATGTGTGCAATGAGTGTGCTGGGTGACAGGTTCACAGGGAAAACGTGGGATTCAGGCCAGTTACTCAAAACTTGCACAAGCAGCCCACGGGTTGAGTCCTAGCCATGTTCAATGTGTGAAGCCTTAGGATAGATGATTATTAATTTAGCGCACTATGAGTGACCCCAATGTATGTAAAGTATTTTGTTTTGAATTATTAATTTTGGTTTAGGGTTGTTAGTAAAGTTGTAAACTTGTTTTGGGAGTTAATAACTCCTCTCTCATTTAATTTTTTTTTATTTTGTTAATAAGTCACCTAATCACAAGGGTTTAGGGTCACATGTGACACCCTTGGGTGGTCCCCACACCCTCTACCCTTGTGCCAAAATGCAAAACCCGAAATTAGGGTATTTTGGGCAATTTTGGGGACACCTTTGTAGCTTGGGAGTCCCCCTATCACAAAAATGAGCCCTTAGACCCTACCCAATGGGTAGGGGGGCTTGTTTTCAAGGCTAGAGGGAGTTTTCCCTCCATTTCTACCCTTGTTTTGTCACATCCATGTAAGAGATGTGGACTTTGTGTGTTTATCAAAAGTTCAACTAGTTTTGTCTTGCTAACAATTGACGGGATTTTGGGAGAAGAGGGCATAAAAAGATAATTTTACCCTTTCTCTCTTTTGTTTTGGCATCTTTGACCATGAGGAGAAAGAGGGGTGACACATGTCACCCCCATCATTTGTGAGGATGTTTGCTTCCTCCTCTTCAAATTCTCATTCATGGAGAAATGAGAATGGACTTTTTGCTTTGGATTTTTCTTGCTTGGATGCTTGGGTGTTTTGGAGCTTAGGATTTGCTTGGAGCTAAGAAAGGAAAACTTGAAGTTAGGAAGCTTTTTGGAGAGCTTTCCTTGAGGTAGGCTCTTAGATCTTATTGTTGTGTTGCTTTAATTTTAGTTGATAGATTGATTTGCTTGAAATTTGTTTACTGTTTGATTGTAGCTTGTAGTGTTGTTTGTGTGTGTTTTTACTCCCTCCATCATATGGCATGATGGAGTTTTGGAGTGTGTGGGGGAAGAGAGAGGGGAATTTTCCCTCTCAATCCTCAAGGCTTGATGGCCAAGCCTTGTAGGAGTCTTATATGTTCTTTTCCCCTCAAATGGTTGAGCGTGGGGAAGTTGATTCATTTGGGCTTGAATCTCTTTCCCCATTCTTGGTAAGGAAACCCCTTTGGGGTTTGAAAATCCTTCCAAGGAGGACATGGAGAAAGAGGGGAGGAATAAGGAGGGTCTTGTTTTGAATAAGGAGCAATAAGGAGGTTAAGAAGTTGTGTTTAATGTGTAAATAATATTGATACTTAATTTTAGGAGAACTTTCTCCTCTCTTCCCCATTTTTGGAGGATGAACTTCAGGTCTCTCCTCCTTGTAATTTGGAGTCTTGTGTCGATTGTGAGTCTTAATGTTTGTTGTGTTTGTTTCATTGTTGTTTTACCCTTCTCCTTGTGCAAGTGTTGGTTAGCTGTCCTCTTTCCCATGGGCTTGAGGGAGGCTAGCATGCATCCCAACCTTGGGATAGGCATGTGATGATGCCTAAAGGTTGGGTGGTTAAACAAGCCCTTTCTCATTGTGGTGGCCTTGAAAAGATTTAGGAGTTGGGAAGCTTTGGAAGATGCATGAAGACACTTGCCTACT